>JALIZH010002381.1:0-382853 GCA_030522465.1 Rhipicephalus appendiculatus
CAGTTAGGTGAGTGCATAAGGGGCAACGTGATTTTTTTATCGCTGCACTGCGGAATGCCGTACGTCTTGAAAATGTTGACAATAGCACTGCCTCATGCTTCGCTAGTCTTCGCTTGACAACAGTTGTGCGATATACTCTGACCGAACGTTTTGGAGGGAGCATTTCAAGCGCATACTTTCGGGGAAGCTACATCGACATTAAGGCAAGCAGTACACAACGCGTTGAATATATTCAATTTACTGCGTTTGCGGCTTTTTCGCCGTAGTATACGGTATACGTTTGGATCACCACTTGTGCAACACTTCTAGAGATGCGCATTATCATTGCCCCTGGATGTGATGAAATCGCTCTAAAGTTCTCAAATTTATTTTGTCTTCGTGGAGCGTATGCAACTTTTCAAGAATATTCAGGCCACTGAGATTAATTTCTTCAAAGGTTTCACCGAACAGTTATGCTTCAGGATCTCGATGTATGCGTATCTTCTGCATCTGTGGAATTAGTAGCAAGGTTTGGTTATACAAGGTTTTTAATGTTCCCACGAGTTTCGCTTCTATCGCTTCAATTTTATATATTTAACGGAAGAAGCGAATTATTTGTTGCTTTCAGACACGTACTTATCTGGACAGAAAGAGGCGCGTTCGTGAAGAATCCCGAGAACTGTGATAATCTGTTTTACCGTGTATGCATTTACTGCTTTTTGCGAGTCACTCCTTCACCATCATTTGCTCTATTGTATTGTCCAATGTTCCCGGCTCGCATGAACCCCTATTGTGAACCAACTAACCGAGCAGCACGTCCTGCTGAAGGGAAATATGTAGCTGTCTCAAAAATTACGTCTATTCTAACTACGAAATTCCATTCGATATCTGCAGGAGTTGGACAAGGTTTGCGTTGCAATCAAGATCTGCTACAGACATGCCGGAAATCCTAAGAAGGTGAATTGCCTGCCGCAAAACAACAGTGCAAAAAAAGTCCTAACTTCTGGCAAAAAAAAGGGGCTGAAAAATGTGTACTCTTTCTCAATCCACACCTTGCAGTGGAATGCATATCTTCAAATGGTGTACAAACACGTGAATTAGAAACACAAAACATATGAGATATCGCCTAATGTTTAACAAGCGGAGGGAAAGCGTGTGGGCAGCTGGATGACATTTTATTTTATAATTAAACACCTCTATATTCCTGTCTTCCTTTCTTTACGCGTTGCAGTGGTTTTTGTGTGGATTGCGAGGTCGGGTTTTAGAGAGAATGCAAATATGCCAAGCCGCGGTAGACAAATTTAATTATGGAGAGTGAACTTGAGATTAGGCATACTGTTACAAGGTCATGAATTACGGCGAGTGCGAGCCGGCATAAAAGTACGCAACACTCTCATACCGCGGGCCACCTTTCGCGCAGTGTCCGGTCGTTCTGGCTGCGATGTGGTGTCTTTCACAAGAAAAAGTCACAGTTTCACCGCAAGGGTGAAACAATGAATGCGATAGCAACAAATTGTAATGTTATATGAAGTGAGGCTGGCAGCTAACTCTTTTGGATCCGATCTCACGCAACTCTACAACAGGCTGGTCTAAGAGAATACGGACGCTCAAGGCACATTTTTCGCACCGTCTCTTCGCGTTGAGAGCGCAGCACGTAGAGGGATAAACGAGCCGCCCGCTGACGTCTGCCGAGATAGCCAGATAACGCGCGCGTCAGCGACGACCGCAACTCGTAACATCAAAGGTCGCTGTTGCTGCGCACTGCTCGAGGGACCCCTCCACCCCTCGCGTCTTTTCATGCTCGTTAAAGACGGGCGGGGCGTTTCCTCTCTGCTTGGGCATTTGGCGACCGGCGACAGAAATGGGCCGGCCAATCTGATCTCCGCTTCAGCCGCGTTCGTCGCCCCCGCTCGCGCGCTATTACCCGCGGGTTGAACGTACGATGCGCTGGGAGATGTTATTAATTTAGACCTTATACGGGACATGACTGCGAAGGCTACGGCAAAAACCGTCCAGACTGTCCACATAATTGCTATCGCAATAAAACTCCAACGACAATGGGAAAGCCTACCCCTTAGGCGTACCTTCTGACGCGCTCGACAACATTATTAGGTGCGAAGCAGCTCTTTGACTAGGCTGTGTAATGTAACGAGACCGCACATAATAAACAGACAGTACTCTTCAGGTCGCCATTTCCTAACTTCTTCTTTATTCTCTTCTCGTTCCCCCCCCTGTCCCCTTGGCATGAATTACGTCGTCTTCTTCGTCAACTTCTTGAGCTTGCTTCACTCCCCCCACCGTTGTTTTCATCCCTCCTGGGATGATATTTGAAAACGTTAGCGATAGACGCTGACTCGATGGTGCCGTTGGGGCCTATATACCAGACAGTCTTTAAGTGTCCCTGTTGGCTTGCTGTCTTGACAACAGGGAATGGCCCTCTGTGATTCGCACCCGAGTTCGGCAATCCTTTTCTCACCAGCACGAAGTCTCCCACCTCTATTGCTGGGTCCGTTGTATTTTGTTTTTTGTCGAAGTTCCTTTTCATCCGCTCTCGGTACTTCCCTTCGCTTTCTTCAGTTCTTCTCTCCTCTGTCAGGCGGATCTGCGCCTCAACTCCTAAGGTCTTGTCAGCTGGCAAATATGTTGGTTTTCCCGTAGCAGCAAACAGCGGTGTGCATCCTAGAGCCGTTGTATAGGACCGGTTATGATGAGCTACTGCAGCTTCCAGACAGCACTTCCATCCACCTGGGAAGTCCGGATACATACTTAAATACTGCTTGATGTCGCGAATAGCTCGCTCCGCTAGCCCATTAGCTGCTGGATGATACGGCGCAGTAAACCTGAGCGCCACTCCTCGCCGCTTTGCCCACTCATTGAGTTGGTTACTCCGGAAGGCTGGTCCATTGTCTGTAACCAACACCTTCACATTGTCAAACATCTTGCGGTTTAGAAAGGAGATCACACTGTTGGCGTCTTCCTTTCCAGCTTTTGCTGCCACCATCCTTGTGCACTCATCGACGCACAGCAGGAAGGCTCGAGTTTTTTTCACACTCTCAGATTTTTTTCGAAGTTCAGCGAAGTCCATGTGAATCACCTCAAACGGTGTAGTAGAGTGCTTTGGTAATACCATCTGTTGGGTTGGCTGTCTAAACTTTACCTTGTTGATCTGGCACTCATGACACGATTGCACATATCTTTTTGTGTCCTCTTTCATGCCGGGCCAAGTGAACCGTTTGGTCAGCTTCATGTAGGTCCGCCAGAAACCATCGTGACCACCCGAATGACAACTTGTGTGACAATGATCCAAAATTTTCGGAACTAGCGTAGGAGGCACTGCTATTCTTCCGGTTTGTGTGAGCTGCAAAGCTTCAGTGCCTTCCCAAAGTTTGGCTGCGCTTATTGTTTTCCATTGTACGTCAACAAGTACGATCCCCAATCTGGACATCGCGTCGGCGTCTTTCATTGAAGCTCCTGGGCGATGGTTCACTTCAAAGTCGAACTGTTGTAGCTCGCTTACCCACCGCGCGACTTTTCCTTTTGGCTCTGCCATTTTCAAAAGATGGGTAAGTGCCTCGTGGTCAGTATATAACTTGAATCTTCTACTTTCCAGGTATGAGCGGAAGTATCGAACAGCCTTTAGAACGGCGAGTGCTTCTTTCTCCGTTGTTGTATAATTCACTTCCGCTTTGTTAAAAGTGTAACTGTGGTAACCAATTACGCGGAGTTGACGATTGCTTGGCTGGCTTTCATCTCGCTGGTAAAGTATTGCTCCCGTGCCGTAATGTGATGCATCTGTGTTGAGCTCAAATGGTAGGTCAAAGTCTGGTAGTGTAAGGACTGGATCCGACGATATAACTCGTACCAGCTCTTTGTAGGCCGTTTCACAGTCATCTGTCCAGCAGAACGGTACATCTTTTTGCATCAGTCTTGTCAAGCATCTTGTCTTAAGAGCATAATCTTGGATAAATGCCCTAAAATGTCCGGCCAGCCCCCAAAAAAACACGCAGTGAGTTGACATCGAAGGGCTTCGCGAGTTTTGCGATGCGTGCCACTGATTCCTCCTTGGTGTTTTTCGTAGTGCCGTCTAGGACTCTGCCCAAGAAAGTCACCTTGCTCTTGAAAAATTCACTCTTCTTAAAGTTGACCTTGAGGTCGGCTTCTGTCAAAGCTGTGAGGACCTGGGCCAGATGTTGTTGATGGAGGGCTTCGCTTTTAGAATAAACGATGATATCGTCCACGTAGACGTTGCAAAATGTTCCAATGAAAGGGTGTAGAACCATATTCATCATTTTCTGGAACCAGCTAGGCGAGTTCTTCCATCCGAAGGGCAGCCGGTTGTACTCGTAGATATCGAATGGGGTTGTAAAAGCGGTGTACTGCTTTGTATCCTCTTGAAGAGGTACTTGCCAGAAGCCCTTACATAGGTCGATCCTAGAGAACCAAGAACATCCGCCTGTGTCGTCTATAATGTCATCTATTCTGGGCATAGGAAAGGGAATAAGATGCGTCTGGCTGTTGATGGCTCTGTAGTCCGTGCAAAGCCGAAGGCTCCCATCCTCCTTGGGCGCTATGGTTATTGGCGATGCATATGGCGATACGGACGGACGGATAATGCCTGCATCCAGCATCTTGCCAAGCTCTTCTTTCAGCCATGCTTTCTTTTCCCGGGTGAGGTGGTATCGTTTCTTTCGTACAACCGTTGTGTCATGCAGTTTGAATGGAACTTCAAACTTTGTTGTGCCTGGAGGATAGCCGCCTTTGCAGAATAATTCCGGATATACTGTAGGGATGTCATCTGATTTGGTCACAATGCGCATTTTGTCTCTGTTTCCCACAGGTTGCACATCTTGGCTCACTGACACACTGTCATTCCAGTGTATGTTAAGCTTCAGTAATTTCATGTCTGGGCGAGAGAGTAGAAAGTCATACTCGATGCCTTCTATCACCAATGCCAGTATTTCTACGGATTGTGACTGGTACCTCAGACATATCCTTATCCATTCGCAGTGTTCAAAATTTTTCTCGGCCATCATATCCTCGTACAGTCTCAGTTCTGCCTCTGAATATGTCCTCGGGCTTCGCTTTACTTCGTTTTATCACCGAAACTGAAGCTCCGCTGTCTACAAGTGCTTGCATATTTTGACCATTTACTTCGAGTTCTATGTGCAGTAAACTTGATGACACAAGTTGGACGGTTTCACGCGTCGTAGGGGTAAGTTTAGAATTATTCCATGCTCCAACGCTGCATTCATCTTTCGAGGGCCTATTCTTCTTTACGAGAGTTGTGCTTCCTCTAACGTCAGAACTGACGCTCGCGAAATCCATCGAGTGCTTGTCGCTCAAGTAGCTAACGCTTGGTGTCTCTGAAATATCTTGTTTACTTTTAAAGCCTCGTTCAGCCCAAGGATGGGACAATAGCTTGAGTAGTTGGAGAAGCGCTTCGGGTGTTTTAGGACAGTGTATTAGAACCTGTCGTTGCAAATCTCTTGGTAAGCCATGTATGATAAGAGAAAGAAGTGACGAGGTCGACAATCCAGGTTCAGCTGTGCGAAGAAGTCGCTGTTTTTCGAGAAAATACTCGAGTGGCGTTCCAGACTTAAAGCGGTAGAATATTGCCTCATGCCACCGCTCAACCGGATTCTTGTTGAAAGTGGCCAGGAAACTTTCTTTCCATTTACCCCAAGGTTCAGGCAATATCGCCACTCATGCCACTTTTTTGGTACCCCGCGAAGGAACTGTCGCATATTTATCACCAAGTCTTCGTGAGACCGCCATCCATTGTATTTCGCAGCTTGTTCGTAGTAAGCTATCCACGCTTCTGGATTCTCGGACACATCGTCAAATACGTCTGGTTGTATTAGTCGCGATGGTTGCTTTGCCCGCTTCGTCAGCTCTGCAGCGAGAGTCTCAATAACAGTGTTTTGCTGCGAGATTTGCTGCTGTTGAACTCTAAGGGCTCGCAACACGGTCGTTAGGTCGTTAGGCGATGCCGGCCAGATCGTGGAATTCCTTTGGAGTGGTGTCAGCACCAGCTCGTTGAAAGTACTTAGAGGAATGTTTACTTTCACAAAAGCTCGCTTGGAAAGTTCCTCTGAAGACATGGAGGCTTCATTCAGAATGAGGTTCAGAAGCTCTCCTGTAGTGACATATTCAGGAAGTTCCACAGCGTCGTCGTCCTCGACTTGATATTTCTTGAATACCGCAGAGTCGCTGCCGTTGTCCACAAAGAAAGTCACCCACATAACGGCTCTTGTCGTCGGCTGCGCCAAATTATGTAACGAGACCGCACATAATAAACAGACAGTACTCTTCAGGTCGCCATTTCCTAACTTCTTCTTTATTCTCTTCTCGTTCCCCCCCCTGTCCCCTTGGCATGAATTACGTCGTCTTCTTCGTCAACTTCTTGAGCTTGCTTCATGTAACGCTGTCCCTCCTTCCGTGCGTACGACCGCCCCGCAACCCGCTCCCCTCGCCGCAGGTGTTGGAGCGGTGCCAAGTAGGTCACGCCGCAGCTGCGCGTTGACGTCACGCTCCCCTCACAGTGCGCGTTGACGTCACTCTCTCCCTCGCCTGCCGCGCGCTCGCCGGAGCGCCCGTAGCTGCCGGCTGACGTGCAACGACAAGACCTACGCCAGCCATCGCTTCAAACGAATCTTCCAGCGCTCACCGGAGCACCCGCGTTAGCGCCGTTCAACCCGTGACGCCACCCGTGCGCAACGCTGCTGCTTCGCATCCCATCAGGGTTCCCTTTGGGAAGATGCACCGAATTATTTTCGCCTACCATGATCTGCCACATCTGTCGTCTGATTACGACGTCTAGCTTGCAGCTAATGCCGAGAAGCATACGCAGTGCGCCGAAGAAGCTCGCTAATCGGCACGCCTACACATACCACAACTGCAGACTGCCAATGCACGCCGCTGCAATCTTCGCCATCGACAAATCGAATACCGTCCGGGCGATCAAGTTTCGTTGTTCACTCCGCGTCACAGCCAAGGGTTGTACGAAAAGATATTATGCACCGTGCAAAACGTTGCGTCGCGCTGGTGACGTGAACTCTAACGTCGCCCAAGATGGTCCATGTCGTCCCAACACCGAAAGCATTGTCCAGAGTCTGTTCGCGTCGTGCGACTCGAGGCTTCATTCGCGCTAGAATAATGAACAAAGTTGCGCTACTGAGACACGGGCAAAAGGGAAGCCACAACAGTTTTATTGTGAAAATTGTCTGAACTCTTAACCATATTCTAGCAACACACTACGCATGTACCGAAATTTAACATCAGACGTGTGTACGCCACTCAAAAACGCTGTCTTGTTCACAGATAATGCAATGGACGGCTCGTTTATGCATCTGTCTTCTAAGTTGGATATGCTTAGTGCTATATTAGCAAATATGTTATTTTATTTTCGCTTGTATCTATCATTGTGCATTTTTGAAACAGGCCGGACTAGCGAGCAAACGTTTTTTGGAGCTTCTTCAATTCTATCTTAAATCTACAGTCATCAAGTCGGGGTACAGTTTTCTTCTACAAAAGAAAGGCATACGCACAGGGTCATGTAGTGCTCCATTGCCTATGGATTTGTTTTTATCATATCTGGGGAAAACACGTGCTACCGAATTTCTAACAAAAAATCTTCGCAAAGGTTTCACATACATTGATTTCATAATTCTTTTAGACTACGATGCATCCCGTCTATTGCAGAAGAATTTCTGAAACCAATGCGAAAAACCCACAAATTTCAAAGCCATGCAAACACCCGATTTATTTGCATAAACTTCATTTTAAGGAGAATCATGTGTTCTGGAGCGACGAGCGAGGAGCTAAAGAACCCACGCTTCCATTTAATTCTCCACATTCTAAACAAACCAAGCAGGTAATCGTAAATCTAAGCATCAAGAATTCCTTGAGAAAAAAACATGTATTCGCTTGATGCAAATTAGTTTGGCACAACGACGTACTCGTCTTTCGGGGGGCCGAATACCCGTGACATATTAATTCCCGTGACCGAAAGATTTCTCAAGACCGTAAGAGGTACGTACCAGGAATGTTGCGCGTGCAGTACGTGAACAAGAACAAAAGACTGCACTAATTCCCTATATTTATAGGATCTCATACAATTTGAACAAAATTGCCCAGCTTGCATAAACTTAAATTGCTGTTCTCGGTCTCCGAGAAACTGCCAAAACTGCGCGAAATGACTGACACAAAAACCAGAAAAAACAGTGTATGCAAAAAGCAGATTTCCACCCAGTACATGTCGTCTAAAGAAGGCATGTTTTACCACATGTCGTTGTCATATGGTCGCTTTTAAATACTGCAATCATTTCGTTGCCGTAATGGTAAGTTGTGCGAGCATGCTAATAACGCTAGGATGGAAACACGTGGCTGGTTAGCAATCTACAGCAAGGATTGCGGGTGCAGGCCTACGGTAGAACAGTGCACAATAATAAGTAGACGCATGAATGAAATGGCGCGTTCGATAATATCAGCAGAAAACATCTCTAAGTTAGAAGGTGCTGGCATCGGCGAGCCGTATATTGCCTTGTCTGTGAAAGAGTTGGCGTTATTTAATGGTAGTACACAAGTCTAATGTTAACTCTCGGGGTATGCGTAGTGCGTTGTTAGCATGCGTATAAAAGGTCACGTAATTTTATATATAAATTCTTGTAAGATAGGTCTGCGCGTTGTAATCGTGTCTTCCTTTCAACTAATAATAACACGCAGTGCAAGACGAACAAAGGACGAGAAAAGGAACCACATAGACAAGCGCTGCTTGTCTATGTGGTTCCTCTACTCGTCCTTTGTTCGCCTTGCGCTGTGTGTTATTAATGGATCAACAACTAGCCCAAACCCAAACATTGCTTCCTTTCAACGCTATGGCGTTAAAGAGCTCCCCTTGGCAGAAATTCTCGTGTCGGCTTCGCTGTCGGAGGCCATGAGAGAAAAATCATGATCTTGTCCGTGACCGAAACATAGAAAAAGATGCAAATAAAATTGATAATAGAAATCTTTGGCTCGAGGAGAATCGAACCCAGGCCGTCTATGTGGCAAGCAGGTGTTCTACCACAGAGCCACGCTACTGCTTGCAACAGCTTCGGAAAAAAAACACTTATAATGTCATGTAGTTTAAGGCGTCTCCTTAACGCATGTAATATTGCGTGGCAAAAACGTAGAATCACACCATTTGCCAAACGTGTGAATCGCGCAAAAAGTGGGTGTTGTAAAGGCCCACCCTTCACAATGCGCTGAGACATATTGAGTAATCACGAGCTGCAAAATTAGAGGGCGCTTGAGCTTCGCCTTCAAGAGTAGGTCGCGATAGCGTAATCGGGCCTCGTGCGCATCGCGTTATGAACTGCTAACCTGCTTAGGTTCTCGGTGCATGCCTCAACCGCCCCGTAAGGAAACGAACGACTGCGCGCGTAACATTGGTCGTTTCAAAGCATCATTGAATGCCTATTGCAAGCACAGTTGTAAGGTGCCCACTACGCCATAATTATTTCATTTGCGAATCAGCGAGGTGCCCACTAAGCGTCCGCAAGGCAACACGCGAACCTACGCAGCTGTTCACTTTGTTGATGGTTCTGCTGCTGATGATGACTAAATATTTCTGAGCGCTTCGCAATGGGTGGGCCTTTAAAACACCCGCTCGTTGCTGAATTCACATCTTTTAAAACCTGGCGGGATTCCACGCTTCTGCCGCGCAATATATGATTCGTTAAAGCGACTCCTTCCACTACATGACATTCATGTAGTCTTTTTTTTTCCAAAACAACTTTAACCAATCTCGTGGCTCTCTGGTAGAGCACCTGCTAGCCACGCAGACGGCCTAGTTTCGAGCGTCACTCGTACACGGAAATCTTCATTATTTAATTTATTTGCATCTGTCTCGATTTTTCGGTCACGGACAAGATGATGATTTTTCGCTCACAACCAACGACGCCAACACCGACGCCAACACCGACGCCGACATTGACACCAACGCGGGAACTTCTGCGAAACGAGCTCTTTAACGCTATCGCGTTTAAAGAATCAACAAGGGAAGCAGCTGAGCAGGGTCGCGTGTTGCCTCACGGACGCGTAGTGGGCCCTTCGCTGATTCGTTAAAGGAAGAATTCTGACGCAGTGGGTACTTAACAACTGCTTGCATTAGGCATTCTAGGATAGTTTCAATTGGCCAATGTTAAGCACAGAGTCGTTCGTTTCCTTACGGCACGGTATTATTGCGCGGTCACACGAGCGAATATCTTTGTTGTCGTCTTTTTGTTGAGCGTGTTTATTTAGCGCGTTATTTCGTAGCCAGAGTTACCACATGACAGTTCCCAAACTCTAGTACCGGAACTATAAGCCACGCTGGTGTCTCTTGAGACATTAGTTTTTGCATTTTCTGGCTGCTCCAGCACTAAGACAACGCTTAAAGATGGGTAAGCTCCATGCCGCACCACATTATTGAAGTTAAACAGTCTTCAAGTGCCTTGACTAGACACTCAGAGCTAGAAACTACAGCGCAGGCAGACGTCCCTCGCTCTCCGGGCTCTTCCAGAGCGCAGAAAGCCCAAGGTCCGGCGCAGCAGCGGCGCGTCGCGGCAGTTCACCGCAAAAGGCCCACGCGAGAGTCGGCGCTTTGGACACTCTCTCAGTATTCTAAGTCAGTCTGGCAGATTTGCGTCTTCTCGTAGGCGACCCAGCTTTTACACAACCTCTGCGCGACCGCGACGCGCGGATATTGTAGGGCTGAGACGAGACTTATATCAAGGTTTCAAACATGTTCATTCCAACTCACTATGTTTTCAGATCTGATTCGTGTTGCGATCGTGCACCGTAGGCAAAGCCTACGAGTTATCCCACACAGTGCCACGAAACGACGGCGCCCGTATGGACGCAAATGCACAATGTCACATTATCGTGTAGCATGGTGTGCTGGGGTGGTGACGGTTGGTGTGCCCTTGCGAACATGCACTATACCCATTATAAGACTGTAGCTGGTATCAACTACAATCAGTCTACATTTTCGATAGCCATATCATGCTTACATCTAGTACTGATTATGGGAGAGCCAGCTCTCTTTACATCTCAGTGTTAAAGCATCTACTCGACATGAAGGAAAAGCGATGTAGCTTGACTTATTGAACATGTGCTCGAAAAGAATCTCGTATGAACCTCAATGCCGGATACCTGCTTAAGCCTGACGCATGGACTATACTAGCACGTTTCTTTTTTTTCCTTGCTGCTCACGTAGGGTGTTCAGAAATTTCGTAGAAGGCTGATGGAGTGCGTCACAAAAGGCACTATGCTTGTTGAAAAATTCTTTCCCGTAAGTACTAGTTCTCTTCACCTCGTAATCCAACCTCGCAAGAATACAGCTTTGTAGAATAATTATGCTCAAACCAACAGGCAAATTGCGCCATATTTAAAACACCTGCCAAGACTATAATATTTTGGAAAGTAAATATGTAAAGGAAACCTTGGGGGGGGGGGGGGGGGGTATCGTGGATTCCTTACTGATAATAATGGGGTATAACGTCCTAAAACCACCATATGAATATGAGAGACGCCGTAGTGGAGGCCTCCGGAAATTTCGACCACCTGAAGTTCTTTAACGTGCACCTAAATCTAAATACACGGGCCTCGAGCATTTTCGCCTCAATCGAAAATGTGGCAGGCGTGGCCGGGATGCAATCCCGCGACCTGCGGGTCAGCAGTCGAGCACCATACCCACTGACCAACTTGGCGGGTTAGATGACCTACTGACGATAAAGGCTTGTGCATTGTCCAGAGCTTAACACTGTGTCGGAGAGACCCTAAAGGATCCCTGCCAGCTAAATGTTTCTTTGTAACAAAGCTTTTCCGCACTGCTGTCGTATTAGTACTGCTTGTATTAGTAACCCCAAGGTAGACTGCAATGGGTTTTAGAAATTGCGCTCTCCCAGCTTTCGCTGTGAATGTGCTGCGCGTTGCGCGCAGGCCTGGCGCTTTTTTTTCTTTTTTTTTTATTGTCTAGGAAGCATAACACTCAGGGGAAACAAGCGCGGCGCTTCTTGCCGACAGGCAAAGTAGTTTAGGAATAAACGAACAAGCACTACACATCGTACGCAAAAATGTTGCTGTCTACTTGTGTGTTTCAGAATGCTTGCCGATTTTGCGGACCAGATTGTGCTTCGTTGCGCCTTGATTCATATTTCGTCTCTACCCTGTCACGTATGGTTCTGGCATGACGTAACAGAGAGGTCGCGCCTCGGACGCGCCGGGCGCGATCAGTCTTTATGATGCCCTTGAAGTTCGAGGATGAATATTTCGAACGACGTGCGGTGTTTCTGAATTCTAAAAACTATGTATGCCGTAAATTATGATGCAGTATGACTTAGGCAGGATAACCGCTGGTCATTAAAGGGGCCCTGCAACACTTTTTGGGCATGGTAGTGGGTATAACGCTGCGAACGCTGCCGATCGGTAGTGGGTATAACGTTTGCGCAGTAATGGCAAACCAACAGGCCCAAATAGCAACCTTGGTGCCGATCGGTAGCCAAGGCTCCCGAGAACACGAGAGCCAAATATTATAGCGCAGCACGTGGCCTGGATTTCACAATAAATTCTCAAATCAGCTAAAATTGCTTTCTCTTCTCTCGACAAATGACGCTACAAGCTCAGAAATCACTCGTCACAGCCACTGTATCAGCCATTGGCTGGTTTGAGCATGGCGCGCTCGGTGGTAACTGGGGCCGCCGCCGGAGGCCGCGACTTGTCCACGCGCGCGCGCGCGATTGCACTGAAAAGCCACGTATTCGAAGAAAAAAAAAAGAGATAGAAAGTGCTCACGGTCACGAGGTGTGCGTGACGTATTCCTGCGTGCCAGGCCTCCCTGCTTAGCTTCCAGTGCTTTCGTCGGGACGAGAGAAGAGAGAATGCAATTGCAGCGTGCGACAAATCTTTGTAACTCCGTTCGTACTGCTCGGATTCTAAAAATTTTGCGGCGGTGAATTCGTGAGGCAATAAGCTTCTTTAGTGAATCCATTCCATGGCTACTTGAAAAAGTGTTGCGGGGCCCCTTTTAGGGTAACTGAGTGAATTCCCAGAGAGAGAGAGAGAATGATAAAGGAAAGACAGCGACGTTAACCAGAGGAGGACTCCGGTTTGCTACCCTGTACTTGGGAAGGGGAAAAGGGGTGTAAAAGAATGAAAGAGAGGAAGAAGAGTTTGTGACAGTAGGCAAAAAAAAGTTGTGTCTAGAACACCGTCCGTGTACTACGCAGCAACATTGTTCGCGAAGAGTCACAGTTTGTCATTCAGTCTGGTGGCTAGCAGAAACCGCATCAACGCCTTCAGAGCGGCTCGTGTTGCAGACCGGGTAGGCTAGGGCCCCAGGATTTCGTTCTTTGTGAGGGGGGCGGTTGTCCAGCTGGCCCAGTTCGGCTGAGAGGGTCGCTCTTTCGCTGTTGAAGCGGGTGCAGTCACAGAGAAGGTGCGCGACTGTTTCGCTGCACCCGCATACTTCACATGACGGGCTGTCCGCCATTCCAATCAGAAATGAATAGGCATTTGTGAACGCCACTCCAAGCCACAGACGGGCCAGCAAGGTACTGTCACGTCGTGATAGACTGGGCGGGATACGTAGCTGGAGGTCAGGATCCAAAGTATGCAGCCGCGCACTTGTGAATGCTGGTCAATGCCAAAAGTCCAACATCAGACGACGGGCTAGCACACGAAGTTCTTTTGCGGCATCGGACTTTGAAAGTGGAATGGCGACACTGCTGACACTGTCGTGGGCGGATAGTCAGCTGCGTCCGCTTGGTCATTTCCCTGAATGCGACAGTGACTAGGAAGCCACTGTAATATCGCTTTGTGCCCTTTTTAAATTGCTTCATGATGGACTTGATGGACAGGGCTGCTTTGCTATCGCAAAAGATAGCCCACGAATTAGGTGTCTGTTCTATAACAAACTGAAGAGCAGCACGGAGGGCTACTAGTTCAGCAGCTGTAGCTGAGGTTGCTTGAAACATTTTGAGCTGTATTGTCATAGATCTTACTGGAATTATTACGGCAGTGGTTGAGCTTGTAGCCATAACTGAACCATCAGTGTAGATATGCGTGACAGCACTGCACACCTCATGTAAAGAATGTAATGCGGCCTGTTTATGTGAAAGCGGTGACATTCTTTTCTTCTTCGTAACCCCAGGTATATAAACGCGTACTTCAGGTCGATGTAGGCACCATAAAGGCGATGAAGCTTCTTGCTGCAGGCGTATAGTTCGAGGGCAAAGAACTACTATGGGCAGCAATAATGTGACTGAATGTTGTACGTGGCCCTTCTGCAGGTAAAGATGCCAGATGGTGCGAAGGTACCCGGGTAAGGTGTCTAATATGTGCCCTGAGGGAATCAGTGAATAAGTAGGTGGTCATAGGATCATCTCCAGCAATGACAATTGTTGCCGCTGTAGACGCACATTTCGGAAGACCGAGGCACATCCTTAGGGCTGTAGCTTGTAGCCCCTGGAGTACACGCACATTAGTTTTACAAGTATTTCCCATCACAGGAAGACTGTATCTCACAAAGCCGAGAAACAATGCATTCTAGAGCTGCAGCATTGCCCGTACTGAAGTGCCCCACGACTTTCCACCGAGGAACTTGAGAAGGTGCGCTATGGTAGTCAGCCGTCTCTTTAAGTACAAAACATGTGGCGTCCATGATACATCTCGGTCGATGATTACGCCTAAAAAGCGATGCTTCCGGTCATGGGAAACTACCTGCCCATTGATCGTTACTGTGTACTGCCGCATTGTCTTGCGTGTAAATGCGACAAGGCAGCACTTCTCTGGGGACAGTTCCAAACTTAGATTTTTCAAATACAACGCGGTCGTTGTAGCTGCCTTTTGTAATCTGGCTCGTACATGTAGGCGTGTCACGGCAGATGCCCAGATGCAGATGTCGTCTGCATATATAGACACATGGACTCTCTTGGGCAGACATTTGATGAGGCTAACGAGCACAAGATTGAATAGCGTCGCGCTTAATACAGCACCTTGCGGCACTCCACGTTCTGTTTGATGGTAAGATGTGGCACCATCCACAGTGACCATGAAAAAACTTCTACCAGTCAAATAGCTGCAGATCCCCCTCAAATGTACGGCTGCCCACTCCGACTTCATTCATTGCGTCTATAATTGCACCATGTGTTACATTGTCCTAGGCGCCTTTTATATCAAGAAACAATGCTGCTTTGAGGCGTTTAAGTCGTCTTTGATGTTCGACGATCGTCACTAGGTCAATTACGTTATCGATTGAGGAGCGCCCACGTCGAAAACCTGCCATAGCGTCTGGGTAGACGTTGTATCGTTCTAGGTAGCACTCCAAGCGTGTCCACCATTCTTTCCATAAACTTCCCAATACAGCTGGCTAGAGCAATGAGGTGGGCAGATGAGAGTAAGAAACTTGCAGGTATGACGTGGCAGCAGAAATCACAGGACCGGGTTGTTTGGCGGAACGTGGGAGATGCCTTTGTCCTGCAGTGGGTGTGAATCAGGCTAAGGATGATGATGATGACACCTTAATATAAACAACGGCACTTCATGTCAATAATTAAAACGTTAATAAATGAGTTTTTGTTATTTTGCCGTGCCAATACCATGCTTGTCACCTTCAAAGCACATCTGAGCTCAAAACACAAACAACAGGCAAAAGAACGAAATAATACAACCCACAACTCGCTTGCCTCCTCTTTTTATTAAGATGAGGGGCGGGGGGGGGGGGGGGTGCTTTATTTTGCCTACCTTGTCTTTGGTATTCAAGGATTCCTCTTGTCAAACCACATGTTGGGGCGTTCTTCCGGACGATGTGGTCAGCGGATCAACTTGGCATGCCTCAAGCCAAGTGGTCCGCCTATTCGTTCCCTTCGACCTGTTCCCGTTCTTTTCCACTCTATGCGGAAGGCACAATCTGAAAAATCCCTATTGGAAAACCCAGTGGTGCTGTCTCGGTGCTTTACATGATTATTGGACCAGTGTGGCGCTGGGTACTGATATACTGGCACGCTGCACGAGGCACACAGGATGCTGGCGCGCGCCACACTGGGACACCCGTTACGGGCCGAAATTGGAATAGCGGCGGCTGCGCCGAGCTAGTGTTTGAGTGTTTGGGTCGGCGACGCTGCCTAGCGTACCAGATTTCGCAATCGCTGTGTTATGACCGCGTTCCGTGTGTCTTCGCGACTACATTAGTGCCCTCTTTTGGTGGTTTACATCACTTTCCGATGAAAACGCATCAAACTATAGAGCGCAAGGCAATAACACTACTCTTCTGCCCTGTGAAATTCAATCCCATATTTTGTTGCAATTACTTCTCTCCAGGAATGCAAGGGTTTAAATAGAGGAATGAAGTATTGAGTATGTTCATAATCGACCACATAAACCATTATATGACGGCTTCTCGCCCACACAAAATGCAGCACGCAATATACTTCTGCGAAAAGATAAACTCTCCAGCCACAATTCTTAATCTAAGTTTGATGAAGAGACCGAATGGGTCTCGAAACCTTGGGCCAGTTTTTAATTTCATTATTAAAAACTTAGATTAAGAATTGTGGCTGGAGAGTCTATCTTTTCGTATAATTTTTGCCCAGCCAGACAGATCTCTGTCGAATATGTTTACATTTAAAAAATACTTCTGACATGCGTCCATTAAAACATCTCCGATAATAGTGATGTATATATGACCAGGAATCAGGCGGTAACATAGAAGACACACGTACACGTGTAGTGATTGCCTCTCAATCCGTGACGCCCAGTTGTGACAATGAACACTTGTCAACTCTCATAATTGTCGATCCTAATAGTTACACCCGTACGTCTTACTCTTTTCAGGAAATAATGGGAAAATACAGCAAGGAATATAAATTCAGTGACGTCATTGCTGCTTTTCAGGTAAACACCGGGGATTCCTGTATTGCATGCGTGCATACATGTTGAATGTACCTGAAAAGCCTTTTTTACAAAAATCTATACACAGAGTCAAGGGCGCAACGCAAGTCTTAAGACGTACAACGCTTCTGCACAGCGTACGTGCTTTGTCATCATTGGGAGAGCGATCGCCGTGTATGTTTCTTTTCCGAAAAAACTGCCACTTTCCTAGAACTCAAGTCGTGTATGAGCCTATTACTTTCTATGTTTCCAGATTTATGCTATTCCCCCCATCTGATCGCATACATTTCTTAGAGTGTGTCTCGCTTCTCCTTTTACGGACTCTATCAACATGATTATTGACTATCACTAATGATTGTTTTCATTACCATCTAAACGAATAATGCCTGAAAATATACATTATGATAAATATATATTGCCGCTTTCCAAATAATTACACCGTAAGATGTCGCTGTACAATAAAAAAAAACAAGTTCATTTCCCCAGCAATGAATGCCTCTATTGAGGCTTTAAAGGCCATTCCGAACAAGGATCACTGCCTTCACGAAATTGATATCACCGTAAGTACAAAGAATATGCAATGTGAAACACTGCTCGCATTTGCACGAGCCCACGGCATGAGACGCGTACCTCACGTAACCACTGCAAGCCCGAATTTTGAATATATTGCTGGCGGCATGGTCTTAAACAACAGATAATGAAAAAAAAGGGGGGGGAACAACGTGCCGGTAAAATTTTCCAAGTGGCACTGTCCTAGTGAAAGGGCGTTGGGTCTATAGCGATAGTAAGTGAAGTCAAATCCACTTATAATGATAGCGATTTTAACAATATGTCTGTTACAACAATGACAAGCTGCTGCACCATCAATTTTTGCATGTTTTCTATGGTGAAATAACCCGCTTACAGCAATGCCTGCATGCCGCGTTATCGGTTAAAACAATGAATTCTGTCTGTTAGTTGTCCGTGCTGTAAGGTAATTAGCAGCGAAATATTTGCAAAGAAAGAAGAAATTGTAGCGAAGCTTGGGGACTATACAGTGGGCCATCCTCTGCAGCGCCTTCTAGTGGGTCACCCTAGTCGAAGAGAAAGAGCAGCTCGTGCTGAGAGTCGGTCCCCGCCTTGACTGTCGCTGTCGTGCATCGTCGCCGAGGGCCCGCCAATAAACGTCTTAACAATTTGGTGGAGAGTGCTGAGCCCTCAAAACAACTTCTGTCCGTATTCGATGCCCTTGGAGCTTCGATCCCCAACCGTACCATCTACCATGCCCCAAGATGCCGCTCAGCAAACGCTTTCTCCTGCGCCGACGCCATGTCCCGGTGTCCCCCGCATCCGCGACCCTCCTGTCTTCACCGGCGCGGATGGCACCGACGTCGAGGACCGGCTCGCCATTTACGAACGCGTGAGCGTCCCTAATAAATGGGACGAGGCAGACAAACTCAGCAACCTGGTTTTCTACCTCGCGGGTGTGGCCGACATGTGGTACAACAATCCACGCATCCGATTTCCCGACTTGGTCCGCTTTTAAGACCGCCGTCGTCGACGTGTTCGGCCGTCCTGCCGTACGTAAGCTGCAAGCCAAACAGCGTTTGCGTGAACGAGCACAGCAGTCCGGCGAGTCCTTCACTAGCTACATCGAGGACATCCTTGACTTGTGCAAGAAAGTGGACGCGAGCATGTCGGAGTCTGACAGAATCACGCATGTTCTCAAAGGCATCGCCGACGATGCCTTCACGATGCTCCTGGCCAAGAACCCTCGCACTGTGGCAGAGGTCATTACGCTGTGCCAAAGTTACGAGGCGCTGCGCCGGCAGCGCTTGATGACCCGTCGACCGCCGGCACGCGACGCTGATCTCGCGGGCTTGTCGGCCGTTTCTGACCACACCACCTTGCTCGCCAAAATCAAGTCGTTCGTGCGTGAGGAAATTGCCCGCCAGGTCCCTTTACTGGCTTTGACTCCACCGAAACATGTCGAACAGGCGTCAACTACACTTCTGCCTCCCCTCCGCCGAGCGATTCAGCAGGAAATCGTGGAGGTCATTCCTGAATACCACCAGCCGCCTCCAGTACCTGCGCCACTAAGTTACGCACAAGTAGTAGCCAGGCCGCCCCCCACCGATTCCTGTGGCTGGCCCGCTTAGTTACACTGAAGCCGTCGCCAGACCACAGGCCTTCGACGCAACTGTGCCGCATACATACACCGACGTCGTCCACGTGCCCCGACTGCCGTCCATCATGGAGTCATATCAGCAGCCGCATCGCCCATCGCGTTCTGCGACGTGGATGGGACCCGCGAACCGATGGCGCACTTCCGACAACCGCCCCATCTGCTTTGCCTGCGGTTGCGCCGGTCAAGTCGCACGCTATTGCAATCGCGTGCAGCAGCCTCGGGTCGCATCCAACCTTCCCAGCGAATCGAGCTGCCCTTATTATGACCAACCGCCGTCTATGTCACCGACGTTCCGCCCCGCACCATCTACACGCCGTTCACAGTCTCCACGACGTCGCTCACTGTCGCCGATGCGACCACGTCCGCCCGCACGCGACCAGAAAAAACTAGTCGTCGCAGTCCACGAGGCCAGGGCTGCGACCCTGTCGAACTGCGAAAGCCCTCAGAGAAGCCCATCGAACGTGATAGACGTGTTTGTGGACGGTGTTCGCGCATATTCCCTTGTAGATACTGGAGCCGCCGTATCCGTCATGGACACAAAACTTAGCCGACTACTGCGCAAAGTGACGACGCCCTTTCCGGCCTCTCCCTCCGTACAGCCAGCGCCCAAAGCATTCACCCTACAGCGGTGTGCACAGCCCGCCTCATGAATTCAGGACGCCATGTACGCCGTCGAACTGATCATAATTCCTGCATGCTCTCACGATGTCATCCTAGGATGGGATTTTCTCTCCCGCCACCACGCCGTCATTCATTGCGCACCAGCTGAAATAGAGCTCTCACCATTCGCTGATTTGACGCCGGCCGACAGTCCACCGGATGCAAGCAAGGTCCTTGTCAAGGACGACACCAAAGTGCCTGCAAACTCGTCAACGGTGGTGTCGGTCTACTGCGCCAGTCTTTCCGACACCGCTGCACTCCTCTCGCCATCTGACCGTGTTTTCATGAGGAAAGGCTTGCTGGTTCCTTTCGCGACCGTGCAAGTCACTCACGGCAGCACCTCTATTTTTGTTATGAATTCATCCCTGTACAGTGTTACGTTGGTGCGAGGGGAATGTCTCGGCAGCGTGGAACACATCGAAGACGCACAAGTTATGAATGAACCCCATGACACGCACTGCCCAAGTTCCAGTACGCTTAGTCCTGTTTCTACATCTGCTTCTTCATCCGCTGATGTATTTGGTTTTTCCATTCCCGACAACCTTACGCCGGTCCAGCGTTCCCAGCTTCTGGGCCTCTTGGAAAAATTTCGTTCTTCTTTCGATGTCGCTCAGCCTTCTCTCGGCCGCACGTCCGCCGTTACGCATCGCATCGACTCAGGCGCCCAACCACCACTGCGGCAACGTTCATATCGCGTATCTCCCACAGAACGCCGTGTAATCAACGAACAAGTCGACGACATGCTTCGACGCGATGTTATTCGACCCTCTAACAGCCCCTGGGTGTGTCCTGTCGTTCTCGTTGCGAAGAAGGACGGTTCTGTGCGGTTCTGTGTGGACTACCGACGCCTCAACAAGATCACTCGTAAGGACGTGTATCCACTACCGCGAATAGACGACGCGATTGACAGCCTGCAACGAGCAGAATTCTTTTCATCTCTCGATTTGCGCTCAGGGTACTGGCAAGTAGCTATGGCCATAGACGCTCGACCGAAGACCGCCTTTGTCACACCCGACGGCTTATACGAATTCAACGTCATGCCGTTTGGGCTGTGCAGTGCGCCCCCCCACCTTTGAGCGCATGATGGATACCGTTCTGCGCAACCTGAAATGGCACACATGCCTGTGCTACCTTGACGACGTCGTCGTTTTCGCTCCGGACTTCTCCACGCATCTTCAATGCCTGCGGCATGTTTTGACGCGCTTGAGTGACGCCGGTCTGCAACTGAACCTAAAGAAGTGCCGATTTGCACCACGGCAGCTGACAATACTCGGCTACGTCGTGTCCAAGGACGGAATTCTCCCCGATCCAGCCAAGCTTCAAGCCGTGACCGAGTTCCCCAAGCCGACGCCCGTCAAGGAACTGCGCAGTTTCGTAGGACTGTGTTCCTACTTTCAGCGCTTCATTCGAAACTTCGCGACTATCATATCACCGCTGACGAAGCTCCTCGGAAGTAACGGGCCTCTCCATTCGTGGTCGTCAAAGTGCGACGACGCTTTTGCAACGCTCCGTCGTTTGTTGACGTCGCCTCCCATACTACGCCACTACGACCCTACGGCCCCTACAGAGGCACATAGGGACGCCAGTGGTGCTGGCCTCGGCGCTGTCCTTGCGCAGCGCAAACCAGGGTTCCCGGAATATGTCGTGGCGTATGCAAGCCGCACGCTTACGAAAGCCGAGACCAATTAGACCGTCACGGAGAAAGAATGCCTGGCAATCATCTGGGCCCTTACGAAGTTCCGACCTTATTTGTATGGTCGCCCATTTGATGTCGTCACCGACCATCACGCACTGTGCTGGTTGTCGTCATTGAATGATCCCTCAGGCCGTCTCGCCCGTTGGGCACTTCGCCTGCAAGACTAGGACATCCGCGTGCTGTACCGCAACGGACGCCAGCATGCTGACGCCGACGCCCTGTCGCGCTCTCGTTTGCCTGACGACAATGCCCACTGCTCAGCGTCTCACCTTGCCGTTTCTTCCATCGACCTTCATACCACCGCTACCGAACAGCGCAAGGAACAATGGATTCCCTCACTGATAGACTTGCTGACTGATCCATCGGCAACACCATCCACTCGCGCGTTGCGTCGTCAAGCCCACCATTTCGCCGTTCGCGACAACCTCCTCCACCGACGCAATTACAACGGTGACGGTGCGAGTCGTTCCACTCTGATCCGCAATGTGCGCACTCCGGGGTATCGGATACTCACCACCGCATTCCGCTAACGGTACTTTTGGCGAGGGATGTACCGCTACGTGCAGAAATTCGTTCGCTCCTGCATAGATTGCCAGCGCCGTAAAACTTCAACGCACCTGTCGACGGCAGGTCTGCAACCTCTACCTTACTCTGATCGGCCGTTTGTGCGCGTTGGTATCGATTTGTATGGGCCACTTCCGCTAACGTCGGCTGGTAACCGCTGGGCCATCGTCGCTGTAGACCACCTCACGCGATACGCCGAAACCGCCGCCCTCCCCGCGGCTCCAGCGCGCGATGTAGCCTCCTTCCTGCTCCAAAGATTCAAGCTGCGTCATGGTCCACCCCAGGAACTGCTCAGTGATCGAGGCCGTGTTTTCCTGTCCGAAGTCGTCGAATCCATTCTCAAAGAGTGCAACGCGTTCACCGCAAAACTGCTGCTTACCACCCGCGGACGAATGGCCTCACTGAATGCTTCAACCGTACGCTCGGCGACATGCTCTCCATGTACGTCACCGCCGATCAGACAAATTGGGATGCCATTCTGCCGTTCGTCACCTACGCCTATAATAGCGCCCCTCAGAGCACTACTGGTTTTTCACCTTTCTTCTTATTATATGGAAGGCACCCGTCGCACATCATCGACACGATACTTCCATACAAGCCGGATCCATCTAAGTGTGTGCCTATTTATGACACAGCCAGGCTTGCTGAAGAGTGTCGAGACCTTGCAAAGACCTTTACTACACATGATCAAGAGCGGCAGAAGAGCATTGGCGCTGACACCAGCACTTCTGCGCCCACGTTCCTCCCTGGAGCGCTCGTATGGCTCTCGATCCCTACCACTGCAACTGGCCTTTCTTCAAAACTACTGCCCAAATACGAAGGCCCCTACCGTGTCGTCGAACGCACTTCCCCTGTAAACTACCTGATCGAACCTATCGAACCATCTTCGGACATGCGCCGTCGAGGGCGCCACATTGTCAACGTGGAGCGGCTCAAGGTCTACCATGACCCTCTCATATTAACCAGCTGTTAGGTCGCCCGGCGGCTCCCTTTTTGTACCCGGGGTAATTGTAGCGAAGCTTTGGGACTATACAGTGGGTCGTCCTTTCCAGCGCCTTCTAGTGGGTCGCCCTCGTCGAAGAGAAAGAGCAGCTCGTGCTGAGAGTCGGTCCCCGCCTTGACTGTCGCTGTCGTGCATCGTCGCCGAGTGCCCGCCAATAAACGTCTACAACTCAAGCTCCTGAACCGCGGCCCGCAACCCCAGATCCCGCAACGCCCCTTCTAATTTGCGGTAGCCTTCAGTGTATCGCGTTGTGGTATTGCGGCAAAGCTGACTTTTAAAATCAGCTTCTGTTAATGCACTTGCGGACATGCAACTTGAGTAATAAGTTTAATCTTAGAAGAGTTTCAGCAACCGAAACTTTAGACGTGGTAATATACTGGCTCTATGGGGCTTGTGACGGTCCTGTGAAAGCGTCCGAATATTCAAGCATGTCTGAAAAATCGGCAGCTTTGTCATCCTTATCACTGATGTCTGTTGGCATATCCTATCTTTTATTATAGTTTTCTCACAGCAGTCTGCCGTCCTCCTACATTGCTTTTTTCATGCAACCCGTTTGTAGCAATGGTCGGTTATAACAATGAAATTTGGTGGCACTTGAGTATTGTTACAAGTGGGTTCGACTCTATATGGGCACTCGCGGCCATGTATCCGTCGCCGTCAGGTATCCGTGGACGTTTTACCGTCGACGTCATGTATACTATAATGTCCAATTCGATAACATCGCCACACGCGTCGTATGTTCTACACGAGAGCAAAAGCACGTGAGCGTTTGCGACGAACGCAGCTGAAGCAACGATGAAACGAGTCACCCGACACCCTCGCACAAAGCGTTGTGCGATAACATTACCGTGCGTGCGAGTGCTGCCGTCGATGGCTCCTCAAGCAGGTAGGAAACGCGCCGCCCATCAGTCGTCGGGCTCAGGAGCGTGAAAAAGGCAGGGGTGGGTGGGGGGGGGGGGGGGTCGCTGCGTAGTTCGAGAAGCGAATACTCCATTTGATGAAAATGGCGTGGTCGCGCATATAGCATTCGAATTAGTTGCTATCGCATTAATTACTTCGGCCTTGAGGCGAAACAATAGCCGCTGTTTCTTGAGAGTACTTTGCATCAGAATATTTGGGCTTGAGAAACAACAAATTCTACAAAACTTATATGAAAAAAAGCCATAAGGAAAGTATGTTATTATTCTTTGCTTGCTAACATTGATGCCCTCTGTGATGTGGTCGTGCCTTTGCTATTCCTCGAACGCGCGACGTCCCGATGGAACGTCAGGTGGTTGCGGTGTCCTCGCTCGCAAAAAAAAAAAATGCCGCCGCGAATTTTTGTTCCTTATTCGGTTTTGCAGCGAAAGCTGTTATGAGATCACAACAGGGGTCGTTTCTGCGCCGTAGTTGTCCGCCGCCGCCGGTGTCTGTAACCACTATCGCGCGAAATAAGAAAAAAACTAAACAAATAAAAAGTACCTGCGAGAGAATGCGAATCGAACCCGGGTCCTCTGCGTGGCAGCCCGGCACACTACCACTGAGCTACGCCTGTTTTTTTTTTGTTCTTTTCTCTTACATGGTATTTATTACAAATGAGGTTCATGTATACACATAGCGTCCAAAATACTTAAGGCTGCCTCCACAAATGTACAATAGGCATTACAAAACAAATTTCACGCAACACGTTGTCCTAAAAGGGTATTTGAGCAGTGCATTTTATGAACTGTGGATACCAGTCCGGCTGAAACTGTAGTTCTTCATAGAAGTCTTTTAGCTGTACAGTCATTTGCACGAAATGTGACCGCGAAGACACCAGTGGTCCCGCATGCCTGTCTAACATGCGAGTTTTCCATAAACTGTGCATGCCCATTAACAAGAGCATGTCAACTGGCATAGCATTGGGTTTAGCATTGGGTTTGGGTGGTACAAGATAACGTATTGTGTGTGAGTTTAAATCAAGTTGCTTTTTAAAAGCCCTCTGCAGGACGTCCCAAAAGAGGATGGCGTCCTTACAACGAATGAAACAATGTTCTATTGTTTCTGGAACTTCACAAAGTCGGCAATTAATTGAGGATACAAAGATACCTTTGGTGCTTAACCAGGCTTTTACAGGCAGTGTTTCTGTGTGCACTTTGTAGAAAAATGTATTCGTTATTGGTGAAATAGGCATTTTCTTCACACGTACTAGCACGTCATGACCAGACAATCCAGTATATAGTGAGCGGTACAGGGGGGGCCGGAAATAACATATCTAATAGATCGTTATATAGATCTTTTCTTGCGCTAGAGAACAAATAATCATTGGAGAATCTTGCTGTAAGAAAGCGCACTGATTCGTATACTTCACGCATGAAACCTTGCAAATAGGGAGGCGATACAAAATTAGTAGATACCACTAAATTTGGTAAAACCGGCCAAATTCACTTGCAAGAAAGTTCGAAGCAGCGGATGGCACAGTCCCGAAAATAAAAAAAAAACGTGACACCACTTGTCTAATAAAGAGGTGAACCAACCCGAGACCACCTGCGCAAACTGGTCTAAAAACATTGTCACGCCTCATTGGTTCATAGGTTGATGACCAAATAATGGTAGCAAATATTCGGTCAAACTTCTGAATGTACACCCTGGAACAATAAATTATTTGCAATACGTAGAATATTTTTGTTGCCAGAAACAGATTGCACGCCTTAGCTCTGCCAAAGATAGAGAGGTTATGCGGATAAACGTCGGGGCATAACGCTTTAGGGGGGGTACACGTTCTTTCCAGTAATGTGCGCTTGATCTGTATGCATCCAAAGGAACGCCTAGGTATTTTGGTGGCACACAAGACCATTCAATACCCTCGAAATGGGTTGGTTTACAAGTCCATCGGCCAAACCACAGTCCCAAACTTTTTGCAAAGTTCATTCGTGCCCCTGAAACTGTTCCAAATTCCCCGATTATTGACACCACAGTTTTTATACTGGAAAGATCTGTACAAAAGAACGCTAGGTCATCCGCATACTCCAATACTTTTACCTCATTCCCATAAACACTGAAACCGTGGACGTTGCAAGATCGAATTACGCTTAAGCACAGTGGCTCCAAGTAAAGAGCAAATAGCATTGGCGACAACGGACAGCCTTGTTTCACAGATGAGTTAAGGAACACAGGTTTTGACAGCTGACCATTAACAATCAAACGGGTCAAACAATCATTGTAGCATAGTTTTACACCTTTAAATATAGTGGACCCAACGTTGGCATGTTGGAGAAGAGAGAACAGAAAAGAATGACGAACCCGGTCAAACGCCTTCGCTAAGTCTACTTGTAGCATTGCCAGTTGTTCAAGTGAGTGTGAACAATGTTCCAATACTGTGCGAGCGATGTGTATGTTCGTCTGTATTGAGCGACCTTTTAGACCGCAAGTCTGATGGGCACCAATAAGAATCGACATTGCAAATTGAAGTCTGTTTGAAAGCACTTTGGCAAAAATTTTATAGTCAACATTGCCCAATGCAATTGGTCTGTAGCCGTCAACATGACGGAGTTTTTCTCTGTCTGAGTATTTTGGAATTAGAACAGTGTGGCTGTTAGTAAAAGATCGAGGAAGCGTCTCCAGATCAAAACTCTGCGTAAAAATGTCGAGCAGTATAGGGCACAGTAATGATTTAAATGTTTTATAAAACTCGCCCGACAATCCATCAGGTCCTGGCGTTTTTGACAATGGTAATTGTGCATTGGCAAGATCTATTTCTTGTATAGTGATTGGCCCACTAATAGATTCACATTCCTCGTCAGTTAGAGGAGTCACAAATGACAAGAAGTGCGCTACCAGATCTTCGTTTTCGTTCTCAGAAGAGGCGTTGAACAATTCTTTGTAATAAGTTTCAAATTCTGACATGATTTCACTGGAATTAGTGACCAATAAGCCTTTCGAATAAAGATCTGGTATAAATTTGGCTTTTGTGTTGCGGTGTTCATCGAGTAAGGCTTGACGTGTGGGTCCCTCTGAATGCAAAGTACGGGTATTGCGTGATCGAACACGGGCACCTCTGTAGCGCAAAGCGTCGTACCTCTGGAGTGCGTTCTTGGCATTAGCAATTTCGTCTGTATAAGAACCAGGCGCCTCACACTCAAATTCATAGAGGTTATGAAGATTTTGCTTTAGCATCTTTTGTTCTAATTTTCTGTAAAAGCCCCTCACAGATCCCATTTCAATAGCTATTGCCCGAACTTCTTGTTTGAAGAATTCCCATGAGGCAAACAAAGGCACGTCAGCCGACAAACAGCTCCTCAGTGCTACGCGGACGCGAGCAGTGAACTCCTGGTCGCTCACAATTGAGGAGTTAAGTTTCCAGAGTGCCCACTGTGGTCTGAAGTGAGATCGAGTGTTGCTACCTATCTGCCCCACAACAATGCAGTGATCTGAGAAGGAAATAGGTTCTGTTTTGCACGACACGTCACGGGAAATAAGAGGTGCTGAAACGTAAACGCGATCAAGTCGTGTATGTGTACTGCCTTGTGCGTGTGTATACGAGGGCAGGCTATTTAGTGTTCCTATATCAACTAGTCCCGCCTTTTCAACTATAAGTGAGAGCACTTCAGCACTCCTGTCACTGCGGCTAAGTCCGGTACGATCGGATGGATTACACACACAGTTGAAATCACCCATTAGAACAATGTTGCGGTCAGGATTTAAGGAGGTAGACAAACTTTCAAAAAAATAAGTGCGCCGTGGTGCATCACTAAAGGCATATATGTTGATTAGGCGCCATGGCAAGCCGTACAATATAAAATCACATTGTATCAACCGCCCCTCTGCGTCAACACTATATGCTACAGAAGAATACGGTAAACTCTTCCTGAGAAACAATAGGCAGCCCGCCGAAAGGCCCACAGCGTGCGACACAAATACATCGACTGAAGTGTCGACTGAAGAGCAACCGGCGGAGCTGCAGCTGCTTCTGCTTGGATCGAAGTCCACATACGTTGACCGTTGCAAAGGTGACTTTCTGAGGCACCGCCATGGCGTCTAACTTCTTATCAGAGTTGCATACGCTGGTCTGGTGGAGAAGGGATGCGTGAAAGCTCCCCGTCACCAGTACCCGGCCTCCTTGATCTTGAGCGTCTGCACTTTCCTTCTGGCTTTGATGGCTTCCGACGACGTGACTGTCGAGGGTAGACCGCCGAGTCACTTTCCTCGCCCGTCTCGGGGTTTGGCGATGCTGGGCGTTTACTTATGGAAGCTTCAAGGGATCCTCGCGCATCGTTGGTAGTCATCTTCTCATCTGGTACTTGTACATCAGCACTACAGCCAAGGCTTTCTTTCCGAGTGTCCGCAGCCTCAGATGCAGGAACCACCTGTTTCTCACTGCTGCCTGTGACACCAACTTCTCTCGACGCTTGTTCGGATTTCCCCGCTACGGCACGGTCATTACCCTCATCTTTCTCACCAGCACAGGGCTCGGCGGCTACAGCACGTGGAAGATCCCCAGTTGCATCGAGGACTTCGGTAGCATCCATGATGTGTTCTTGCAAATCTTGCAAAGCATCGTCAGGTGGTCGTATGCGATGGCGTAGTTTATTGGCGTACGCCGACACACATTCTTCAGCCGTGTGTCCAAACCGCCGACAATCGTCGCAGCGTGGTGTCCGGCAGTGTCGACGAATGTGTCCTACTCTGTTGCAACGCAGGCATAACGGTGGTCTGCCAGGAATCAGCACTGGGCTTTGCAGACCGCAGACCGAGAGTAGGTGTGGAATGTCGGAAACACGGACTCCATCAGCGAGTGTCAGTACGACATCTCGATTAAGGGTACGCATCTGCTCCATCTCTGATACTCTCCAAGTTTCTGCTGAAATAGACTTGATCTTTCCGAATGACTGAAGGGCTTCATGCACATAAATATCTTCCAAGCGTTCAGGGAGCCATAATAGTTTCATTTTAACTTCCGTGGGCTCAGGGTCTATCACAACGCACCTGCGGCCTCGAACCAGAAATTCACCGCAAGTTACGAGCTTCACTTTTGATAGCGCTGTCCTGCAAGTCACCATCCAAACATGGGACATTTGAAACTGTCCAATTGAGGTTACATCGGCAAGGTCTATTATATTCCGGAGGGTATCTCGGAAGTCCTGCGCTCGGTATGGACGACCAGCAAGGTCTGCGTGCAAAAAGACGGAGTCAGCGACGAGCTTACCGGTGGGAAGACGGGGCAGGACGATACGGTACTCATTACTGCTGGTAGAAGCCTGAGCAGCACCTCGGCTTGAAGCCGATTGATCCTTTGTAGCGGAGAACATCAAAAACGCAACCGTTCCGAACGGCGTCTTCGTCTTTCTCCACTGAGCTACGCCTGTGCTTGAAACTGTGGTGCAAACTGGCCCTATGCAGGCTTCATGTCGGGTAAGGAATCGCGTTAACATGTGGAATAAAGCGTTTTACAGCGAAAGCTGTATATGTCTAGGAGAAACGAAAAACCGCTAGGCATCTGTGTCACGAGCGGTCTCCATTGGCTGTGCTATCAGTTACGTCGTTCTGAGCGTCGTACCGAAGCTCGCGCGCGTACGACGCTTGCAAGGTCAAACGCTTGCAGCCACGGCGCGCCCTCTCGCGCACCCTCTCGGCTTTGCGGGCAGAACAGCGTCGACGTGATTGCGGGAGCGCGTAAGCCGGGGCGAACGCCCGCTTTGGGCGAGAGTTTCTCCAGCGGCACTTTGGCTTCGGCTGCGACGTCTGTGACCGCCTATGGTTCGACCACAACCTGGCAACGATAATTGTGGAAGGCTTCAATGCAGCGTCGGGTTGAACCCACTGCTAAACACTGTGCCGCACATTTCAGCTTCGCTGGTTAACCATTTGAACGGAGTTCTTGGGCGGTGATTTTTTTTCTCGTACGCTTTTCGCACCGATATACAAATATGGACGAATTACGTCATTCCTTACAAGAAAGAAACAAGAACCGGAACCTGGACGCGCATGTTTTGCCCCTTGCCACCTAACTAGGTTGTCTGATCGAGAAATCTCATTTCCTTATCTGACACGGATAAGGATGGCATGCTGACGCACTTATCATTTATTTTTTTTATTTTTCACACGGTTCAGTCCTTTCTCTCGTCATTCTATCTTTTGCTCTGTTGCGAATGCTAGTTTTATCGAACATGCGAATACAGCCACATTTTTGACAGTGAATAGCAAGATGTCCGGAAATAAATGTCGTGACATTGTACTATGGTTAGTGTAACACGTGGTATTTTCTTTTTGAGCGTTGACTCGCCTGCGAAGTCCCTGCAGTCGAACGGGCTCAAAAAAAAAAAAAACACAACGTCCACACCGGACCTTCTCGCAATCCTTTTCAGATGGTGACATACGGTGTGTATGTAGGGCACTGCTGCAACTTTTTTAGTACAGTAAAGTAACAACCAGGCGTCACACAATGCGGATAGCGTAACGAGTGGGTCGTTCGATGCTCAGACCCATTAGAAAAGCCTCAGGCATAATTCTTCATCGTCGTCAGCCGAGCACCAAAAAAACTGTACATACTGTGTTACAAGAGTGTAGCTGGTACCTCGCTTTTCAGGAAAATGACGAATAATGGCATACTGGAGGCTTCCCACTACACAAAAATTGTAATGATTTACGGCGTAGTGGGTACCATGCAAGTTTGCATGTAGTAGTTGCCCCAAGAGTGTTTAAAAAAGGCTCTAGAAAGGCCGCTCTTCCAGCTTTCGCTGTGACTGTGCTGCGCGTTGCGCTCAGGCCTGGCGGTTTTTTTTCGTGGCGTGGTGACCACAGCCAAGCCCATGAATGTCGTGGTATACGATCGAATTTCGGCATACAGCAAGCTGTTCCTTTAAAGAGGCCTCTCACGTGGTTATGACCCGTATTGTGAAACGCGCCTTACTTCAGTCAGGGGACCTTAACTGCTTGAGGACGCCTTATCACGTATTCTGGAATGCTCCTCACTAAAATTCCCTCAATGAGGCCCTCCTTGATGCTCCCTCAAGTTAACCCTTTGAGACGCTATGCACACAATTGTGTACACTACATATTTTTGCTATTTGCAAAACTGATATTTAATTACAACTTAATTAGAATAATTTACTATAACACGTATCAATTAATATATAAAGACATTATTTTTGTTGCAATAGAATATTGAGAGCCCTGAAATAACGTTGTATTGATCTGATCCATTTACAGGCAGTTCTTGATAGGTGGCGCCTTAAGGTGTTAAGGTAGCGCTAGGGGAACTTTGCTACCTGCACTGAAAGGGCACTTCTCTGCAGTACTTCTGCACAAGCTCGCTATTATTGCATCCTCGTTGTTCAAAAATTGCTTGTCAGGTGTGTTTTCGAACGTGCGTCTGCGCAGCCATAAATTTTTTTTCGTTAAGAAGGCGCAGCGCGAAGAGGATAAGTCATTTTACAGGAATAGAGAAAAAGTCACAGTTTCGCCGCAAGGGCGATGCAATGAATGCGATAGCAAGAAATTGGATTGTCACACGGAGGTCGACGAGCAGCTCGATACTTTCAGGTGAAGCACAAAGAAGGGCGCTCGAAAATGACGCACAGGAGAAGCGTGAACTGACAACTATGACAGTTGCTACGCCTTTATGCTTGAGAAACGCGCTACAGGTGTCGACAACGCAGAAGTAGAGTAGTAGAGTAGATCCTTTGGACCGTGGCACACACCCACGCTGGGGGGATTGGCCAAGAACCGGGTAGTTTAGCAAGAAATTCTTAAATATTCGGTTAGATGCCTATTTAAAGATGAAAAAAAGAATTAATCAAAAATTGCAAATATTTATAATATATGAATAAAAATACTGAAAATACTGAAATGTTGATGCGAGCAGTTTGATTAAAAACAAGGAGTTTAGAAAATAAGGAAGGCGGATAAATTTATTCTACGATCTAAACCTCTTCGATTCTTTAATAAACTTCTCCAAGGCATTGGCAACCTTCCCGTCACTGTGGCCAAGGGACAAAGCCCCTAAGGAAAGAACATTTGGTACATTTAAATCTATTCTAAGGAGTCGGAAAACAGCATCTAAAGTACTTTTGCGCAATGTAGAGTACCTATTACAGGAGATGAGATAATGTTGTGTTGTCTCATGTACTCCGCAGAAAGAACAGTTAGGGGAAGCTGCCAGACAAGCTCTGTGCAAATAAAAATTTAACCCGACGTTCTTAGATATTTCTTCTTTTAAAGTGCGGCGCGCGGAATAACCCCTCTGCGTCTCCTGCCACGCGGTGGCGTCTTACGCAAGGTGTGGGCGGTGTTCTTTTTTTAGGGGCGAAGCATCTTAAGGGCGAGGCTTGTCCGGTTTCCGTTGTCACGGCTACATTATATGGGGCAACGCTCGGGTAACGTACGGTGTAGTCTAAACATATGTGAGACAAAAAAAAAAGGGTCCCTTTCTGTACCCACTCGTGATGTGGAACGAAAAAAAAAATCCACGCATCTCTACGAAGTGAATCATGACGAATGGGCGAAGTTAGGTCCTACGGTCCATAATGTCTACGTTTAAGTCGCCGACTAGTATAAAGGGTTTGTGCTTGTGGGTGTGCCGGAACAATATAACAAAAATTGGGGACCCTTAACCTTCGCCTTTAAGAGTTGAACGCGATAGCGATATCATGTCCCGAGTGCCTACTTCAACCACTTAGTGCATACTTGCTGTGCACCCACTACGTGGTGTTAAGGGAATACGCGCAGTAAAGTGTGTGCCGTTTGTAATGGGTGACCGGCCTTAAACTACGAAATCGTTTTGATAGTCGCATATTCTGACGTCTGATGGAAATTTACGCTTGTACCACGCAATATTCCTGGTATATTACATGTTATGTTGCGACGCCTATATAAAGGACGCTTGCATTTGCGAAGCATGAAAGTTTATTTTCACTGCATTTCCAAGCAGAGGAAGTTATTTTCACTATATTTCCATGCAGAGGCGGGGCTGTGTGGAAGAACACCTGCGTGCCACGCAGACCCGGAAGTTTTTATTATTTCTTTTATTTGCATCTTTCTCGATTTTTCGGTCACGGACAAGATGATGATTTTTCGCTCACAACCAACGACGCCGACGCCAACGCCGACACCGACGCCGACGCCGGAATTTCTGCGAAACGAGCTCTTTAACGCTCTCGCGTTAAGACACCCACAAGCACAAACCCTTTATACTCGTGGGCGACTTAAACGTAGACATTATGGACCTTAGGACCTAGCTTCACCCACTCGTCATGATTCACTTCGTAGACATCAGTCAGTCAGTCAAGAACTTTATTTAAAGGTCCTGAGGAGCTTAAGCTGCCGGGCGATCCATGAGGGACACCCTTGCAGCCGCTACCGTAGGCGACGCCCGAGTCGTGCGTGTTTTTTTTAGGGGCGAAGCTCCTCATAGCGAGACGTGGTGTTCCCTTATCGTACAATAGAGGGCGCTGTTCCATAGAGATGCATGCAAACTGCAGTTGGGTGATGATATACTAGATGACGCTGTATGCATTCTGTGTCGTCATCTCCATTTCTCGTCTGGTTTCCGAGAGGGCGCTGTCCCATAGGCATGCGTGCAATATGGCGGTTGGGTGAAGGTAGGCTAGATGGCATTGGCGGTGCAGCTGCTCTCCTTTTGGCTGCTGCGCGGGCTGCGCGGGGTTGCGCCAGGCGGCGAGCGCCCGCTATCTCTCATTCCCCGGATCGTCGCCGCACGAGTGCGCTTGCCGGATCGTGCTGCTTGGCGGACCATGGATGACAAGGAGCTCCGGGTGCGGAAGGCCGCTTCGGCTCGTGCTCGTCGGCAGGATCCCGAGGTGCGAGCTCGAGAGGCCGCCGCGACGCGAGCGCGGCGCCAGGCGGATCTCACACACACTATCGCTTTGATTACTGCTGGGGCGAAACCGCTAAAGATTTCACGGTGTAACCATGATTGCTTCACGAGCTTCGCCCCAACACTTCATCATTCACCCCGTGGATATGCTGTGATTTTTTTGTAATTGTTCTTTTCGTAACTGTTGTCACACATTGTATATAATACTCAAACGCGTCACCTGCCCCATGTCCGACAATTCCTGCTGCCACGTACTGCTACTACTACTACTACTACTACTACTACTACTACTACTACTACTACTACTACTACTACTACTACTAATAATAATAATAATAATAATAATAAAATTAATAATTTTTATTTGCACGACAATATGAACTCTCGGGTAACGTGCAAGGATAGACAGAAAGGAAATTCCCTTACGATCGTGCGTCTGCTAACCCGTAACCGCAGGGCGAAAGAGACCGGGGCTATGAACTTCTCAAGCTGCGCATAACAGCTTTTATCTCAGCCCCTGCTATTGTGTGACCATGTTAACAAAGGAAATAAATAAATAAATAAATAAATAAATAAATAAATAAATAAATAAATAAATAAATAAATGAGTTGCATGAAGCGGAGTCGTCGTTGCGGTAGCCGCTCTAGGAGCCCGGCGAAAACAAAGTCGGCACCGCACCGTAGATGAATCTGTTCCTCCTCGAAAGTCTTCATACATGACACACATGTCTTCGAACAGGCCACTACGCAGTGTCAAAAAATTGGTTGTGGCTTAACTCCGATATGCCACGGTGTTTGTATAGAGAAGTACGGTTAATCATATTGTTTAGCTTGGTTCTCTGCATGGTTACATCTATATCGTTTACCTTCGTACGTCGAAGTGTTTAGCTTTGTTTGTTACCTCTCGTTTATTATGGTTACATTAAATACTAGACATTTATATTTAAAGTTTAACAACGAGGCGTGCAGCTCCATCCCCTCGGATCATACAGCGCACCACTCGCTGTAACCGCTCGCATGTCGCTCGCTCCGATCACAACATGCGCCGCCCGCGAGAGCTAGACTAAGCTAGACTTAAGTACAGCGCCACTAGTCCTCGCAGCCGCCACGCCGACCGCATTTCCGGCGGAGCTCTGAAACTGAGTTCTAGTAACGTTGCCCTTAAGAGCATAGCAGCGGGACTTCCGGTCGCCATCAAATGCGGGTCACGTGAGCACGTGAGCTGAGAAGAAACATAATGTGTGACGTTGGCGTCTCACACCGGGCACACTTGGTGTGAGACGCCAACGCGTTGCAGGAGACGCAGAGGGGTCATTCCACGTGCCGCAGTTTAAAAGAAAAAGAAATATCAAACAGCGTCGAAAAGCCTAACAGTATCATATAATCAATTCTTGGGCAATCCCCCCTGAGTGGGTATGAGCCATGTCAGAGGCAACAACAGTAATAGCGTCGGCTTCTGCATTGTGGACACTCGCAGCGCGTTGCTCAAACATGTAACAACTATGGCAGTTGTTAGTTCACGCTTACCCTGTGTATACCTATGCGTCCTTTTCCAGCGTCCTTTGTGCTGCGGCGGCGCGCTGAAAGTATCGAGCTGCTTGTCGTTCTTCGCGTGACATTCTAATTTCTTGCTATCGCATTGATTGCTTCGCGCTAGTGGCGAAACTTTGACATTTTATCAGTTAATATAGTAAAAACATAACACAAACATGCACACTCGGCACGTATCAATCAAAAATCACAATAGAACTCAGATGGTGTTTAAATGAACGGGAACAATCGAACAAATCACGCTACAAATGCAATCTCCTGCATTATCACAAATTATTCAAGAACATTTAAAATCTTGATTATCCACCAAACGCATCCAGTCCACAATTCCTGGAACGTATCTCGCACGTTTCTCTTCCAGGAAACGCTCACGCGAACTCCAGCGCCTATCGTCGTTATTCCCTCGTGTCGTCGGACTCGATAGTTTCTCTTCCAGGAAACACTCGTCAAAACTTCCACAGCTCCGACGGCGCCATCCCTCGATTTTTCCAGACCGACTGACCGCACTTCAACAACAAAAGTTCTTCGCCGACAACACCATCGTTCACTCCCTCCTTAACTGTCCCTGACCATACTCTAAAAGGTTTTCCGGAGTAAATGCACCGTTAACCAGAAAAGGGCGCTTCTTTTCCCCAAGGGACAAACTGTGTGCAAAGGTTTTGCACACGGCACTCCAAGAAGGGCGCTTTGCTCCCTTGGGAGGAAAGCGCCCTTCTTGCTATGCCATGCCATGTGAAAATAAAAAAAAAGGGGGGGGGGGGGGGGGAGGCGCCCTTCTTGCTGAGCCATGCCATTTGATAATAAGAAAAAAAAAAAGGGGGGGGGGGGGGGCGCTTTCCTCCCAAGGGAGCAAAGCGCCCCTTTTTTGGAGTAACTGCAGAAATGTTCGCGCCCTGTGCAAACGACCCATCGGTGCCTACATAAATACGTTTCCTTGCAGGTGGTGCCATAGCGTGGTGTGGTGTAGTGGTTAGTGTACGCGCATGCTGACGCAGGGGTCGTGAGTTCGAATCCCGTGTGTTTTTTTTAGATTTTCTGAAATTTATTTCTGAATGTGATACTTGCATATCAATTGTGCATCTAATCAAAATGCCTGCTCAAAATTCAAAATGCTGGTTAAGTCAACCAAGAGCTGATTTCTGTTTTGCGCAAAAAGTAACTGTTGCTCCTTGAGGAGTAACCGCGAGCGGGGCAGTAACGGTTCGTCCCGTCGCAGTTACCCCCCCGATTTGGAGCAATGGGTGTGGCAGGTCAGTTACTCCTCTAAAGGAGTAACCTCGACGCCACTTTTCCTCCTTTACTTTTTAGCTATAATGCCTGTCACTCCGTCGGCGCCTGCTTATGTCCGTTCGCCACTGTATTGGAGAAGCTTCCAGATTTCTTTTCTGCGCGTAGCACAGCCAAAGCTAGAGAAAGGGCGAGATTCTCGTCGGTTCCACTCGTCGTGGCCTTACTCGGCATTGCCTCATGCTTCCTTTCGTGACGCTTCGAGACCCCGCTCGGCGTTTCATCCGAGGCGTAGCTGGTAGAGGCAAAACAGCGCAAAATAACAGGGACTGTGAAAAGGGTGGACACAACACGAGCGCTCGTGTTTTATCCACCCTTTTCTCAGTTCCTGTTATTTTGCACTGTTTTGCCTCTACCAGCTACGAATCGTTACCAACTTGCCCAGTTTTCAATCCTAGTCAGCATCCGAGACAGTTCGCTCCCGGCGGCAGTTACGAGGGGGAGAGAGGGCGCGCTCGAGGCGTCTTTTATGCTTGTTGTTTCGTTGCGCACGCTCCGTCGCCACAAACCTTCGGCGCCTGGATTTCACGCCATCGTTTGAACCGCGCGCTTAATTGAGCGCTCGTTTGTGAGTCACCAACCATGGGGTTTTCACCAAAGGTCTCTAGACAGCTGTCTCAATCGCTCCTAATATATAAAGAAGGCCTCGTGAGGGATGACATAAGCAACCTTTTTCGAAACGCCTCATCTGAGTGAGTTCACTTTCGTGTTGTTTGGGCGCGGCTGCTCACTCCTCAGGGGTACTAGTGAGGGGTGCTAGGCAGTCTAGGCATGTGGTTGCTTCTTCCATTTTTTGTAAGCGTACTCAGAGATGTCCGTACGCTCGCGGTGTGTTACTTCCCGGGGTGCAACGCTGCACCGAGAAGTGACAGCAATGTGTGCAACAAACCGTTACTTGCGCTAAGTTTCAGAAATGGGAACACTACGATTGGGAAAAAGATATGTCGCTTTAATATGAAGGCAATGTAACAAAACTTGGTCACTGGTAAAACATGACCACTTATATATGATTGTGCTGGTTCATAAGGGCAAAATATCGGGCCTGTTAAAGCAAAAAAAAAATCCTCTGCTTTGAAGGCAGCGCTAAAGTTAACAATTAATATAATGTCGATGTGTTACAACTCTGAGTTTCGGCAGCGTTGTTAATCGCCCGCCTTTCTTCTTGCTGTTCTATTTCTGGCGGCCCCTCAAAGCTGCGCACTGGGCTTTCGAGGGACGCTATGGATTTTGGGGGGGATCGCCTCTTGGTTCCGACATTTTGGCTTCGATATACGGGGCGAACACGCTGGGAACAAGCGCGGAAGAGTACCGGGCGCGAGCTCCTACTTTCCGCGTGAGTTCAAAACTTCTTCTCCACCAAAACATGAAGGTAATGCTTCACAATGTCGTCATTTTCAAATTGAATGTCCTAGACTTTTATTTCCCAGTGAGCTTTCTATCTCTGAGATGCAAAGCTTGCTTCCAACTTTTGAATAGCGCAGAGTTTTTTGGAGGTCCGTCACGGTGAACATTAATTTACACCCTAACCAAGAAAAAATTATGGCATGCAAATAATAGGAAAAGAAATTGCACAGGTTACTGATTTCACTTCACAATTCTAGATTGGAAACCACTACTTTAACACGGTCCTAACTTGTTTCGCTCATCCGGTCACTCTCCTGGGTAATTTTTGTTGGATGTTACAACTTCCTTTCAGCGTGTGTGTGCCGTGATCATGCTCTCTAATTACGTTGTTGGATAAACGACTGTCTCTTCACCTATACTTATATTTATGCACTGTATATTTTTTTTGTAATTGTTCTTTTCGTAACTGTTGTCACACAGTGTATATAATACTCAAACGCGTCACCTGCACCATGTCCGCCAATTCCTGCTGCCACGTACTACTACTACTACTACTACTACTACTACTACTACTACTACTACTACTACTACTACTACTACTACTACTACTACTACTACTACTACTACTAATAATAATAATAATAATAATAATAATAATAATAATAATAATAATAATAATAATAATAAAATTAATAATTTTTATTTGCGCGACAATATGAACTCTCGGGTAACGTGCAAGGATAGACAGAAAGAAAATTCCCTTACGATCGTGCGTCTGCTAACCCGTAACCGCAGGGCGAAAGAGACCGGGGCCTATGAACTTCTCAAGCTGCTTATAACAGCTTTTATCTCAGCCCCTGCTATTGTGTGACCATGTTAACAAAGGAAATAAATAAATAAATAAATAAATAAATAAATAAATAAATAAATAAATAAATAAATGAGTCGCATGAAGCGGAGTCGTCGTTGCGGTAGCCGCTCTAGGAGCCCGGCGAAAACCAAGTCGGCACCGCACCGTAGATGAATCTGTTCCTCCTCGCTAGTCTTCATACATGACACACATGTCTTCGAACAAGCCACTACGTAGTGTCAAAAAATTGGTTGTGGCTTAACTAAGATATGCCTGGGTATAGAGAAGTACGGTTAATCTTATTGTTTAGCTTGTTTCTCTGTATGGTTACATCTTTATCGTTTAGCTTCGTACATCTGAGTGTTTAGCTTTGTTTGTTACCTCTCGTTCATTATGGTTACATTAAATACTAGACATTTATATTTAAAGTTTAACAACGAGGCGTGCAGCTCCATCCCCTCGGATCATACAGCGCACCACTCGCTGTAACCGCTCGCATGTCGCTCGCTCCGATCACAACATGCGCCGCCCGCGAGAGCTAGACTAAGCTAGACTTAAGTACAGCGCCACTAGTCCTCGCAGCCGCCACGCCGACCGGCATTTCCGGTGGAGCTCTGAAACTGAGTTCTATACTCTGTTTCACCACTACCGTTCAGCACTGCCAAAGCTACGGGGTGTAAACAAGCCACACGGTTGCGCAGGAAAACACAGATCTAGATATAATTGCCTTGCAGTTGGCAAGGTTGAGACATTTTGCCCTTCTTTAGCATCTGCTTCTGCACATCAATAAGTAATTTGTTTATTCTTCATCGCATTTACGTCGTATTTCATTAATTGTTGTATCAGCAACCGTCGGTAACTCTGGTTAAAAATCAACATGGCAGCGCCCATGCAGACTCGACCACCCGCTTCGATCCGAACTTGCCCTTGACGCTCGCCCAAAGCGCTCACAGCAACAAATGAATGGTGTAATAAGCTATCGCTTTACGCCATCTCACGATCAGGACAAAGCATCAGGTATGCTCTGTAGTTAATGGCAAGATAAGCTATTGCTTTGACCACGCCTGCTAAGCCTAACGTGCCGAGAATTTGATCACGGTTCATGGAAATAGCGCAATGTAGTCACGAATACACTGCTGCCGAAGCTCCAAGACATAAATCTAAAGCAAATACAAGCGTTTGTTTGGAACTTACGGGCCACAGAGCGCACGACGACGACGTGATAAACTCGAGGCGGAGAGCAGCAGCCTCGATGCGTGCAGCCATGTTCTATTTTTTTCAGCGCTGCCGTCTGCTCGCTGAACGTGTGCGCGCAGATGGCAGGGGGGATGCTAGCAGACGACGCGGCGCGGATGAATACATGTGGAGGGGCTAATCACACTTCCTATTGGCTAATGGGCCCTGTAGCCTCCACAGTGCTGAAGGGAACTTCTGAAACAGAGTATAGTAACGTTGCCCTTAAGAACATAGCAGCGGGACTTCCGGTCGCCATCAAATGCGGGTCACGTGAGCACGTGAGCTGAGAAGAAACATAATGTGGGACGTCATTTGTAGACAAGCACGCCATTGTCGACTGTCATTCCTGGAAACAGCGATCTTGGCAAAATTGTGAGAACCACAAAGCGGCACGGCGTGGGTGAGTGCACGGTGCTAGCCAGTGGTCCTCCCTAGATATCCACTGGCTAGCGTCTCAGGACCTTAATAACTTTACATATCTATCTATCTATCTATCTATCTATCTATCTATCTATCTATCTATCTATCTATCTATCTATCTATCTGTCTGCCTGTCTCTCCGTCCGCCTGTCGTCTGTCTGTCTGTCTGTCTGTCTGCTGCCTGCCTGCCTGCCTGCCTGTCTGTCTGTCTGTCTGTCTGTCTGTCTGCCTGTGCAACACCAGACAGAATACTTCCATTTCTTTCAAATTTCGCTGACGGTGTGACGCACTACGTGTCATTCCTGCTCAGGTCGCGTTACTCTTACGCACGTGACGTCAGCCGGAAGTTCCGCTGCCGTGCTTTGGCAGGTTGCGGAAACGCGACACGAAAGCAGCCGCAATTGAAAACGCAAGGCCGCCCCCGCTTGCTTTTCGCGGAAGCAGCGCTTAGAAATACAGTCAAAGGCTGCTTGGTTAGAGGTGCGACGCGGGACGGCTTCGTTGCAGGCACTCTTTGAAATTTTGAAGGCCGATTTATTGTCGCATACGCATGCGCACGTTCAGTCTACTCAAGGCAAAGAAACCTGTCCATGACACTTTTGTTTGTGTTCCGCTTGTGAACAGGACGTGTTCCCTCTCCTCCGGCAGTTGAGAGAACGCGCGAGAGCTTCACCAGTGAGTCTTGCACAATTTCGCACGCGTATACAGACTCGCGGTCGCTGGCCGAAGCAAAAGTCGAGAGTGTCAAATCTTACAATGAAGCTCGCCTCCTGGAAATAACGCGGAGGTCAGTTCCATCTCCTCTAACCTGTCCTATCCACCTCATGCGCTCGGATGGTGGCGCCGCCGCTCGTCTAACCCTGGTGACTAGTGCGACGAACAGCGGTTGCACCCTCACCCAAACCCCCCATAGGATCCCATGCGTTTTTGAATGAAGTTTGCGCATCCATTGTGCAAAAACAAACGAGTGCCATCTCTCGAAAATATTTCACACCAAAGAAGAGGCGATTCTTCTTGCTTCCACCGCCTCGGCATGCTCCAAGTGATTCCCTCTTTCCACTTTTTTTGTTTCTTTCGGTTGTCGTGGGAGCGCGCGCTGTGCAGTCGGCAGCGCAACCAACAAGACCGGCTGGGCTCGTCTGCTTCGTCGCGGTCGCGTCTTCATTGGACGTTGCGACGTTAAATTGTGTAAAAGTGGTGGCCACACGTCCGACGATAAGCCCTGATTTCGCTCAGTTGTCATGGAATCCACGGCAATGCTTCAGATGCTTCACACGTGCACCTTTGTTAGTTGGTTGCAGTGAAGGATGGCCTCCTACAAGACGGCGTTTTTCCTTGGCACTCAGCTATGTGTGTAGTTCTCGGCGTCGCGGCAGTTCGATGACCCGGGGAGGGGAATCGGTGCTACATCGTGGGTACCGCTGGTACGACGGCAGCCTTTACGAGGTTACTGTACACGCACGATTGCGCCGCAGTTGAAACACCACGCTTGGCCTTGCGCGTCTACTTGATACCACTGTGCGGTAACAAGTGTGTTGTTACCGTTGTTGCGCTGGTTAATTATGAATTGCAATTGGAATACCGTTTTTACAAAGGTCAATGAAGCTGTAAATAGTCGCCCTTCTACGTGCTCGCTGGTCCACGATTATTACTTCTAGAATCGCATGTCATGTGGATTTTCACGTACCAAAGGAGAATCCAGCATACGATGTATCTATATATATACTACACGCGTGCGCATTTACTATATAAATCCGAGTAATGCCACGCGTGCGCATTTCCTACATAAACATCAGTAATTTCGCGCCTAATTTAAACTGCATTTTATAGAGGATTGTGGCTTCAACGGTGAAAGTGATTAGAATTCAAGAAATACATGACTGTAATGCAGTTTGAAGTTTCTCATAATTTTTATACGGTCTGTGAAATCAAAGAAAGAACAGTATGTGAACATTTGTTGGTGATTTGCTCTAGTACTTTCTCACATTACAGTGAAACCTCGGTGATACGAATCTCACGGGACCAACAAAAATATTCGTATCATCCGAAATTCGTATCACCAGAAAGCATGGAAGGTTAGCATGCGACAAAAGAAAGCTGGCGTAAATTTTCATTTATCGTTTTTCAGGGCCGCAGCAACGTCAGGAGAACTCTGTATGACTGTCAGTTGAGTTTTTGTTTTCAGATGTATTGTGGCCAAAGTAACGGAAGAAGCGCTTTGACGCGATAGACCAAGGCCACAGCATTTCAGAACCGCGGTCCCATGCTACGATTTTGTTATCGCGGTGGTGTTGGGGATGTTTTTTGGGAGATTTATGGTCGTGTCCGCACAAGTCCGACCTCAACAGTCGCGCATGATGACGCTGTGGGGCCTGACTCCTTCGCCAAGACCGTCCTCGCCTTCTTTTGGTCCTCGTCCACCTTTCACGGTATGTCTGATGCACGAGGCAGGCAGGTGTACACACAGTAAAGCGAAAGCAGCCCGCGTCGATGCGCTAGAAAAAAAAAAAGAAGTATGGCGACAATGCCTTCTGTAATGTAAACGCGAAGGCACACGGAGGTACATTAGAGCCTCAAAAATTTGAGCGCACAATCTTGGATGCCGTGACGCATCTCTGAAGATTTATTCTCACCGTAAGAAAAGTATTAACGTGTTTCTACCGATTTGGCTGTGCGGCGCGCCTGCGCGCGCTTGCGTTCCCGCGCTCGCGCGGGCTTGGCGCGTCTTCCGCGACAGCACCTCTTCGTACCTGGGTGGCGTACGTTCGTATGAAACGTCGCGGGGGAAAATCGGTTCGCAACAACCATACTCCATTACACTGCAGGCCAATGGGCCTTGGCCGGGACCAAAGAAGAATTCGTATCACCCCGAAATTCGTATGACCTGTGTTCGTATCACCGAGGTTTCACTGTATTATGCAGCTGTGTGACGCTTGTATCCGTGTTTTTGGCATAGATAGCTGTAAACTAAGTGCTGGACGAACTTAAAAATCTATCTTTTATGCGTTTCCTAAGCAGGCATACAAAAGTGATGTGCATTGTTGTTGTACTGTATAGGGTGTTAAATGAAACAAGAAGTCTTTTTTATGTTGCCACAGTTTTTATTTCGTCTGTGTTTACAGGTCACGCAAACAACTACAACGCATGCACGTTTGAAACGCATGCATTGCATCGCGCGCGCACAGCAATAAAAAACGGGCCTGTCATTTTCAAAACGTCGGGGCTGTCTAGTGGAGCAGCGTCGGCAGTGCAAATATCAAACCAGAATGAAAATTGACTAAAAAAAATTACACCATCTCCCGCTAAAGGGAACCATGTGTAGATGCGAAGCAGCGGGCGCTAACGCTTACACTGGCGGCGGCGTTGACGCTGGCGCTCGTCGCAGCGTTGCCCAGGAGAGAAACCTGGGGAGGCGCAAAGCACGCAGTGATGGACCGGTGTTTCCTACTGGAACATGCCAATCGCTTCTAATGGGCACTGAGACACAGAAGACTCCGACTGGACACAGAGACCCGCAGTCCGCTTTTAGTTAACGCGCACACTGCGAATTTTTATTCTTCAACAACGCACAGGAGAAATCTCCCCCCGGCACTACCTTGCAGGTCAAGATCCAGTGTCATATATACGGGGTGGCCAGTGAACGGTTGTGCAGCGCGAGCAGAACCAAGAAACTCGCTAGCAGACGCTGCCTGCGTCGGCGTCGCGAGGTGACAGAGGGGGGGGGGGAGCGCAGGAGAGGAAAGAGAAGGGGGGCGCATGCGCAATGGGGGGTGTAAACGCCGCGGGAGGGATGCCTAAAGGAGAGAGGGGGCGAGCGTAGGAGAGGAGAGAGAGGGGGGAGTGGACGCGCATGCGCAGTGCGGGCGCGGACGCCGCTGGCAGGGATGCCTAGAGGAGAGAGAGGGGGGGGGGAACCGTAGGAGAGGAGAGAGGGGGGAGGGCATAGAGTTTCCTAAGATTAACTAGAGGGGACTCTGGCGCTGCGATCGTACAGCCACCATGGGAATGATGGGTAGTACACAAATTTGCCTAGTCTTCGTGCTTCTGGCTTCGAACGCACTTGTGGCTTTCTTTGTTGTTACGCTTTCGTTCTGTTTCGCAAAAAAAAAAAACTGGACCGTTGGGAACTTCGTGAACGTATTTGAATTCGTGAGCCTAAAATAGTCAATGTGGTGAAGCGTAACTGCTAAACCTTTGCTGAACTTCATATTGCGGAAAAGCGGATTCAGGCCACACGCAGCCAAAAGAAGGACGAAGACTAGGCAAGACTAGGCAAATTTGTGTACTACCCATGATTCCCATTCTGGCTGAAGCGCCGTGTGTTGCAGCCCCCATAGACACTAGCGCCAGAGTTCCCTCTAGTGTATTTATAGGAAACTCTATGGGGGGAGGGGACGCTCATGCGTAATGGGTGTGTAAACGCCGCGGGAGGGATGCCTAGAGGGGAGAGAGAGAGGGAGCGTAGGAGAGGAGGTGCGTCGAGAGGGTTTGCGCATGCGCACTCAGGGTGGTCACGCCGCACACCACCACCGGATTGAGCTTCGCCATAAGATGCTTCACATCTAAAACGAAATGGTTAATAGCGGGCGCTTCGCGCAAGGCTCCTATGAGCCGCGCGTATCCGCTTTTCGCCACCGTTCGCCGTTGGTGGCCCGACCTGTACAGCTCAAAGTAGCAGCGCACGAGGGGGGATAGTAAAAAATCATAATAAATATTGCAGTAGGATGACCCCCGAAAGGCCCCTCACGATTACTTTAATTAACCCAGCTTTACAATCGGTCTGGTGAGATGTTTGAACAGTTTATATTCTTAAAATTCTTTTTTTGTTTGTGTTCATTAGTCGTAGGAGCCTTAATTTCGTCTCGAAGCGCCTGGGCGTCAGTGGAGTGCATGCAAGAACTGGCCGTCCATAAGCCTTTTACTGGCACTAGTGATGCTACAAAATAGGAAGAACGCCGGAAGTGCGTCGCAAAGGGAGAAGTGATAGCACGTTGCTGCCCGCCTCCCCCCATCCCAACGGCTCGAGCCAATCGCTCACAACAAATGATCCAGATCCAGACACTGGTCTAATTCCACTCTCGTTCCTGTGCCATGTTAGGATTCCAAATCCCAGCAGGGGGGCCACAAATTGGAGTAACCGAACCCGACCAGTGCAACCAATTAATCATGCTCATATTGTCGCGGGCGAAGAAACACCGACAGCTAGTTGACGTCTGCCCCAGCACCAGAGCAACAAAAGCGTTCTCTTCGTCTTCACACCCAAAACGTGTATGAGCCACACTGGATTGCTCATAAAATGAAGGCATGCGTCATTACCCCCTCTCCCAAGAAGCATCGTCTCGATGCTGTATATGAGGGCAAAAGAAAAATGTGGAAGAAGGTAACTATACAATCGAAATAAATGTCGTAACACGAAATAACGAAGTGTGCTGATGGCAAACAAGGAGTCAAAGAATAAAAAGAAACAGGAAAGAACAAAACGAATGGGATAAAACAAAAGGAAGCACGTGAAGTCGCCAATGAAGTCAGTCACTCCACAGTCGAGTCACCGCGCGAAAAGTACGGTTTTAGTCTAGAAACATGAATGACCTCAGTTTGCGGAGGGCGACGGGAACGTCTCGAGGTGCCTTCTGGGAGAACCTCGTAAGTAACGTCGCTGAGACGTCGTACGACCTTGTAAGGGCCGAAGTAGCGGCGCAGCAGCTTTTCTGAACGGCCGCGCTGTCGGATGGGGGTCCACACCCAGACTTCGTCACCAGGATTGAAAGTAACCTCTCGGTGGCGAAGATTGTAGCGGCGTGCGTCTGCGGTTTGGCGACACTGAATACGGCGTCGAGCGATCTGACGGGCCACCTCGGCGCGTTGAGCGAATGTCGCGGCATCCGTGTAAAACATCCCTAGGTTGTCGGGCAGGAGCATGGCGTCGAGCATCGTGGTGACCTCGCGACCATGGACTAAGCGGAAAGGGGTGAAACCGGTACTCTCTTGGACTGCAGTATTAAACGCAAAAGTGACGTAAGCAAGGATATCGTCCCAGTTCTTGTGGTCAATATGTACGTACATTGAGATCATGTCTGAAATCGTCTTGTTCAGTCGTTCAGTGAGCCCGTTTGTTTGCGGGTGGTAAGCCGTTGTTCTGCGGTGTTCCGTGCCACTTAACCTCAAGACTTCTTGCAGCATCTCTGCGGTGAAAGCTGTCCCACGATCAGTAATGACGACGGCTGGCGCTCCGTGACGGAGGACGATGTTGTTAACGAAAAAATGGGCGACGTCTGCTGCGGTGGCTTTTGGAAGTGCCTTTGTTTCGCAGTAGCGTGTTAAGTAATCGGTAGCGACCACTATCCACCGATTTCCGGACGAAGACGTGGGGAATGATCCCAGCAAGTCCATGCCGATCTGATGAAAAGGCGTCTTCGGTGGGCCTATTGGTTGTAGCAGTCCCGCTGGTCGTATAGGTGGAGTCTTACGTCGTTGACAGTCGCAACATGTGCGAACGTAGCGCTTCACAGTCTTCGCGAGACGTGGCCAGTAGTAGGAGTGCCGAATCCGTTGTAATGTGCGCGTATAGCCAAGGTGTCCGGACGATGGCTCGTCGTGACAAGCACCTAAAATGTCGTCACGAAGCGTGGTTGGCACAACAAGCAGGTATGTAGCTTGTGTATGATCAAAGTTCTTCTTATAAAGCACTCCATCCCGGAAACAAAAGGAGGCTAGCGAGCGTGCGAAACTTCGAGGAGGGTGGGAATTGCGCCCTTCCAGGTAGTCGATGAGCGGGATGAGCTCCGAGTCGTCACGCTGTTGTTGAGCCAAGCTGGTTGCTGACACGGCAGAAAGAAAAGTGTCGTCGTCTTCAAGGTCGGTGTTGGCATTTCCGACTGGCGCACGTGAAAGACAGTCCGCGTCGGTGTGTTTCCGCCCAGACTTATGTACGATGGTGACGTCGAATTCTTGTAGCCGAAGGCTCCATCGTGCTAGACGACCTGAGGGATCTTTGAGATTCGCGAGCCAACAAAGAGAATGGTGGTCGCTTACTACCCTGAATGGGCGGCCGTACAAGTACGGCCGAAACTTTGTTATGGCCCAAAGAACCGCTAGGCATTCTTTTTCCGTTGCAGAATAGTTTTTCTCAGCAGGCGATAACGTTCTGCTCGCATAGGCAATCACGCGCTCTACGCCATTATGCCACTGAACCAACACGGCTCCTAGTACGACGTTGCTGGCGTCTGTGTGTAACTCCGTGTCGGCGCTTTCGTCAAAATGGCCCAGGACAGGTGGTGTCTGGAGAAGGTTTTGGAGGGTGTCGAAGGCATGGCGCTGATCTTGACCCCAAACAAACGGGACATCGTCTCTTGTAAGTCGGTTGAGGGGTTCAGCGACCTTCGAAAAGTTTTTGACAAAGCGCCTGTAGTACGCACAGAGCCCCAGAAATCGGCGTAGGTCGCGCTTATTTGTGGGCACGGGAAATGCGGCAACTGCGCTGGTTTTCTCGGGGTCTGGGCGGATGCCGGCATGGCTCACAACGTGGCCAAGGAATTTCAGTTCTTCGTAGCCGAAATGGCACTTCTCAGGTTTGAGGGGAAAGCCCAGCTGTTCGAATTGCCTGAAGAACTGCTTGCAGGCGTTGGCCGTGTTGCTCAAACGTGTCTGCAAAAACCACCACGTCGTCAAGGTAAACAAGACATGATTTCCATTTGAGCCCTGTCAGAACCGTATCCATCATCCTTTGAAAAGTAGCTGGCGCTGAGCATAGACCGAAATGCAGGACTTTAAACTCGTAGAGGCCGTCAGGAGTAATAAAAGCTGTCTTTTCGCGGTCACGCTCGTCAACTGCGATTTGCCAATAGCCGCTACGCAAATCCATGGAGGAAAAATATCTAGCATTGCGTATACGGTCCAAGGAGTCATCTATTCGGGGTAAAGGGTAAACGTCCTTTTTGGTGACCTTGTTCAATTTCCGATAATCAACGCAAAAGCGCAACGTACCATCCTTCTTCTTTACTAAGACAACTGGCGAAGCCCAGGGACTGGTCGATAGCTGGATGACGTCGTCTTTAAGCATCTGCTGAACTTGGTCACGTATAGCGTCCTGTTCTTTCTGCGACACCCTGTAAGCATGTTGTCGAATGGGTCTCTCGGTGGGTTCGGGGATGATACGATGCTGAGCAAGCGGCGTCTGGTTAACCTTTGATGTAGTAGCAAAGCAGTCTTGAAATGAGCTGAGTATACGCAAAAGGCTTTCTCGTTGTGCTGAAGGTAGACCCTGGTTGACGTCGAGAGTACTCATGAAGGCCTCGACAGATTGGTCGCTCGACGAAAGTGAAGCTAAAGTGGACGAACCCTGGGCGTCGGCAATTTCCTCAAAGTATGCGATGGCGGTGTGTCTGGTAAGGTGACGATATTCGTCGCTGAAGTTCGTGACCAGCAGGTGAGCCTGTCTGTTGCTAGGCTGAATTATTCCTCGGGCAACGCAGATTTGTCGTGAAAGAAGGAGAGACAAATTTGCCTCCGCAATTACAGTACTGGACACGTCCTGTCCCAGTTCCACGTTGACAAAGAGGCTGCTTCGAGGCGGCAGAGTCACAGAATCATCGGCTACACGGAACGCTGTCTTCGGGAATTGGGTGCTTTCAGTTGCACCACAAAAAGGGTCCTCGAATGACACAAGTAATTCACGGAGGTCAATGACTGCGCCGTATTCACAAAGAAAGTCCATTCCCAAGATGACTGGCCGAGAGCACACGGGCAACACGAGGAAAGACCCCGTGAAGGTCGACGCACGGATTCGAATGCGTGCCGTGCACATTCCAGTAGGCACCACCAGATGTCCACCTGCCGTGCGCAACTGAGGTCCTTGCCACGGTGTGGTGACTTTCCTCAGTTCCGTTGCCAGTGCGGCGCTCATGACGGAATAGTCGGCACCGGTGTCGACGAGGGCGGTGACAGCATGATTATCCACGAAGACGGCGATGTCGGCAGAAACGATCTTTTTGCTGTCGGAGAACATTGAAAAACCGGAACGGTCGTCGTCGGGTCGTTGCGTCGAGGGAGGTTCTTTGAAAGTTCGCTGGACCGCGACTTCACCCCCAGAAGTCGCCGTTCCTAGTTTCCCCTGTGAGGACTCGGTGACTGGCTCCTGAAAGGAGCGTGAGACGATGAGGGCAAGCTGGGTGACGTAGACCGGCGAGGCGATGGCGATCTCGATTGGTGGGGCTGACCAGTCGAAGGAGTTCGCTGGCCCGTGAGATACGCTTCTATTTCGCGGGGGGCGCTCACCGTAGCGTGGGCATCGGGCGTCAGGGTGAAAGCCGCGGAGGCCAAGTTGGCGGTACTGACAGTTGCGGTACACGTGACCCGCTTCGCCACAGTGATAGCAGAGGGGACGGTTATCCGACGTACGCCATATGCTTGCCTTGCTAGCACTTTGTCTTGAAGCAGACGGCACAGGTGGCAGATATGTAGGTGCGCTCGGGAACCTTGAGCCTGGAGGCGGACTCGAAGCAGTGTCCTGGAATGGGTGCGTAGCCTGGAACATTGGTCGCATAGTGGGGCCTGTAGCCGGTGGCGCAGGGGATCGCAGTGCGGCCGCATATGTCAGCACGGGGGGCCTCAGGTACTGGTGGTGCGAGTGGCGCAAGTGGTGCGACTGCCTGCCTGATTTCATGTCTGATTACATCCGCGAGTGCTGCCACAGGTGGTTCGGATCCCGCTGCATGGAGTTGTCGTAGTTCGTCCCGCACGATACTTCGTATGAAGTCTGCGAGGGCCTGCCTCTCGCTGTCAGACCCGATAGAGCATGCAGTGGCCGTGATGTCGTGGCGTTCGTATTGTGACGACCGCTGCTGGAGGGTGTCGTGGCGTTCGTATTGTGACGACCGCTGCTGGAGAGTACGCTCCATCGTGGTTGCCTCATTGATGAACTCGGCGACTGATGTCGGTGGATTGCGCACGAGTCCAGCGAAAAGCTGTTCTTTCACCCCACGCATCAAGTGCCGTACCTTCTTTTCCTCTGACATGGCAGGGTCTGCGCGCCTGAAGAGTCGAAGCATGTCCTCGACAAACATCGAAACTCTTTCGTTCGGCCGCTGGTTCCTGCACGAGATGGCTTGTTCAGCCCTCTCCTTCCTTTCGGCATTGCGGTACGCGTCGCGGAACTGCTGACTAAACTCCTGCCATGTCGCAAAGGAGCCCTCGTGGTTCTCATACCACGTTTTGGCAGAGTCTTCCAATGCGAAGTAAACTCTCCGCAGCTTGCGAGCGTCGTCCCATTCGTTGATGCTGGCAACCCGATCAAAGTGGTCGAGCCAGTCATCAACATCCTCGAAAATGTCTCCATGGAACGGTCTTGGTGTGTGTGGCGCATGAAAAACATGCGCGAGAGGAAAACAATGGGCATCGCTGGTTTGACTCGCCTGGCTTGTCGCCGGTGTTGTCATCTTTTCGAGTTTCGATGGCAGAGGACCGAATTCGGGGGGTAACCCTCGCAGGCGGCGGCTGCTTCTTGCTCTGGGAGATGTAGCTGTCTCCAAGGTGCTAGGAGTGATGGCTGACACCGTCAAGGTACATGTACCCAGCACCTCCACCAGTAATGTCGCGGGCGAAGAAAGACCGACAGCTAGTTGACGTCTGCCCCAGCACCAGAGCAACAAAAGCTTTCTCTTCGTCTTCACACCCAAAACGTGTATGAGCCACACTGGATTGCTCATAAAATGAAGGCATGCGTCAATATATTGTTAATTTCTTTTTCTTTCAGAAATGCGGTGGACACCTCGTTCCAACAGATCATCGCTATTTGCTGCGATCAGCAATGTTTGTAAAGGATTTCATTACAGGATAAAATTGCGCCTACCCAAGCATTCCTCTTTCATTCTTATTTGTTTACATACATTAAACTTCGTATCAAGATATGGTATAATAGTAATGAATCATACGCACGCGCTTTTATAGCGATCGCAAATTGGATTCTATTTAATCAGGCGCCCTTTGTATTTAAAAAAGAGTCACAGTTTCGCCGCAAGGGCGAAGCAATGAATGCGATAGCAACAACTTGAGATTTCACGAGAAGAGCGCCAAGCAGATCGAAATTTGGGGCTCGCTGCTCAAACACAGGACGAGCGCGAACTAACAACGTTCACAGCTCGACACATAACGCTCTGCTCAAATACATGGCGCACGAAACATAGGTGCAAGTATGCACAGGATGAGCGCGAACTAACAAGTGTCACAGTTGTTACATCACTGTGTTTGAACAGCTCGCTTTTTTTCGCGAGCGGGGCCTCTGGCCGCGAGCGAAGTGACCTTTGTGCGCTCTGCAACCTAACGCAATCTTTCCGGCGAAAGTACGCGACGTAAAACCGCCCCCCCTCCCCCATAAGATAAGCGCGCGCGCGCGCACGGGTACACGCGGGCAAAGGGCAGGTTTAAACAAGTGGCGCCCAGTGGGCACTTCGCGCCATCTCGCTGGTTTGCTCGTAAGGTGGAGAACACTCTGATATTCCTCCGAGATCGGCGTACCGCCAGCGGTGAATGGTGTATATAAATAGCTCGCACACTAAACTTTTTTACACCCTTAAGGGTGTAAAAAGGGTGTTTCTAATATTTACACCCTTTTCCCCTTGGTACAACACCCTTTTTTGTTTTATATACACCCTAAGAGAAGGGTGTGCATGCAAAGAGGGTGTTAAAGCCTTTCATAAGGGTGTTAATGTAAGAGATGAAAGGGTGCACATTTATAATTATAATAATAATTGTTGGGGTTTAGCGTCCTAAAACCGTCATATGATTATGAGAGACGCTGTAGTGGAGGGCTCTGGAAATTTAGTCCACGGGGGGGTTCTTTAACGTGCACCGAAGTCCACGTACGCAGGTCTCAAGCATATTCGCCTCCTTCGAAAAATGCGGCCGGCATTCGATCCCTCTGCCTGCGGGTCAGCACTCGCGCACCATAACCACTAGACCACCGTGGTGGCTGGTGCACATGTATGCATTAAGCTGAATCCATGCTTGCATGCACAGGCGTGCGCAGGGTTCACCTACATAGGGGGGGGGGGCGAAGGCTCATACCAGCGCCCCCGCTCCTTATTAAGTCAATGTATGGGGCAGACTTTGCGCCCCCCCCCCCCTCCTTAGGTGACCCGAAAGGGGGGGGGGGGGGGCTGACCCCCCTCGTGCGCACGCCTATGCTTGCATGTTAGAATCACGCGCGTTGCGTAACATGTCTGTTGTACTGCCTTCTCTAAGGTTACAATGTCGATGGCATCCCAAAAACAAGGACATGGTGGAGCCATTGGCACATTGTTATTTCTCGTGATATTTTATTTTCACACTGACAAATCATGAAGAATCATTGCTTCACAGAACACTATTAGAACAATCGTGAAAATGTACAAGAGAATCCACAAACGCTTTCTTATGCGCACTGGTACGACATGCGTCCTACTGTTTTATATCTTCCTCAATAAATGTCAGCGAATATTTGTACGAACTACGCTCAGAACAAAGATCGGAAAGTTCGATCCATTACACTGTGGAAAGAAAAAAATATCTTTATGATATACGGGAAACCTTACGCGATTAATTATATCGATGGGCAAATTTCCGAAATGAGAAAGACCCTAAGATGTAGCGCCAACTTGGTAGCTGCGATAATCCGAAATCATGGTGGCTGTTAGAGCGCGCGTCGTTCTCACATGCTTTTCCAGTACGAGACGTGCTTGATCAAAGAGGAAAACAAGGCACTACTTTCTGCAACCCGTGCGGGAGCACGGAGGGGTGATTATTTAAAATGGAAGGAAAGAAAGGTCAGCAAATGGCACTGTGAGCGTGGCACAGCCGGCGCAGCGCCTTTGGGAAGGGGAGAAGAGCATGAAAGAAGTGGTGAGAGGAGGCAAGGAGAGCGGCAACAGTATATCAGCATGTACTATACGTTGTACTCTTGCCCCCTGCAAGTGACGCCTCTGTAAGCAGACGCGTCTAGAGCCGAGAGCGCTTAACGGCGCCAAAGCATGCCCAGACGATGTTCAGAGCAGACTTCAGTCTCCCCATCCCCCCTTCCCCCCTTAAATTTAAAGAAGCAAAGCGAGCGGGGAGTGAGGGGCGCATAGAACGCACAATGCTTGCGCAATCTCTCAAGGACAAGGGTGGATTTGCGAGCGCCCTCAAGTTCTCAAGTGACGCAGTCATCCTACATTCCGACGTTGGCGCACCGCAGCGCACCGCTTCCTACGCGAGCTAGTTAGGATGCACATGTTTTAATTTAGAATATTTAATTAATAATCATCGTATTTTAATGATAAGTGTGATACAGAAACTCCCGCCTCAAAGCACAATGTTCCTCGAGTCGTAGTCACAAATCTCAAAGGCTGTGGCTTTTACTTCAAGCACAGATTTTTTCAGCGACGAATACGTCACGGCCGCCACTATGATTTCCACTTCAAACATAGCGCAAAATACCTGCACTGTTGGCAACTGTGGTAGCTCCGGTAGCTCACTCCATAGAGTTTCCTATAAATACACTAGAGGGAACTCTGGCGCTAGTGTCTACGGGGGGCTGCAACACACGGCGCTTCAGCCAGCATGGGAATCATGGGTAGTACACAAATTTGCCTAGTCTTGCCTAGTCTTCGTTCTTTTGGCTGCGTGTGGCTTGAATTCGCTTTGCCGCAATACGAAGTTCAGCAAAGGTTTTGCAGTTACGCTTCACCACCGTTACCTTTTTAGGCTCACGAATTCAAATACGTTCACGAAGTTCACAACGGTCCATTCTTTTATCCGAAAGAGAACGAAAACGCAACAATAAACAAAGTCACAAGTGCGTTCGAAGCCGGCAAGCACGAAGACTAGGCAAATCCGTGTACTACCCATCATTCCCATGGTGGCTGAACGATCGCAGCGCCAGAGTCCCCTCTAGTTAATTTTAGGAAACTCTATGGCTCACTCCTCCATCGTGTGATCGCGTGTGCCGCCGTGCCGCCGAAGACGATTTCCTTTGTGGTGTTCGCCGTGTATTGATGCGTTTTAATTGTTTTGTTGAGCTTGTTCGTCGCTTTCGCTGACCACGTTGCAACGTCGCTTTTTGTGCGCTGCGTAATCCGTGTCTTCTGACTGTACCGCACCTCCAAGCAAAACGATCGTACTCCTTGGGAGAAGGTTCCTTGGTCGCCGTGAAACAAGCAGTTGCCGCATGTCCTGTTCTTCGGTCCCAAGTGCTGCTGTCATGCAGCTAATTACAGGCAAGTAACCGTTTATTTATTCAATTCTGTATTTGTTGAGAGCTCCAGTAATCAGTTTTCACGCTCGACGAAAGTCGAGGCCCGTTTTTTGCAACAAGCTGCGCACCCGCAAAGTTACGTATTTGAATGCTGGAAATGTGCGCTTGTACTATTGGGAGTTCAGTACTGTTCACCAGATCAGTGTAGTTAATAGTAAAATTAGGTGTGCGAATTTCTGTATTACTTTACAGCTCGTGCATTTTTGCGTTCGGTCTGTGTGAGTTGTTTACACGCGGACGTGCGTTCGCCCGCTTGCATTTACAGCATGTTTCGACATCGTAGGTAGGCCTGTTTCGATTCTCTTTAATGGTCGCAAGCTTTAATGTTGACGTTCTAACCTCATTATCCTCTCATTATAGTAATTTCACGCACACACACCTAAGAAAAAAAACGTGTTGATGTAAGGGATGCGATCGGCTGCGACGAGACAGTGGCCGAACGAGTTCGCCGTGCGCCGTTGTACTTGATTCGCCGTGCATGCGGCTCAACTTCGCTCAGCTCCGGAACGCTGGTTGTCGTTCATTCTGAAGTTTGACGGCGGACATCGCTTTTCATAGAATGCACATTTAAAGCACGGGTACATTACTGAGACGCGTACTTTTATTTGTTCAACAATGTCGCCTGTTTCGTAGAGACTTGGGTGTGTTATCGGCCTTGAGTGTACTAGAAGTTGGAACGTTCTCGAGTGTTTTCTATTGTTGCATTCACATAGCGTGCACGATGCGGATTGTTTACGTTCTTACTGTTCTTTAGTGAAAAAATTGGACGCTGCTGCCAAATATTTCATTTTATCAGTTTTATCAGTTGAATTAGTTCTTGAAATCGGTTGTAAATGTCTGTCCAAGCAATTTTCCCGAGCGAGAGCAAAACAGCATGGATAATCTCAGTTGCTTATGAATTCACATCTTTCTAAGTAGCACAAGCTCAAAGTTATGAGGAGATTTTTTCCAATGTGATGTTTATAATGGTCCTATCCCTTAGTGCTTTTATGGAGACAGATCGCGGACTGTAGTCGAGGCTCTTAGCGCATGTTGCGATCTTGGTAGCTTTAAGTTTTCTCGGCTTGTTTTGGTTTAAATAAAATGTCTTGGAATATTAACTACGGCTAGGGACACATAAGCCGTGGGTGAAAGGGAAAGTGTGTGATTGTGAAGAGAAAGGCAGTGTGCCTTGACGCACGCCTTTTCTTCGCGGAAGCTACGGGTGAAATCGGAGAGAGAGAGCGGGTGACTTCGGCATGTGTGCTGTAAAAGGGAGAGAAATGAGAGCGCGCCTTAAGTCGGCCTGGCCGTGCGTGCTGCGCGCGGCGGCGGTCGTAGCGGCTAAACGCATAGAAGGCCCGCGCGCCTTTTAAGTAATGTGCAGAGCTGAGATGGCCGTAGCTTCGTGTGTTCTGTCGTTACGCGCGCCTGGATTGCGGTCGTGTTATCGCTAAACGTCGGCAGTTGCGTTGAAGCAAGAGGCAACACTATGCGCTTGCTCGTCTGTGTCCCCATCAAGAATGATTTGATTACAAGTGTTAGTGATAATTGAATTACATCTGTTCATATTTTACCTAAGCGCGAACACAATTTCTGAATTATGTTCGCTCACACTTTAGAAACACTTAAATACAACAACGTACCGTGCAAATATGATCTCGCGTTTCTAAAGTGACTTTATATAATGATTTTTTTTTGCACTTTCGCCCGCTGTCATGGAGGGAGTGTTTTTTTTTCCTCGCGACACAAACTTGAACAAGCCCTCACACACTGATGTGTTTTTTTTAGACTGTACAGATTTTTTATAAAAATTCCATGGCACTGAGGCTCCTGTCGTTCTGGCACATGAATTTTATGTCAAGGCGGAAATACTTTTCCACATCTGAAATAACGTCGATGCGACTAATCAACAAAAGTGTTCAATTAACTTTTTAATTGAGGACTTGAGTGCTGTTTGTATTAGAAAGTTGTATTGCATGATAATTTATGACATACCTATTTTTTAGAAATCACGATGGTTGCTTCTCCCACTTATTTGAAGACGCAACCTTCGTGATTTCTAAAAAATAAGTATGTCATAAATTACCATGCTCTACAACTTTCTAATGTAAACAACGAAGGAACGAAGTGGAAATTTTTAAGGCTCGCTTTTCTTTGTTAGACACAATATTACAACTAACAGACGATAAATATTATTGTCTGTTATTTCTTATTAATATAACAACACTCAAGTCACCAATTAAAAAGCTCCGCTCCCATGATCAGCTCATGGCTGTCCGGCGGGCCGGAAGACTCGGCTGTTCCGTGAGGTACCCGGAAGGCCGGCTTGCCGGTCTCTACGTGGGACTGAGCCGGGTGCGCGACCCAGTCGCATTGCGCAGACCCAGTAAAGTTGTTTTCCAATTCCATTTCATCACGAAGGTTGCGCGTGGTACGAATTTCAGTGGCGAAATCGAAACTGATCGGGCCCGGCGCGCACGAAGCTCGGACTCTCTCTTGCCTAACACCAGAACGACCCTTGTCAGGGAAGTGACAAAATTTAAATGAAGGCGAGCCGAAGCAGAATCTGGTCGGAAAAATCTCCAAGCATACGGAAACACACAAGTAGACAGCTTGTCGTTTCCATGTGATGGGTGGTGCTTATCTGTTTCTTTCACAAACTATAAAAGGGCGCTAAAATCTAGTTCGCCTGTCTGCAAGAAGCGCCGTAATGGCTGCCCCAGAGTTTTATGCTTCCCAGACAGAGAAAAGGTTGATATTGCGGTTTTCTTTTGCATAGTCTGAAAGAAATGGATAAGCACCAAACATTACACGCAAAAGGTGATACGCTGACCAATAATCTCTCGCATGTTGCCTGGAGGCATGAAGTCTGCCAGCACGAGAACCTCACGATGAATGAACAAAAGAAAACTTAATAGCTCGTATTTTCTTTTAAAATACTACTTTAATCAAAACCTACAGACAATTTACCCAAGGAAGGTATGGGGACGTTATTTCTAGTCTTAATTGTATTGTGGTAATTATCAGGCAACCTATACAATTATATTTATTTTACAGTTCACAGTGAAATACAAATACTTAGTGGGTAATCTTCTATTTGTATTGGGAAGACGGGATATCTTGGTGCCCCAAGAAACTACTGTTAAAGATATGAAGAACACTGTAGACGAGGCTGCTTGTTGTGAGATGTTGTACATTTTCTTTCAGAATGTTGGCTGCTGTTTATTCTATGCAGTTCTGGAATGACTTCACAACTCTGACGAAGATAACACCACTCCAGAAGGTTTCACAAGCCACTGATACATTAACTAAGCGATGAAAAAAGTCTGTTGGAATGAACATGCTATGCAAATGTTGCCAAGAGCACGGAAAATGGATCCCACGAGGCTCAGAACAAGACGTGAGTACACCAGAATGTTAGTGCAGCTTGGCTTGTAGTTGAATTGCAAGAAGCTGTACACGTTAAATTTGGAAAAAAAATATTATAATCATTGTGTTTTTATAGAGACCCACACTTATTTTTCTACGCAACAGACATTCAAGCGGTGCCCAGCGTACCACTGTCATCGATGTGCAAAGAAGTTTATTCTATGCACTATCATGGATCGGAAAAAATTTCTTTGTCATGAAACTAACAAAGCTGTTCAAGGAGCTGCTGCCACTGAACTTACAATTACCCTGGTTTTTCTTTTAGCCAATTAAGTCGCTTAGGTTACTGAGGGCATATGTACCTTTCATTATATACCAATGGGTATATTTATTGACTTTTTGTGTCTTTGTGGCATTTGAAATGGTGCAGTCTGCCTTATCAGAGTAGAAATAACTCATTACCATTCTTAGAATATTATATACATGCATTGGAAATGAAACATGTTCATTTACGTCTCTAATATTTACTTCTTGATATATACCTTTTCTTATTTTTTTTATTCAGTGCCTGAAAATTTATTGTGTTTATTTCGTATACTTACCATTTATTGTTATAATGACACAGCTTTTAAGAAAGGTCAGAACACATGGAGAACATGAGCAAGAAAAGGTGTGTTCACACACACGTGCACACACCCAGATGGTCTGACGGTACTTCAGTCTTGTCAGCTGGGCCACGTAGCTCATGGATACAATCGCCTGAACAGCTCCCTACTAAGAGGCTGGCAGAATGGAATTGTGTCCATACGTATTAGGAGGCCAACCTCTCAGACGTGTCAGCAAAGTCCTTTCAATGGGTCTGAAGTTTGCAGTTCATAGCGGCTGTGTGTGTCCCTTGTTCTGTCTGTGTTTTCCTTCAAGTGCTACCTTTCTTATAAATTGATTGACAACATGCCCAGACTGCCACCATTACACTGCATGTTTCAAACAGCACAAATGAGAAAAACACACAGAAGATGACTGAATAACACAAAAGCTTGTGTTGTTTAGTCCTCTTTTATGTGTTTTTGTTTTTCGCGCTGTTTAAAGCATCAAAATCAAACCACCTGGCCCAACTCACCCTTTTGCTGCAGTTCATTACACTTGCGTCATTGATCCTTATTCCTATTGAACACCCTCTCTTAAAGCCTTAAAGAATATTTTTCAAACAAGAAAATAATTAGGCAGTACACTCATGGGCCTCCTGTATAGAAATACTCACAGCTTGAATATACTGATATTCAAATGTAGGAGTGTAACAGCTTCATTCCTATTATCCTTAATCACTGTCTAAAATTTTTATTTATGTGTTCTGTGAAAGTTGGCTATCACATTTGTGTTGCATGCAAGCATGGTAAAGTGAACACATTACGCTATTGAGCCGCTGCTTTGTTGAATGAACACTGCGCAAGCTTCTTGAAAGCAAGTAATGAGAAAATAATAAACAGGGGATGTGTACTGGAGCATACGTTTCTACAAGTGGACTTATTTTTTTTTCATGGTTGCAACTGATTTTTCCTTAGCGCTTGTGTGTATGTGCTTCATACCCTCGTCTCCAATCCAAACAAATGGAGGACAGGGCGACTGCCAACGCGGGGATAGGGGACAATGATAGGTCGCCGCGACGAAATTGTTGAGGGAAAAGGAAACAGGTATTCCGTCAACAAAAAAGGAAAAGAGCGAGAAGAAAAAGGCGGGGAGGGGGTACACGTTTCGCTGTATTATGGTTGTCTGTTAGCAATGGCAGCACAGAACTTGTTAGAAGGAAGCCTTAACACTCATCGCTTTCCGTTGCCTACGTACCATTATCGCATGCATTCAAGAGCCTCCTTTGAAACGTTTCTACCTATTGGCTGGAGTATATTAAACTTGTGAATACAAGTTATGACTATATTTTCTATCTCTTGGGGACCGGAAGTTTGAAGAATGTGATGTTTGATGTCGTGGAAGTTGTGCCGTGCTACACTAAAATGCTGTGACGACGAAGAAATTACCGAAAACAGTGGCACAGCATATTAATGAAGCAGGTTCTGCCCTCAAAGCTTACATCCTTCAGTCAACCTTGCGATCACCAAGAGAGAGAAAATACAGTCATACTTTATCCACAAGTTTCTTACACTCCATCCAGGGTGTGTAAACGTTTCAAAGGGGCTCTTGAATCCATGCTATATGGCACACAGACAAAGGAAACCGATGAGTGTTCCTTCTGGGAATTTCTGAGCAACCACTGTAAACCGGAAACAATAATACAGCGAAACGTGTACCTTGCACCCCCCTCCCCTGCGATCTTCTATTTTTCTTTTTTTTATCACGGAAAGCTTTCTGTTCACTCACCCAATTGGTCACGGCGACCTCTCATACTCCCCCCGCCCCCCCCCCCCACCCCGCGTTTGAATTTGCTGACTCCTCCTCCTTTGTTTGGATTGGAGGAGAGGGTATAAAGCATAACCACAAAAGCGCTAAGGAAATCATTTGCAGCCTGGAAAAAAGTCGGTCCAGTTGTCGAAACGTCGGCTCCAGTACACACACCCTGTTTCCGAATTTCTCATGCCAAGCTTCCATCCTGCCCTTCCTGCCATTCTTTTGAAAGCAGGTAGTTACAGATACTGTTGAAATGCTTCACTAACTTTGTTATGAATGCTTGAAATCATTCATTGCTTCCTACTGAAATAATCTTCCATAATTTTAATTTTTTACAGACATCCTGGCACATGCAGCACTGACTATAGTTTCTGTGAACATGAAGGAACGAACAGCACACACAGCTTTATTTGTGCAAGAGAATGTGAGTATACAGAACATTAAGTACCCAATGTCACTGCATGTTAGCGAACGAAAATTGAAACAAACTGCATGGCAGCCAAGTAGCTATTGTAAGCCGAGGCCAATTGTGCAGTTACGACAGCTATGCCATTGTACCAAAACAAGAGATGCCAATAGATAACGTGTGACACAGATGCTTTTATTGCTCTGACAGATGTAAACGCGTAAATTGTGAGGGTCAGCCAGTATTTTCTTTTTGTAATGCATGGCATTGCATTTTGCTCTTCCATTCATTTTCTGTTAATGATACCTTGCAGTGTATATAATAGTCCTTGCAACATAGGCTCACTTTAGCCAGCACGTAATTTCAAGATGGTGTTTTGTCATTGAGAGCATTGTTTTGCATGTCACTTTGCAAGACAGCAGTTGATCCTGCACACATATACTTGCTTTTTATCTGATGAGTGTAAGCAAGACTCATTTTAACATAATTGCTATTGATACACGATTGCGAGGCCTCGGGTAGTTTTATGCCTTTTTTGTTTGCTTAGTGACATCCACTACTTTTACGCAGTGAGAAATCACTCAAGAAATTCATACGAGATGATCCTCTGTCAGCGTTATTGTGTCTATGCTTGTGAAGGGCATTTTTGTCATGTAATTGTGCATGTCAGCTGTATACTAACACAGTTTACTTCATTTTGAGTGGTGTTTCGTACATTTAACACAAATGTTCTGTGTATTATGTTAGCTGTTCATACAACTTCCAGTGGTGTGATGCGACAAGCACATTCATTGTACATTTCAGTGTAATATTTTGTACGGTAGTTCCTTTCTTGTTAAGGTAATTGGTTTTACTTTAAAGGCACTCGCTATTTTACTGCCGCAGTTAATCATAGTTCAACGTGCTTCGTTGTACTTATATGTAAAAGAAAAGGCATACTTAATATCTTGAGTGCTCCTGAACGTTATTCATTCCATGTCAGGATTTCAAAATTCTTAGAGTATCACTTGAAAAACACAAGCAGAGAATAGCAGTGTGATGAGCAATACAGTTGCATGGTGACTGAATTGCACAGCAAATAAAACTAAATTGCAAAACAAAAAACCTGACAAAACGACAACAAAATACCGTACGCATACTGCGGGGGGCATGCATCATTCACATCTTCACTTCCTCCTGCCGTTCATTTCTTTGTGATGAAGTGCCAGCATGCTCTATTCTTTATCTTAACGGAAATGAATTCTTGTTTTCTTTTCTGTTTTTGTGTCACACCGTTCATTTATGTGAGCTGATGCAGAATAAAGAAGTAATTATATTTATAGCAATTGTTTTCAATAACCTCTCACGCTTTTTCAAGCCTCTTAACGAGGCAAAGACAATGGAGAGGAATGAATACATAAAAATGAGCGCGTAGTCTCAAAAGTGGCGATTAGCCACATTCAATGACACGACTCCTTTAGCACTCAAGAAAATGCAGAACATACTTGCAGTATTTAACATTTCGTTACTTGGCAATGTGACTGCTAGAGAACTCTAGACGCTGCTCCCCTGATTTTGTGGGATACACTATATAGTTTCAATCTCCCACTTTAAAGAGGGTTATGGTGCCCACATTAGAATTGACCTTTTACTCCCTCAGAACTCTGTGGCTAATTAGCGTATCTGCTATGTTTAAGACAAGTTGTGTCTTGTCATGTTCACGAGAGCAACTTTTTGCACTGTACAAGATTTGAGCAAAGCCGCATAGCAAATTCTTATGCACAAAATATTGTTCTCACTTTTTCGATACAGGATGACATACCAGCAACACCATGTGTGGCGTTCAGTGGGATGTGCCGAAGGATTCAGATTTCTTGTGGCTTATGGTCGATCATTCGAAATGCTTCAAGGTTATGACTGCAGAGGATGGACTTGCAGAGATAATGTGTGCACACTGGCTGTTTATTCCGCAGTGAGACCGCAAAGCTTTCAACACGCCTGTAGTGCTTGAGCGATTTTTTTCTGGACCTCGGGAAGACAACGCCCAGGTCTGTTTTCATTAAGTTTCTCAACATTGTTGTCAAAGCCTCCTGTTCTTAGCTTAGCACCGCCTTGGGACTACAATGTGAATCATCTTTGTTCTAGTATTAACTGCGCCATGTATTCTTTTGTTATTTTATACAATGTGCCAGTTTAACCTTCTAATTCGTATTGGCAAGCCAACATGCAGTGTGCTATTGCGATTTCATTTACATGGTAGAGAACGTGTAAAATTTCATAATAAATGTATGTTTGTTTTCAGTTATGAAAAACACTGTTGTTTACATGTTCTTCGCATTTATCCTATGGAAATAGATATGGAAATAGATATTTAATTACAGAAGGTGTGAAGAACAGCTTTCTCTAAAAGTGAAAACGATGTGTATAAGAGCAGCACTGTTATTTATGTATAAGCAGAATGTTTGAAATTAGCTAGATAACGCTGAACTCGCATGGTTTCGCCATGCCATGTTTAACTGCAAATCAAGTTGCTGAAACATGTATATGTCTGGATCCTGTGTGAGGCGCGCACACTGGTATGAGTATCATGTCTTCAATTGAACATTGTGTGTGTGTGTGTGTGCGTGTGTGTGTGTGTGTGTGTGTGTGTGTGTGTGTGTGTACACACACACATGCACAAGCATACAGACGAATAACCCTCTTCTGTCTCAACTCACAGAGCCTCGAGTGGATATACATGAGATGCTTACTCTATGTCAGACTCCAAATATTTATATTTAATTGTATGACATGAAAAGGCAGTCTGAATTCTATATATAAATATAAGCAAGCTTACTGAAATGCATTGACGTTTCTAAAAGTCTTCTTTGTGAAGCGGACGAAACGGAGTGCCTTTTCTGTTATTACCCTTTGCAGTACCTAATCTCATGTCTCGTGCGTGCCCATTCGAGGCACTTTGAGTGTCGATATAGCAGAGTGTGCACACCCTTCCAACACCCACGAAGAAGGGTGCTAAAATGCACGAACACCCTAACACCCTAATTTTATTTTGCTGGACACCCTTCTTCTAGGGTGTTGAGATAACACCCCGTCAGAAGGGTGTAGGCCAAAACACCCTTAGGGTGTCCCTCTGGCGACAAGCCAGTTTACACCCTTAAGGGTGTAAAAACATTTAGTGTGCGGCGTTAGCAAGCTGAAGGACGCCCGCGTCTGTGGCCTAGCGGTTAGCGCCGCGCACTGCGGAGCGAGAGGTCGCCCGTTCGATTCCACACGTCGGAAAATATTTTTCTTCGTGGCTTTTAAATTTATATATATATATATATATATATATATATATATATATATATGTACAGTGGCGGTCAAAATTTTGCGGACCACGGGAGCGCGTGTCAAACTAAAGTCCCTAGAATAACTAAAGTAGCGCCATACGTGTCAATGTGCGGGCTCCTCCTCTCCCCTATGCTTGGTAGTGCAAGCGCCATCTTGTCCGTCCTCTGCGCATTCCCTCTCCCGTGCGCCGGGAGAGGGTATGCCTGTGAGAGGGTATGCCTTTCGCCGTGCTTTCAGCAGTTTCCTGGCGGACACCATAGAGGCGCTGCTGCAGCTTTTGGGAGAGGAGGCAGAGGCGAAGGGGTGGGGTTGGCGCTACTTTAGTTTATCTAGGGACTTTATGTCAAACAGCACCGCGGCGCCTTCTGACGGCTGCCTACGAAGCTCGAGGGCGTGCACAGCGCACGCACACCCTTTTTTACCTGCCAGCCAGCTCGTTCGCTCCCTTCAACAGCGAGCGCACCGGAACGCCAGAATAAGCGCAAGGTGTCACTTCTTCCAAAGCCCATATGAACGGGCGCAAGCCAGTTCCACAGAACACCGCGAGAAGTTCCAGCGTGCATATGTTACATGAATGAAAGTTCAGTAACCTTATCACAAAGGTCGATTTTCGAAAAACTGACGCCGTATGCAGGCTTTCGGCAACGCGGAGCGTCTGGGACTAAGACGTAGAATGCGGCGCGCACCGAGCATTGCCTGTACAAATTACGTGTTTCGTCACGATATCACCGCTCGGTATTTCCGCGGCTACAGCAGAAGTGACACCTTGGGCTTATTCTGGCGTTCCGGTGCGCGTGCTGTTGAAGGGAGCGAACGAGCTGGCTGGCAGGTAAAAAAGGGCGCGCGTGCGCTGTGCGCGCTCTCGATCTTCGCAGGCAGCCGTCAGAAGGCGCCGCGGTGCTGTTCGACACGCGCTCCCGTGGTCCGTAAAATTTTGACCGCCGCTGTACATATACGGGGCATGACGCCGTCGGCGAAAAGCAGCCGAGAGTGTCCATATAATTGATATCGCAATAAAATCTACAGTTTCCAAGAGTCACCCTTCATTTAAATGCCCAGAGCAACTGTCATACATTTTAAGAAAAAAAATCCACGCATCTCCACTAAGTGAATCATGACGAGTGGGCGAACCACTGGCGATCACTCTTACCGTAAATCGCGCGTGACATTGCCCCCCTCGCGCATGTAAATGAGTGACAACGCGTGTTTACAGTATATATGTGTTTTTGCCGTTGAAGCCGCCGCTTCCCGCGCCCTCAACGCCGAGGTACCAGCTTGTTGTCGGCGTTGCCGTTTTGCCGCTGCTTCCCGAGCTCTCGCCTGCGGGGTAGCTCTGCGTAGACGTTGAGCCACCACATGCCGCGCTCTCGCCTGCAGAGCAGCAGCTTGTTGTCGGCGTTGACGCTTCGCCACTCCTTCGCGTGCTCTCGCCACCGGGGTAGCCTGTTGCCTGCGTTGGCGTTGCCTTTCGCGGCCGAGAATGCGTCCATGTTCGTTTTCATTCATGGCAGAAAGAGAGAGAGAGCACAGAACTTTATTGTCATGGCAGAAAGAGAATGTGAGGTCTGGAACGCGATTATTCTTCATCGTCATCAGCCACAGCACAAAGTGCACATAATGCCTTACAGATGTCTAGCGAGTACCTCGCTTATCAGCAGAATGACGAATAATGGCATAGTCGGTGCTCTCCTAATTCATGCAATTTACGGTAGGCGTATAGCGGGTACCTAACAGGGGCTACGCCGTGACGGGCACACGGACAGACAACGGACAAGCCTAGACCCTAAGGCGCATCACCAAGAAAAAAAAAGGAGTATGATGTGTAAGTACTTGGCGGTAGTGCTGACGGGCCACGTACATGAGTCTCTTTAAAGAGACACGTTAACTCTCTTGTGAGTCACACTACTCTCAGAAGGGAGTATAATGAGACCCAAAAGGGAGTTGGCGTGCCTCATTTAAAAGAGTCATGTGCGTGGCAAGACAGGGCTTTCCGAAATGAGTTAAAAGATGCATTTTTTTCTCGAGTGAACGTCAGCATCCCTCCGTCCTAGTCTTATAACTGTACGAGCTTTTTATCAGCGTCCTACTTTTATAGACTATTTTACGGATCTGTTTTGGTGTCGCCATATTGGTCTGTTAGCTTCGCGGTTTTTTTGTATCCTAAACTACTAAACGAACAGTGCTACGGTGCACGTATACACATGAAAATGGTTGGGTTGGTGCATTTGACGTTTCCTGACCTTATCAGTTAACGTCTCGAGATATAAAAACAGGAAAATATTCGTTTAACACTACAAGTTGGCGGCGCCCTCTTGATTTCCGCGAAATAATCTATAGGTAGTTATTCTGTGCTGCAGCCGTCACGAAACATGCAGTCATAAGGCAGAAAATGACATCGCAAATTCGCTGTAGCTGAGTGCATACTTCGATAGTGAGGACTTGGTCAAAAGGGCTGAAATAACAAAACTCCATTGTCTTGTTCCCACAAGAGCTATGTGACGTCGCCGTTACAGTCGTGCACGATCTGTAATCTCGAGCAAGCTTAATACATTTCTTCACATAAAACAGCGCAAGAAGGCAGAGGACTAGAGAAAGAAGGGCGTAGACAGCAGCGCTGACTTACAACAAGCTTTATTTGTCACTCTTGCTTGGGATGTTGGGATAAACCACCAACTAGCCCAACTCTCGCTTCTAGTGCAGTTTATTTGTCACAATCGCGCAATATATACTTGCACAGTGTATAACAACCAAAAGAAGGAACGATAAAAGTGGTAAAAAAAACACTGTCATGCATCAAAATCATGATAGCGAACCATGAACATTACGTGTACAAACATGCCGAAGAAATTCAATTTCTCTCTGCGATAATGCAGTCAAAATCCTTCTGACACACACGTTGCCTAGCCTAGCCATTTCTGAAGTCTCATATAATTCGCGTATCAGCTGGTCCCGATGAGGCTTGACCGCAGCACAACTCAGTGCGAGCCGCAGTCTCGGCACTGAATGCCAAGGTGGACATTTGTACAAACTGCTTTTAAATGCGAAGCGTTTCTTAGCGAACTTCGGCAACTTTGAGTGTATCTATCTATCTATCTATCTATCTATCTATCTATCTATCTATCTATCTATCTATCTATCTATCTATCTATCTATCTATCTATCTATCTATCCGCCTACGACTTTGTGCTCTCCTGGCCGTATCGTTAATGGGATTTATACCAAAATTGGTATGGAATAACATGACTGTATGACAAACAGAAGTGACTGGTCATATCATGAAAATCATGACTAACTTGTCATGAAAACTATGATTTATACGCCATGGCCATAGTGCTCCTGAGGCCGTTTTCTCAACTTGATAGAACCAAAAATTCGTACGATGAGACATTTCTGCATGACCAACATAAATGACAGGTGATAATATGAAAATCATGAGCTGCGTGTCATGTACAACATGGTTTACATGCCAAGCTCATGGCGCGCTGACGGCCGTTTCGGTAGCTTGACATACACCAAATTTGGTATTGCGTGACGTGACTGTATGACGAACATAAATGCCAAGTGGTAATATGGAAATGATTACATGTCATGTGCAACCATGACTTGCGTGCCACGCTCATGACACTCGCGTGGCCGTTTCGCTTGGTTGATATACACCAAGTTTGGTGTTGAGGGACGTGACCGTATGACGAGCATAAATGACAGGTGGTAAATGAAATTCATGACCTGCATGTCATATACAACATGATTTACATGCCACGCTCATGGCGCGCTGACGGCCGTTTCGCTAGCTTGATATGCACCAAATTTGGTATTGCGTGACGTGACTGTATGGCGAACATAAATGCCAAGTGGTAATATGGAAATCATGACATGTCATGTGCAACCACGACTTGCATGTCACGCTCATGACACTCGCGTGGCCGTTTCGCTAGCTTGATATACACCAAATTTGGTATTCAGCGACGTGATTGTATGGCGAGGATAAATGACAAGTGGTAATATGCAAATCATGCATGTCATGTGCAACATGACTTGCATGCCACGCTCATGACACTGTTGTGGTCGTTTCGCCAGCTTGATATACCCCAAATTTTAAGGTGTAAGTATTTAATGTCTCATGCTCACGTCCGACCGCTCGTCTGTCCGTCCGTCTGTCCCTCAAGCCGTGCCCTGGCACAGTGCCAGGTGGGCGCCGGGGCGCGTAAACGGACGCCGGTCGCGTTGGACTCTACAGCGCTCGCACTTTGCTTGCGTAGCGTCGCTATGCCCAGCGTCTCTAATCATGCAAGAAGGGAGACGCGCGCATCACGTTCCATTCTGACCGACCCCGTCTCAGTGGGCACAGGCGTTCGAGGAACACACTTTGGAATTGGCAAAGTGTCCGTCAGTTTAAACGCTGGAACGCGGATGGCGTCTGCACGATGCGCAGAGCGCTAGAATACGAAACATGCGAAACGGAGGCAGAGTGATCTCGCGTCTCGCTGCGATTCGAAGTAAAAAATTAAGCGGACATAAGTGGCAGGTGGTAACATGAAAATCTTGGCATTCATGTTATCTACAATGCCATTTACATGCCACGCTCATGGTGCGCTTGCGTCCAGTTCGCTAGCTTGATATACACCAAAATTGCTATTGCGGGATGTGACGATATATCGAACATAAGTAGCAGATGGTAACATGAAAATCTTGGCATGCATGCTATCTACAATGCCATTTACATGCCACGCTCATGGTGCGCTTGCGTCTACACTCTAAGGCAAAATTACCCGAAAGAGGAGTAACGGAGCCCAATAGGCGCGCGCGATGAACGGATAGACCGCTGAGGAGTAACCACAGAGGGATGCGTGCCGTGTGCAAACCAGTTAGTCTCCAAAGGCACCAAAGGGATGAACCGCGCGGGAGATACGTCACGTGTGCGAACCGTTGTCAAGGGAACTAACCGTCCTCCTCGCTCTTGGTCAGTCTTCTCACTTGTTTTCATGGAGGCGCGTTGGCGGTTGCGTCGCGCTCGGAGAGTTCGATGATTTAGGAGCTACGCCGCGGGGCCTTGGATAAACACGTATCCCGCGTATGCGTGGATGAGCGTGCGGCGCTGGTTTCGCCGCAACCATGAAGTTTGGAGCTGGTCTCGACACGCCGAGACGCCGCGCTGTATTTGTCCGGCCACGGTGCGCTGGCGTAGCAACGGCACTGCGTCGACACCGGCTGGGAATGGCGGCCGAGAAGACATAGGCCTATCGGATCCATGAATTCAATCCGACTCTGGGTAAAAGTTGGCGCTGGATTATTTCACAAGTAAGTGATCATACTTTATTTTTCCGTACCTGTCGTTTGCGCGAAGCGCATCGCGCTAGTTGGCAACGGGCTCGATCGTGTTGTATATATCGCGCGCACGAAATGCACCGCGAAGGTCGGCTTTGGCGTCCGCTCGCCTGTGCTTTGTGACTGCCTGAAAATGGCCGCCATTGCCGTCGGCCGCCTGGACGCTCTCGCCGCGATGATGAGCTGCGGGCTCGCGATATTGGGCAGAGGCCTCGCCGCTGGGGTGCGACTCGTCCAAAACGCATTGCGGTTGCCGTCAACGAGCTCGGTTGTATGTTGCGCGCTTGAAGTGCACCGGCAACTGGCGGGTGCTTTAGCTAGCCGACTTTAGCTGTGCTTCGGAACTCTGTGGACGGTTCTCGCCATTACCGTAGGCTTCCCCGTCAATCGGTCGCAAGCAGCTCAGCGCCGTTCGTGGCGGCGGCCCCCGTGTTCGCTCGTTGTACTCTGCCGCTCGATCCAGGAACTTTGTGAAAATTTGTCGACATTACCGTCGGCTTCAGCGGCGCTCGCTCGAAAGCAGCTCAGTGCCGTTCGTGGCGGCGGTTCCGCGTTCACTCGCTCCTCTGTTCGAGGTTCGCTGGCGGCAGAAGCTCCGCGTTCGGCCCCGCGTTCGCTAGCTCGAGCTGTATACGACGCCGCTAGCAGAGAACTCGCCGACTCGTTGGCGGCTCGGCGGTCGCGGTGCATGATGGCTGCGGCTGCCGCACTTGAGCTGTTGCGCTATGTGACTCGAAATGCGTTTTCGATTATGTATGACATCGCGGTGGAAATATTTGCATGCCATATTTTAGACGTGCGTATTCATTTCACCTTGCGCGTATTTGCCATGTGCGTGTATCTTCCTCACTGTCACATGTGACTTGACTGTTTGCAATCTTTTTGTGCAGACGTTGTCCACTACGTGCAGAAGGCTGCTTGCGCTTGTGCGTGCAATGCCAGTCACATGTCGCTTCCGTTGGAGCAGCTTGACCAAGACGACTGTACGAGATATGAAAACGCGGCTGGACCTGAATTTGCCATCTGGCAGCGAATTCACTGAAAGAATGCAGGAACGTAATATGTATATAGAAAAATAAAACATTTCATTGTCTCACTTTTGTCTTTCGTTGTTGCATTGACTGCGAAAGCAGTGAAACAAGCATGACTAAATATTTTTTCGCGTGTTCTTTTCTGCGCCATTTGTTGCTCACTGCGGAGAAAAACACGCGAGAAAAGTATTAAGCCTTGCAGAGAGCAACTGTGCAAAATCATCCCAGTGGAGCATTTCAGTGGACCAACCGTTCGTCCGGTGAGGTGCAACCGTGGGGACTAACGGTTGACCGGTAAGGGGTAAATGTGAGGACTAAATGTTAGTCCATTGAGGTGCAACTGTGGGGACTAACGGTTGCCCGCGAAGGTGTAAATGTGAGGACTAAATGTTAGTCCCTTTGACGTGCAACTGTGGGGACCAACGGTTGCCCGCGAGGGTGTAAATGTGAGGACTAAATGTTAGTCCCTTGAGGGGACTAACTGTTAGACCCGTGCCGTTAGTCCTTAAAAGGACTAATGGTTGTGGCAGCCCCATTAGTCCCCAAGAGGATGAACGGCACACCCTTTTAACACCCTTTTGCATTAGAGTGTAGTTCGCTAGCTTGATATACACCAAAATTTCTATTGCGCGACGTGACTGTATGACGAACACAAATGACAGGTCCTAACATGTAAATTATGGCATGCATATTTTGTACAGCATGATTTGTTCCTTGCTGGCTGCTTCGCATCACATCGATTCACACAGTGCGTGGGATTTGCCGGTTTTTTCTACAACGTTTCGCCAGTTTCTAGAGCCTTTTGAACACCTGAAAGTAGTAGTCTGGCGTTGTTGCAAATATCAGACATCAGCGCTGGCGCGCTTTTGCTGTCAATCAAAAAGTTCACGACTGTTTTCCGCGAACGGCACAAATTTATTTGAACAGTTTTTGAAACAGCCCGACAGTGCACTAGAACACGTTCAATTTCATGCTCTCACTGCATTCCGATACAGGCCCGGAACTGTTCAATGCCTTCCACATTGATTTCGTTCACCGTAGACAGTCTGGCTTCCATCCACTCGTACCACGTTTTAACGCTTGGAAAAGGCGAGAGGTCGTAATTCATTATCTGCAAGGAAAGGTTAAGCACAAACAATTGCATCTCCTAGAAAATGTTCAGGGCAAGTGTGTCATTAAGTGTAGGCATTGTAGCCGTGCGTGCCGAGAGACAGTAAGAATGGTGAATCCGGGTAATAATAAGGTTATGAGCCATATATACGCAGGTATTACGATTTATTTTCCAAATTTCAGGATTTGGAAAGGTGATTTAACGTAAATAATGATTACAGTATAAAAGTAGGTGTAACCACTTGCCTAAAAAGCTCTAGAATCAGCCACCAACCTGCAGCCGTCACCTTCCTGGGCAACGCTGAACCACCTCACACTGATGCACCAATTGGTCAGTATTCAACGATTTGGTATGCCAACGCTTCTGTCCCTGTACGCCTGCGAATAGGATCATTGCGAATTTGGTGTCTTTCCCACCTACAGTGCTATTATCCTTCGTCTCCCTCGCGCCTGGTTGTTTTCGGTTAACACAGCATAGTTCAAATACAAAATTACACCATCTCCCGCTAAAGGGAACCATGTGTAGATGCGAAGCAGCGGGCGCTAACGCTTACACTGGCGGCGGCGTTGACGCTGGCGCTCATCGCAGCGTTGCGCAGGAGAGAAAACTGGGGAGGCGCAAAGCAGGCAGTGATGGAGCAGTGTTTCCTACTGGAACATGCCAATCGCTGCTAATGGGCAATGAGAGACAGAAGACTCCGACTGGACAGAGAGACCCGCACTCCGCTTTTAGTTAACGCGCACGCTGCGAATTTTTATTGTTCAACAACGCACAGGAGAAATCTCCCACCGGCACCACCTTGGAGGTCAAGATCCATTGCCATATATACGGGGTGGCCAGTGAACGGTTGTGCAGCGCGAGCAGTCGGTTTTTTCAACCAAGAAACTCGCTAGCAGACGCTGCGTGCGTCGGCGTCGCGAGGCGAGAGAGGGGGGAGCGTAGGAGAGGAGAGAGAGAGGGGGGTGACACGCATGCGCAGTGGGAGTGTGAACGCCGTGGGCACGGATGCGTAGAGGAGAGAGGGGGGGAGCGTTGGAGAGGAGAGAGAGGGGGGGGGACGCGCATGCGCAGTGGGAGTGTAGACACCGCGGGCAGGGATGCCTAGAGGAGAGAGGGTTGAGTGTAAGAGGGGAGAGAGGAGGGGAGGCGCATGCGCAGTGAGGGTGTGGTTGCCGCGGGGAGGGATGCCTAGAGGAGAGAGAGGGAGAGAGGAGGTTTTTTTATTTTTATTTTTTAAAAGGGTTTGCGCATGCGCAGTAAGGGTGGGCACGCGGCACACCACCACCGGATTAAGCTTCGCCATAAGATGCTTCACATCTAAAAATCATCTTGGATCGCCACTTGCATGTTCATTGTAAGGAATGCCGCTGCACTCCGTTTGGTTTCTCCAGTTGGTTCGCCAAAACACAAAGGAAAAGATGTGCTAGAGATAGTTTCGGCAGAGGCTATGGTAACAAATTGCCAAATAAGTGTGAGCGCGCAGTCGATCGATTTTTGTAAGATAGGGAGACAAGTCTCTTTTGGAGAGCTCGGTGTAACATGTCACTCGGCGTAGCGCCAATGTGCAAGGTGTAATAGAGGATCGTTTGCTGGGAATAACATCGGCATGTCTGGGTTCAGCGCGGGAACGACGAATACGAAATAGTACAGAAGGGACACATACGAGCGCTGTGTGTTCTTTCTTACCAACTAGCCCAACTTTCGATACTAATAGAATAACATCCGGTTTGCGCATTGTGTTTGAATGTCTTCATTCTACACTCGACCACTGGCGCTATATTATGCAACTCAGTGTAGCTGCACGACTCGCACCACAGCACGACAATAGTTAATTTAGTTTCTATATACAGATACGGAAATTATAAGGGTACCCAATAAAACTGATAAAGCCATACAACTGATTTGGACTCATAATACAACTGATGTTTCATAAATTTCACATTGCACGAGTATGCGTGATTTCCGTCCAGGCTGGTTCGCTATCGGGTCAGGACTGAAGATGTAGGTGGCCGCTGCCGTTTCAAGGTTGGCGTCCCTTACCTTCTCGCCCGTCTTTGGGTAGGCCTCGATTTCCGCGTACGGGTGTAGTGCGTGTCATTGCGCACATGACTAATAGTTATTTCGGGCTTCCTCTTGATGTACCAGTCTCTTTGTCCTTGAGGTAAAAACGCGAAGGCGTTTTACGGACCGTATTTCGCAGGGGCATCCAGAACTCATGCAGATCTTCCTAACTCGATTCACGGAGACGCCTTTGATGCTTTGCTGCTTGCTTCTGCGCACCACCATAACTTTTCTTTTGTGGTGCAGTTGTTTCCACTGGAGGCACACTTACACTTTCCTTTCACGTGCTCCCACCTGGCGGACGCAACTGGTGGGTCGTGTTCAGTGGCGTACCAACTCGTTCGCGAGTAGGGGGTGGGGGGGGCACGCGAGTGGAGGGCGCACCAACTCGTTCGCGAGTGGGGGGGCAGCAAAACGCACTTTTTTTGCTACTGACAATATGGTCGGGGCCTGCTCCAACAATTTTTGTCAGTGTTTTCCTGTGCACTAAATACCTCAATTCTATATTACGGCTAAAACCTATATAGCCCACTATCATCGGTATTCAAGAGTTAAATATGGATTTGGCTCTTATAGATTGGAACATTGCATTTGGGCTTGAATTAGCCGTAAAAGAAGTCTAAAACGCAGCGAATGAATGGTATAGCAATATGTCACGATGAAATTAACACCATCCTTGTGCTTCCTTCGGCGCCGTTTTTTCGTCGCATGGACGTAAGGGAGATAAGCAGATTTGAAGAGCGAGTGGTCCTTCCTGGCAAAAGGCGCACAATTCTCGATTGTCGGTAGCATTTTTTATTTTTCGTTTTTTTTTTGTTATTTACATCTACTGAAGCCCTTGAAAAGTGCTCCACCTCTTCTTTCGAGCTGGTTTTGCCGGGCCGTTTTGGATCACTTCTTCAAGGATTAGATCGGTATCCAATATCTTCATTTCATTTGTCTTCGACGTCACATATACCATCTTGGAGCGAAAGAAGGACATGGTACTGTAGCTCTAAACTCGAAAAGAAACAGCCAGAAGCAAAAATAGGTAGGAAAGTCGACCTCTTACTCTTTATATTCGACTTTTGCCCAACAACATCATGTCCATCCGTAAGTGCGTTCTCGTTCTAGAAAAACTAGTTCTGGAACGTGAACACGATAGCAAAGCGACTAGGACACAAATCAAACAGATTTGAAGATACCATGTTGCTTGTTTTGGTGACGATTGTTGACGCAACGCTCGTTTTATAAATGTGGCTCAGTTTGATTGAAACACATTCAGGATTTGGCTGAATTTTTATTAGACACTGCCTTTTTGATTTTACCTTACAATCAGGACTTGCCCATTTTGATTCCAACTGTTTTGGAAGTTAAAGATACTTAGGCGCGCTTTACGCACCCGTGAAATTTAGCCCAGTTTCGGTTTCTGCATTTGGCTCTTTTTGAAAAAAAAACGCCACATGTGTTATGCATGTAATATTATTAAAACAACACTTTTTATACATTGCCCACACAAGTTTATAAATGAATACAATATGTCGGAGGCAGCATCCCCAGTAGCTGCGCACGAATAATTGCGTTCTTTTTTATTGGAGGTAGCAGTGACTGCACATCTTTTTTTTCCGTTATTAGTATTATACTCTTTTACACATATTCAGGTTACCGTATCTGATATTTTGTCTTGTTTGCTCCTAGTAAGAGTGTTCTATGGCATTGCTAGTATTGCTATTATTAGATTACTATTATTTTTACCTTCTCAACCACAAGCTTTTTTTTTCTTTTTAAGTAAGAATTCTTGGTATTAGGGGCGTAGTACATTCTTTATCCTCATCGTATTTGTATTTGCAACATTGCTTGGAGGGCCTTCCGGCCCCTCCAAGTACATACGCCTGTGCAAACGCTGTAAGAAAAAATTTTCTTAGAAAAAAAGTGGGTCATTATAATGTTAAACTACCACGCATTGTTTCCATGCGCAGTGGCCGTTATTTGTCTATGGATTGGTCGAAATTTTCGTGGTCATATACACAGCACCTGCTCGTAGCGCGATGCAACAAATGATCCCAATATGATCCATCGCGTAATGACCACTCATGGATGACTACATAAAAATTAAGAGAATACACTATTTTAAATACCGTTATACGGCATTTTAAATACCGTTATACGGCAAGACCATCGGTTCTTCGCCATTCGTCGAAACTTTTTGATGTGACAAAATTGCGTGCTCGATACGCGACGTGACAAAACTGTGAAACCTGTTGGGGTTAAAATGACGGGTGCCCACTAAACACTTGTTGGAGTAGCCGGACAATGTGTCATTCTGAATGTAATTCAAAAAGGCTGCCCACCGATGACGTTTGCAATGACTTCTTATAGCAGCTGGCGGTCCGCCACGGTGGATCAGTGGCTACGGTGTTCGGCTGCCGACCCCTAGGGCCCGGGTTCGTTCCCGGCCGCGGCGGTCGCATTTCGGTGGAGGCCAAATGGTAGACGTTGGTAGACGAAATGGTAGACGTCAGTGGACGTTAAAGAACACCACATGGTCGAAATTTCCGGAGCCCTCCACTACGGCGTTTCTCATAATCATATCGTGGTTTTGGGACGTAAAACCCCAGATATTATTATTATTATAGCAGTTGGCGGGACGGATTCATATGACTATAATAAATATTTTGAGTGGTAGTATAACGATGTTGAGCGGAAATTTGAGCGCGTGTTCAACTCTGTGAACTCATCCATGCTGAGAGAGAGGGAGAGGAAGAGAAAGAAAGATCCCTGCGCGTGTGTGTTTCTCCCGTCTGAGTTGTATTTTGCCCTGTATAAGTCAATTCGAGACTACCAAGACCAACTAGCGCGGCTGACAATTCAGTTTCTTTAGTCTAGAAAACCGCGGACCTTGACCATTTTCCTGGTCCAGTGGATCGAGTTGCGGGAGAAGCATGAAAGTTGGGCTTTCCAATGTACTCGAGTCCACTGCCTTATTCCTCGCCTTGTTCCAAGCCGGTGTTATCGCTCTAAGCTACCATACGATAAGCAAGGCGAACAGATTAATCGGAAACTAAAGCGAAACCTTTTTTTAGCTCCCCCAATCCGGCCCAACTAAAGCATTGGACACTTCTGCACAATCATTGACTAATAGCAAATTTGATATAGAGCAGCGGTAATGCTACTCCTTTCCGATGAAAGAAAATTAATCTGCTGATACAAGAAGAGCCTTTGATCGGTCCTTAAAACGTTTCCGTCGTATTTGCGTCGACGATTATGTAATTTTCTGGCCAGGCAGAGCAGAATAAAGTCAGGATACAAGGCTCTAATATTATAGAGCCCCTAATCAGCGATAGACCTTTTTGCAATGCTATAGCGTACAGCGCGCAAGCGTCGCATAGGCGGCCTGCACCGCAGCGAAACCACAGTGCGCGGTCGTGATACACGGAAGACACTATCCACAGCAGAAGCGTAAGACAAATCTAATTTTATAATTAAGTGATTCCTGTGTAGAAGTAAAACTTCTCCTCAGTTGATGGTTTCTCACTGTGCAGCTGAAAATGACCACTGTTGAAAGTGGGGGGGGGGGGGGGGGGGGCTAACTTTTCTGAATGGCGGGGCTAGCACCCCCCCTTGCCCCCCCCCCCCGCGGTTGATACGCCTATGGACTCCTGTTTCCGAGTGTGCTGCTCAAAGTGCCTATTGCTCACTTTGTGTTGATTTTGGTAATCATATCCCTGGGTGGAGTTACCTTCGTACGCATCAGAATCATTAGTGGAGCTTTACAGGATGTTTGCATCGTTTTTTCTCACAAGATCTTGCACTCAGGATTTTAGGAGGTCGAATGGTGTGCGGACTTCTTTGTTAGCTAGGTTAGCTAGGTCTTGGCTAGGTGATTCAGGTTCGAAGTGCTTCTAGGTTGTTGGTAGGCTTTAGCTAGGTGATGCTAGTTTCGCATTAAGTTACTAACAGCGCGCGACGATATGCGGTTGTTCAAACTCCACAGAGAGAAGCTCGCGCTGACACTAAGCGCTCGCACCTGTCGCAGATCTACGGGCACGTCGTCGTTCGCGTGTGCCTACCGTCGCTTCGGGTTCTTCTCGCACCCGCCGCTACCTTTCCCGTTCCCTGATCTCTCGTTTGCACGTACTCAGGGTCTTCAACTCACCGCCGTCGCTTTGCAGCCATTTGTTCAGCTAACTGTTGTCTTCTTCATATTTAGTGGATCAATGGTGGGATTTACTCAACCACTGCAGCATGTACCTGTTTATGATGATAATAGTTTTCTGTATCAATGATTTCCTGAACAGCTTCGCTGTTCAAAATATACAGTCATAGGCTGATACTTTCTTGCGCAATATAATAATGCAGACACTTTGGCTATTCAGAGATCAATTCCTGTAATATGACACAAACAAAATTTCTACCTTCGTAATCTGTCTGACCTGCTACGGCAAGCTACTGACCTTAGGAAGTGTGAGAGACTCCTTGAGCGCCACGTCGGCCAGCGTCATCTGTGGTCCAGTGAGGAAACGCCTGGGCTTGTCTCCGAGAAGGGAATCCATAGACCGTAGGCTGTTGCAAAAGGCCTCTTCCTTTTGCTCACTCTTGGGCTCACATTTGAGGAGGTACGAGTACTGACATGTGATTACAAATCATGAGTTACGCCGCTTCGTTGAATATGACTCGGAGGGAGTTAAAGGTGACGGGAAATCCGGAATGTTAACCGAATGAAATTACGACTTGGGTACCCAGCGAGCGCGCGAGAAACTGGTTAATCTCACAACGGGTGCTATTTCGCTGTGCCCCAAGTATCATTTTGTTTACGTGCCAAGAGGTTCATGGAAAAAGATAGCTGTAGTCTACGCATCACTGCTAGGTCGCGACACGACCAGACAGAACACGTCAGCAACTGAATGAGTCCGCCGCTTATCACGTGAGCAACTGAATGGCAGAGTCCGCCGTGAAAGTTATCAAAGGGTCCTTAAAGAAAACTGCTGACGCTTATAAAACTCTTCTGGCCTACAGGACAAGTCCATTGAAGAACGGATACAGCCCCGCCGAGCTGCTCATGGCGAGAAGACAGCGCACGATCCTGCCCACGTCCAGCGAAAACATCGGACACCAGACTTCCAAGAACTGGCAGCTTTGGAGACGTCCCAGCGTCAGCGCCCGAAGGACTACGACCGACGCCACGGAGTGCGCGATCTGCCACAGCTGTCCGAAGGAACAGAAGTATGGATAGTAGACCTGCAAAAAGAAGGGGTCGTTCGAGGAAGCGCCGACTAGCCCAGATCGTGTTGGGTCGACTCCAGGGAAACTTCTGTGCGCAGAAATCGCACTCATCTCTTCCCGCTGCCTCCGAAAAGTTTAGAAGATGGCCAAGGAACAACGCCACTAACAGCGGAATCGCCAGAAATATGCAGTGATGAAAGAAGCAGAGCGCATTTTTTATTATCACACACGAAGTGGAAGGCGTGTGGTTCCTCCCGAACGATTTCAAGCTTCTTAACAAGAGCAGCTTCAAAAAAAAAAAAGAAAAGTAGAGAGAGAGGATGGTGATGAAATAGCTTGCCAGCTATTGCAGCGTCGTGTCAGCAGTTGTAGCGCCGCGATGGCGCGAGTGATGTGGTCAACCAAAGCCGTTGATTTATGATAATAAAGGGCTCTTTTTGTTGCCACCTGTAAAAAAAAAGAAAAAAAAACACGCCCACTTCTTTCCGTCTCGATGCTACGCAAACAACCCCCTCAGACTCTGATTGACCCTTGAGTTTGAGTGTGAGTGAGTCCTAGTTTGTAAATTGTTTTGTGACACGGCAGCCAAGTATGTCCGGTAGAGAATCATTGGAATCATTTATGATTACTTGGCTTTTTCGACATTTCGTGTTGATGCCGCCGACGCTTGCTGTTCGCGTTTCGTGAGGCATCTAAGGTTTTTGCTTTAAGAAAATCCTGGCGGCACTCCGGACTAGGTTACTAAAATAAGGACAATTGTGGGGAATGTTTCGTTACGTCCTCCTCTTTTTTTTTTTTTTTGACAAAGAAGCGTGTCGTGCAGTTTATCCAGAATTTTTTGTAACTACCTCTCACGTCAGACTTGTTGTCTCGCCCTAGACAGTAATGAGCATTAAAATCAGGCGATGTGATGATGTTTATTCCAGCTTAATGGCACTAACTAGACGTATGTCAAAGTAGCACCAATAAACACCTCTTCTAATTTACAATTAGCGTAAGCTTGTTGCACCTTCGGTAGGTGCATGTTAGCCCCTGCCCTATCATTAAATGCGAAGCATTTCTTAGCGAACGAAGGATGCTTTCTGCGTTTCCATCTACGTATCTCTCTATCTAGCCGCCTACAACTGGGTGATCTCCTGACCCACTCGTCAACAGGGTGTAGACGAAAAGTTGCATGGGAGGGTAAGAAGGTTCGACGAATGTAAGTGTCTCGTGATGACATGAATAACCTGATAATCCTGTCGCCTGCGTCGTCAAACCCTTTCCTCCTGACACCACTTGTGGCACATACGCGTATATGAGGGGCCGTGGTATTGGGGCACGCGCCACAGGTGATTGACAGTTTATATTGTCACGTCGTCGTGACGTCGACGAAGACAACAGTCGGAGTGAAAAAGAAGGAACTGTTTATTAGGCCGAACTTGTAGGCCGGGAAACTGAAAGTTAGACTACGGCAATGCACACTGGCACTGAAAGCGGCGAGCAGAGCGTCGGCCGTCGATCACCTGATCATCGTTGGAACGCACCGGCTTTTATACATCAAGCGTCGAACATTCTAGCCTTATCACTGGTTGTCGCGCAAGCTCTGGAATAAGCTCGAGTGTTCGCGTCTACAATCTACAATAATCCACGCGATCTACAATAATCCTGAAGCTTCTAGAACAATGAGGCGCGGTTTGCACTGAGCATGCGGACAGTCTTTGTGGGCGAAAACCGAGTACAGAAAAATAAGAAAGGCGCGTGGCAATGCCCCCCCTCCGAAAAAGCATCATCCCAATGCTTAAAAAGAACAAGGGGGAAAAATATATGCAACAATAAATCACAACAATAAAGAAAGAAATTACTATAATGAAGCAATAAGTGCAGTCCTCAGGTTCGCTAACACGCGTAATACGGTTTGAGGCGCACGACATGGACGACTTCAGGTCGCGCACGGCGATGTTGAGAGTTCGTAATGCCGTCCGGGACGACCTCGTAGTCCAGAGCACTGAGACGTCGAAGCACCTTGTATAGCCCGAAGTATCGTCGAAGAAGTTTTTCACTAAGCCCACGTCGGCGTATCGGCGTCCACACCCAAACGCGGTCGCCGGGCTGGTATTCCACGAAGCGTCGTCGAAGATTATAGCGGCCACTGTCACTCGTCTGCTGATTCTTGATCCGTAAGCGGGTGAGCTGTCGTGCTTCTTCGGCGCGCTGTAGGTAGGCGGTCACGTCGGTGTTTTCCTCGTCGATCACTTTTGGTAAAATGGCGTCGAGCGTCGTTGCCGGGCTCCGTCCGTAGACCAGCTTGTATGGCGTCATCTGCATCGTTTCTTGTACGGCCGTGTTGTACGCGAAGGTCACGTACGGAAGGATGGCGTCCCACGTCTTGTGTTCGACCATGTACATGGCCAGCATGTCGGCGATGGTCTTATTTAGGCGCTCGGTCAGGCCGTTGGTCTGTGGGTGGTACGCGGTGGTCCGGCGGTGGCTTGTGTGGCTGTATCCCAAAATCGCCTGAGTTAGGTCAGCCGTAAACGCCGTACCTCTGTCGGTGATGAGAACCTCTGGGGCGCCGTGTCGAAGGACGATGTTCTCAACGAAGAACTTGGCTACCTCGGCGGTACTGCCTTTGGGCAGGGCCCTTTGTTTCGGCGCTCACAACTTTGAAGGACCTTCCATAGAGGTAGGGGCGAAATTTGACGTAGCCCAGATGATGGCGAGGCACTCCTTTTCTGTTGTGGAATAGTTGGCCTCTGCCTTGAATAGTGACCGGCTAGCATAACTGATGACCCTTTCCAGTCCGTCCGTCCTCTGCACAAGGACGCCGCCGAGTCCCACGCTGCTTGCGCCGGTGTGCACTTCTGTTTCGGTGTGTTCGTCGAAATGCGCAAGTAAGCGGAGGCTTTCTAGGCGTCGTTGTAGTTCTTGAAATGCTTCCTCCTGCAGCGTTTCCCACTTGAACTTGACGTCAGTCCTGGTAAGGTTAGTGAGTGGCTCGGCGATGCGGGCCAAGTTTTTGACGAACCGCCTGTAGTAGGCGCACAGGCCGAGAAATCAACCCACGGCCTTCTTGTCGGCAGATGGCGGGAACGTAGCGATGGCGGCTGTCTCATGAGGGTCGGGGCGTACTCCGGACTTGCTTATCACGTGGCCCAAGAACAAGAGTTCGTCGTAGGCGAAGCGGCACTTTTGAGGCTTCAGGGTAAGTTCGGAGGTCTTGATTGCTTGAAGTACAGCTTCAAGGCGCCGCAGATGTTCGTCGAAGTTCAAGGAAAACACAACGACGTCGTCCAAGTACACAAGGCAAGTCTGCCACTTCAAGTCGGCCAGTACGGTATCCATAACGCGTTGGATGGTCGCGGGGGCCGAGCAAAGACCAAAAGGCATTACCTTGAACTCGAACAGGCCGTCTGGTGTAATGAAAGCAGTTTTTTCTCGGTCTCTCTCGTCGACTTCGATTTGCCAGTAGCCTGTCTTGAGATCCATCGAGGGAAAAGTACTTCGCGTTGTGGAGTCTATCCAGGGCGTCGTCTATCCGTGGGAGGGGGTACACGTCCTTCTTCGTGATCTTGTTCAGGCGACGATAGTCGAGACAGAAATGTAGCGTCCCGTCCTTCTTCTTCAACAACACCACGGGAGACGCCCAGGGACTCTTGGACGGCTGGATTACGTCGTCGCGTAGCATTTCGTCGACTTGTTTCTTTACGGCTTCGCGTTCTCGCGTCGAAATTCGATACGGGCTCTGACGGACTGGTGGGGCACTTTCTTCGGTTATGATACGATGTTTGGCGACTGGGGCCTCTCGAATTCTTGACGACGATGAGAAGTACTCCTTGAATTGCAGGAGCACATTTTTGAGCTGGTCTTGCTTCTGCTTTGTGAGGATGGGGTTGATGTCAAAATCTGTTTCGAGACCTCGATTCGTCGAAGGATGTTCGGCAGTATCGGAGAGGGCGAAAGCATTGCTGCTGTCCCCGAATTTCTCGATGTAGGCGACCCGTCGTACCAATGCTGAGGTGCCTATGTTCGTGGCTGAAGTTTGTCAGCAGTACCTTTGCTTTGCCGTCGCGCAACCCGGCGATGCCTCTTGCGACGCAAATCTGACGGTTCACAAGCAGGTTCTGATCGCCCTCGACGACGCCTTCAAGGTTAGCGGGTATTTCCGGTGCCGACGGAAATGACGACGCTGGAGAGAGGCGGAACGGTGACCTGCTCTTCTATTACATCCAAGGCATGATTCTCCGGCCTCGTGTGGGGCGGCATCGCTTTTTCTGAAGTCGGTGTTATCGACTCAGACCTGAGGTCGATGACGGCGCCGTGTTGACTTAGGAAGTCCATCCCCAGTATCACATCCCTGGAGCAATGCTGCAGAATTAGAAAGCTGGCGGGATAAGTCCGGTTATTGATGGTGACTCTTGCTGTAGAAACACCAGCCGGCGTTATAAGATGACCACCAGCGGTCCGGGTTTCACGGCCTTGCCAAGCAGTTTTCACTTTCTTCAACTTAGGCGCGAAAGGCCCACTGACGACGGAATAGTCGGCTCCAGTGTCGACGAGAGCGGTGACGTTGTGGCCGTCGAATATTACGTCGAGGTCGCTGGTTCGTCGTCGTGCGTTGGGGTTGGGTCGCGGCGTCAAATCACGGCTTCGTCGAAATGTTGCTCTGCTTCCATGTTGCGTCGTCACGTCTTCGTCGGCTCACGACGTTTCGTCAGCAGGGCTTCGTCTAGTTCGCGTCGTGTTCTGCAGGTTTCGTCGCGTTTTGTCGTCGGCGGCCGCGGAGGATCTTCGGCATTTCGTCGTACAACAACCACACCTCCATCGGTTGCTGCCCTTAGTTTCCCGGATACGGGCTAAACGACCGGCCCCGGTTTGGGCCGGTGTACTGCCGGCGGTGCGGTGAGGTGTAGCGGCCTGGCGACGGCGATCGAGAAGGACTTCGCGGCGTCCATTGCGCTCCTGCCAGGTAGTCGGCGATGACCCGTGGTCGTTCACCTCAGTGCGGACGCGGTGCGTTCACGGCGAAGCCACGCAGTCCCATCTCCCGGTGCTGGCAGCGGCGCTCTGTGTGCCCGGCTTCCACCGTAGTGGTAGCATAGTGGGCGGTGGTCAGGGGCGCGCCAAACGTCGGTCTTCCTCGGAGAGTAGCGCTGGCCGGCAGGTGGGCGGTATGGCGCCGGTGGCGGTGGCGGCGGTGTCTGGCGGCGGAAATGCGGCGGTGCGGCCTGTTGACGTGGGTGTGGAAGGGGGGGGCGTCGCGTCGGGCTACAGCAGCGTAGCTCATGCCTTGCGGCTGCGGCTGCAGCGGTTCAGCGGTTCCCAGCGACTGCTGTATTAACGCGATAGCGTTAAAGAGCTCGTTTCGCAGAAATTCCGGCGTCGGCGTCGTTGGTTGAGAGCGAAAAAATCATCAACTTGTCCCTGACCGAAAAATCATTTTGTCCGCGACCGAAAAATCGAGAAAGATGCAAATGAAATAAATAATCAAAAATTTCGGGTCCGAGTGAGGATCGAACCCAGGTCGTCTGCGTGGCAAGCAGGTGTTCTACCACACAGCCATGCATCTGCTTGGATATACTGTGAAAATAACTTCCTCTGCTTGGAAATGCAGTGAAAATAACTTCCATGCTTCGCAAACTCAAGCGTCCTTTATATAGGCGTCGCAATATAACATGTAATATCCCAGGAATATTGCGTGGTACAAGCGTAAATTGCCATCGGGCGTCAGAATATGTGACTATCATAACGTCATGGTTTAAAAAGCAGCGCAAAAAGACGGTACACAAGATGAAGGAGGACACAGGACAAGCGCTGATCCTGTGTCCGTGTCAGCGCTTGTCCTGTGTCCTCCTTCATCTTGTGTACCGTATTTTTGCGCTGCTTTTTAAACCATGAAGTTCAACCAACTTGCCCAGTTTTGTACGCTGTTGCTATCATAACGATTCCATAGTTTAACCCTTTGTGCGGCAGTGGGACACATACGTCCCACTTTTCCGTCTACAGAAAAAAATTTCTCCCACATCACCCGTTGCAATTAGCGCAACATTAAGTCACTCATATCTTACCTAAGTCATCGTAATCTCGAAAAAAATTCTTTTACCACGCTTTCGAAGGGCAGATGTAGTGTTACAATAGCGTTGAATTTCGGTCAATTTTTTACGACCGCTTCTGAATTTTCCTTTCTTTGAGATACATAGAACCTACCAATCAAAATGCCGGATAATATCCTCCTTTTCTGGTTTTTCAGAGAGACGATCTTAGCTTCCAGTCATCACGTGTTTTTGTAAATTTGCAGAAATAACTTGACCAATAAATGCATCGGAACAATCCCCTTCAAAATTATCTCGCTAATCGCGCAGCTCAATTGCGGATATTAATGCGTGGAAATATTTTCTCGATATTATATACCTCTTGAAATGTAGCCACATGTTCAGGGATAACATCTGTACTCGAAAATTTCAACAGCAAAAGCTAGGACAGCCAAATGGACAAAAAAAATGGTCGATGCATGCGGTGAAGTAAGCTTTGCAGGGGCATACTAGACCGCTTTGAAGGCTCAAGAGACGCAACTGCAGGAGGCGTTCTGCTGCTCAAATGAGGTCCACACAATTTTTCTCTTCACAACTTTAGAAGTGATACTCTGTGCCACTTGCTTCGGCCGTTTCATCCCAAAATTCCCGTTGATGCAATCACGAGATGGTGCCTTCATGAGGCAGTGGGACAGTGTTTTCCCACTTTTTGAAAACACTCTCATGAGTCAGTGGGACATATATGTCCCACTTTTTTTCAGTAAACTACTGGCTTGATTTTGACGAAATTTGTTCCATACTATTTCTTTCTAGTTTATATCAATAAAGGACAGCCGTTTTTTATATTACCATGTCAAAAATATAGGACGACCGACAAAGGGTTAAAGCCGAGCCACCCATTACAAACGGCACACACCTTACTGCGCGTATTCCCTTAACACCACGTAGTGGGTGCATAGCAAGTTCGAAAACTTTTCCCACATTTGCCGCGCATAATTTCTCCTGGTTTAAACCATACTACCCATTACATAGTATGCACTAAGTGATTAAAGTACGCAGTAGGGACGGGATATCGCTATCTCGTTCAACTCTTAAAGGCGAAGCTTAAGGGTCCCCCCAATTTTTTCCTCTCGAACGATGTCGGCGATTGAGGCAACTTGAGGCTGGCACGACGGCATTATTCGGCGAAGTTCTTCACGCACCACGGCTCTTATGGTCTCGCGCAGGTCGTCTGAGCAAAGCGATCGAATGTCTCCGTACCCTGGCGTGGACGGGCGTTTCAATTGCCGTGTACGCATTTCGAGCGTCTTTTCGATCGTGGCTGCTTCCGCGAGGAATTCCTGTACGGTTTTCGGCGGGTTTCTCATCACTCCTGCGAAGAGCTCCTGTTTGACTCCTCGCATGAGGAAACGAACTTTCTTCTCCTCAGGCATGTCCAAGTCAGTGTGGCGGAACAGCCGGGTCATTTCTTCGACGAAGATCGTCACTTTCTCGTTTCATAGTTGTACCCGTGTCTCCAACAAAGAAGTGGCCCTTTCCTTGCGGGCGACGCTTGTGAACGTGGCCAGGAATGCGCCGCGGAAGAGATCCCAGGTTTGAAGTGCGGACTCCCGGTTCTCAAACAAGGTTCTAGCCGCGTCTTCCAAGTAGAAGTAGACGCGACATAGCTTCTCTTCCAAGTCCCAGTGGTTGAGGCTGGTCACTCGGTCGCACTTCTCCAGCCAGGTCTCCTGGTCTTCCAACGATTAATAATACACAGCGCAAAATGAACAAAGGACGAGAAAAGGAACCACAAAGACAAGCGCTGACTTTCAACTGTGGTTTAATGAAAACAAACATGCAATATAAGTCTCCCAAAACGCATCACGTGAGTGCCACGACAATCGCATTCTAACTTCACCACGTCTAACAAAAGACTCTTATCGGAACCTAACAAATGCACGATAAACACGCGCGCAGACCAAATACCAACCAAAGGAGTGCACCGGTACTAAGCATCCAAAAAGGCTAGTTCCTTCTTGGTCAACGCAACCGAAGGTTTGCTGACGCAATTGCCCTTGGCAATGAACGAGGCCTCAATAATCACCCTGGTTTGATCATTTCCATGTTTAGCCAGGACCGCGGTTTGGTCAAACGTATATTGCATGTTTGTTTTCATTAAACCACAGTTGAAAGTCAGCGCTTGTCTTTGTGGTTCCTTTTCTCGTCCTTTGTTCATTTTGCGCTGTGTATTATTAATGGATCACCAACTAGCCCAAACCCAAACCTTGCTTCCAACGATGATCCACGGAAAGTCGGTGGCTGGCCTTGGCTGCTGCATCACGACCGTGCCGGGAGTTGGTGCAGTGACTGTCATAGTTGTCGCAGTAGTGGTCGTGGCCTTGGTCTTTCGAGTCTTATCCGGTAGGGGCCCGAACTCCGGAGGTAGCCCTCGTTGCCTGCGGCTAGCTCGCCGATCGAGGTTGGTGTCGATGTCTCCTTCACGGCTGGGGCTGGGTTCGCGGCTTGACGGGGGGCGTCCGGAACATGAATACCCAGCACCTCCACCAGATGTCACGTGGTAGTGACGTCGACGAAGACAACAGTCGTAGTGAAAAAGAAGGAACTCTTTATTTGGCCGAACTTGTGGCCGGGAAACTGAAAGTTAGGCTACGGCAATGCACACTGACACTGAAAGCAGCGAGCAGAGCGTCGGCCGTCGATCATCTGATCATCGTGGGAACGCACCGGCTTTTATACATCACGCGTCGAACATTCTAGCCTTATCACTGGTTGTCGCGCAAGCTCTGGAATAAGCTTGAGTGTTCGCGTCTTGCGCGCAATCTTAACACAACGATCTACAATAATCCTGAAGCTTCTAGAACAATGAGGCGCGGTTTGCGCTGAGCATGCGGACAGTCATTGTGGGCGAAAACCGAGTACAGAAAAATAAGAAAGGCGCGTGGCAATATCTACCCTGGAACGGCGAGAAAAATTAATTGAAATTTCAATGCGAGAGCATAATGAAAAATCAATATGGACAGCATTGACCCGATAAATGCAAAGAACAAAAAGCGGGATCACAGCAGGCATCTAACCTAGCCATTCTGCATGGCAGTCCGGTATTCTACCGCAGAGCCACGCCAGATCTTAAAACTTCTGTGGAAAAAGATCATATGCAGGCATCATGTCGGGGCAACGGCAACTGCGGTTTCCGTCTTCGTTATCTAATTTTAAAACAAAGCAATAAACATTACATATTTACTGCTATGATACAGGCGTCATGTCGCGTTAAAGAAAATTGTGCTTCCAGCGTTGGATACAATTTTAGAGCACTCTAATAAATATTCCATTTGTATGCATATAATTCAGCAAGCTGTATTCAAGCGTTCTCGGCTGCTGACCGAAGGTCGCTGGTTCGATCCCGGCCGCGGCGGTCGCATTTTGATGGAGGGGAAATGGTAGGGGCCCGTGTACTGTGCGATGTCAGTGTACGTTAAAGAACACCAGATGGTAAAAATTTGCTTAGCCCTCCACTACGGCGTCTCTCATAATCATATGGTGTTTTTGTGACGTAAAACCCCGAGATATTGTTGTTATTCCCTATTGGAAATCCTTGGTTGGTGGATGCTGCAATCGCTGCTGGATATGATGGAAACAATAGTGGATGTGGTGGAAATAATAATGTATAAGCGGGAAGCTGTGTTGGCCATAATGGCTGATGATAGCGAGAGTGGAAAAAATGGTGGCAGATGGTGGTGGTGGTGGCGAGCCCATGATGGTGGCAGTGGAAAATGCTGGTTGATGGTGGCGATGCAAAATATGTTTTGGTGGATGGCTTGGTGAACAAGCTGGATGACGGTGGCATAGTGGAAACATAGTGGATGATGGTGGCATGATTGAAATGCACGTGGCATAGTATCACTGTTATTTTCAACGTTTCCCCCTCAAATGTGTAGACAAATGTGTTTACAGTCCAACTAAGGCAACACCGATCATTACGCTTTCTAGCACATTTTTTTTATTCATGCGGCGACAATACCATCTCAACTTTTGTGGAGTGCAGAATCCGTGAATGTTTACATTTTGTGCACGTCAGTTTGACAACCGTGATATGGTGCTGTATTGTGATGTTTACTTGTCTAGAGGTGTCGGTGTGAACAGCGACGGTAAGTGTGTTACATTGCCGCGCAATTGTAGAAGTAAATGAGACCTTTCAAATTCAACGGGTTGACCAGAAAAGAGCCGCCACTTGTTTTCGCCACGCTAGCAACGCGTCTGTAAATTCCTGCACACTCATTACCTCAGGTGCACTTTAAGAACAGTGAAAATGCGTGCCATGCTAAAATGCACAATCTTTTACCTTCGGCACGCGTCGAGATAGTATGACTTCCACCATCCAATTCTACCACCATGATTTCTACCAAAGTTTAGGCCTAGCGTACCGACCGAGTCCATCTACGTGTCATCGGCGCTTCTCGGTTTCAGGATACACGATTCCGACGAGTACGAATGATTTTACAGCACAGCTGTGACATCAGTTAAACTAAATGAATCATTTTTTTCTTGTGTAAAGCGTCCGCACAAGAAGCGATGAACATAGATGCGACGCGCTTCCCGCAAACGCCTCCGGTAACCGATAGCCGCTGGTCACACTCGCCGGCACTTCTCTGGCTCGTATGCGAGAACACATATTTGTCACTTCGTACGCCTTACTGAACCAATATGATGACATATATTTCCCGCGGACTGCATTCTTTTTTGGCCTAGCGGTTATGTAGTTGTACCTAACGATAGCTACACAGAAGTGCGCCTGCACGGTCGCGCTCGTTGCGCGAATAGACATCACATTATTCAATCAATTGTACACGCGTATTTATCGAATGAGTTTAGAGTCGACACGAAGCCTCTGCGCATGATTCCCTTTCGAAAGAACGAAAAACGGATATATTAACCTAATCAGTAACATCCGGTTGATAAGTAAATACATTTTTTAGTTACGTTGTGAATTTTAACAAAAAATTTAGTGCCGTTGCCATTATCGACATGCCATTCGTGACTGGCAACTATTTTCTTATGTTTAATGAGTATGAAAATTTTAGTAGGACGGGAAGATCGTGTCTGTCTCGAGTATGCGACGTACAACGCTGAAATTAGACGGTGTGTTTGTTCACTAGTCGTTCTGTGACCATCACAGCAAGTTTCAGCGTGGCGTAGTGGTAAAGTACTTGGCTCAGGATGCGATGGTGCCGAGTTCGACTCCTCGTAATGGAAGGTTACTTTTTTCAAGCGTTTTTTTTCCCTGATGTTTCCTTCATTGTTTCTTATGCAATTATTTAGGTATGGAAGCTAGGGACGATGGTCCTGACGGTTTAGAGCCGTTTTGCGTTCCGTTGGTTTCCAGCATCCATCACACTCCAGCATCCATCATACGCCAGCATACACCATATGCCACCGTATTCCAGCACCATAATCCACCATAATGACGGACGGTGGAATCCGCCATTCCTATTGTGGACAGATTTTAGGGGCGAAGCTCCTTAGGGTGCGGGTATGTCCCTCCTCTGTAGTATGTAGTAGTACGTAGCCACGTATAGTGGGATGTAGCCACTGCACGTGATAAAGATGACAATGACGCCTGATGACCATGAAGAATAAGCGCGTTCCAGTATAGTAGAATGTACCCACTACACGTGATAACGATGACGATGACGCTGATGACCATGAAGTATAAGCGCGTTGCAGACCACACATTCTCTTTCTGCCATGGATGAAAACGATCGTGAACGCGCTCTCACCCTCGAAAGGCAAAAACGCGTTTCTGTGTCAGGTCTTTGTACGATGATCGAGTGGGCAACATTTACGGGGATTGACGGTTTACCAGATTGCCTCCGGAGCTTCGCCCACTCATCATCATTCACTTCGTGGATATGGCGTGATTTTTTTCAGTACGGTTATTATTATATTCAAGCACTGCGCGACCCCAGAGGAATACGCTAAGGAAAGTTACTTATGATATTCACATCATGGCACCGTAAAGTGGACATCATTTCGATAATACTGACGTCTATGCTCTAACGTTTAGTGCTGACGCTACGTCACACTATAAGTTGCCCTTTACACACCAGTATAGTCGACGGGCTTGGAAAATCCGCGATGAGCCCTCGACGACTTCATTTGCAAAAACACGTCGCTCCACCTCACAACGCTTGGATCAGAGCCAAATAACCGACAGGCCTGCGTGGAACGCGCAGCACAGTCATAGCGAAAGCAGGAAGAGCGGCCTTTCTCGAGACTTTTTTAAGCACTCTTGGGACAACTACTACGAGCATGCTTGCATGGTACCCACTATGCCATAAATTATCATACTTTTTTTGTAGTGGAGAAGCGCCCACTATGTCATTATTCGTCATTTTTCGGAAAAGCGCGGTACCCGCTAAATACTTGAAACGCATTATGTGCACTTTGTTGATGCTGTGGCTGACCACAATGAAGAATTATGCCTGATGATTTTGTAATGGGTTGGAGCATTGAACGACGCACACGTTACACAATTCGCATTGTGTGACGCCTGCCCTATAGGCACCGGGCGCGGGGACTGGTGGCGCCTCTTTCGGTGGCGACGGGGAACTAATGGAATGGGAGTGCCGAAAAGGGCGCAGGCGCTTGCTGCGGGGGGCGCGGGGCTGGACGTTCGTTTCTCTTCATTGTGCTCTCGTCGCTTGTGTCGTGCGCTGCCGAAATCTACGTGTGCGCGAAGACTGAAGATTACAATATCTTAAGGGTCGGCGAAGGATCGAAAATAAATGGAAAACATAACAGGAACGGGGGGCGTGCAAAACTACAACTGAGGAACAAGTGCAATCGGCGAAGCATCCAGTAAAGACGAAAAGGGAATGGGAGACGTACGCTCTATTTTTTTAATGTTAGGGGAGAATGTTAACGTATAGACAGAATAACAAAGTATTAGGAAAAATTCCGGCAGATCCCACGTATTGTGGGAATTGATTTTATCCGAATCAGCGAGTCTATGCTGCATTTTTTTTTAGCTTTAAGTCACGCGTAACGAGGTGGATCGACGTGTTTTTGTAGATGGAGTTGTGTGCACATAGTGTGCTTAATAAGCATGCCTGACTACACTGACGTTTAAAGGCTAACTTGTGGTCTGACGTAATGTTAGCGCTCATGTTAGAGAACAGACGTCAGTGTTATTGAAACGAAGCGCACGCTACGTTGCGATTCACATTTCGTGCCGATGCTGTGTATATCATACGCGTAGCGTTGATCAGAGTATTGTTCCGGGTCGAGCAACGCTTGAATATAGCTTGCAGATTCATAGGAGCACATCATCATCATCATCATCGGCCTGTCTACGCCCACTGCAGGGCAAAGGCCTCTCCCATGTTTCGCCAATCAACCCGGTCCTGTGCTTTCTGCTGCCACGTTATACCTGCAAACTTCTTAATCTCATCTACCCACCTAATTTTCTGCCTCCCCCCTCACGCGTTTGCCATCTCTTGGAATCCAGTCAGTTACCCTTAATGACCAGCGGTTATCCTGCCGACGTGCTACGTGCCCGGCCCATATCCATTTATTCTTCTTGATTTCAACTATGATATCCTTAACCCCCGTTTGTTCCCTGACCCACTCTGCTCTCTTCCTGTCTCTTAAGGTTACACCTATCATTTTCCTTTCCATCGCTCGCTGCGTCGTCCTCAGTTTAAGTTGAACCCTCTTTGTAAGTCTCCAGGTTTCTGCTCCGTAGGTAAGTACCGGTAAGATGCAGCTGTTATATACCTTCCTCTTGAGGGATAGTGGTAGACTACCATTCATGATTTGATAATGCTTGCCGAATGAGCACATATGTAATGTTTATCTGACGGTTATAAAAGCGGAGCCACCATTGAAATCAAAGGGGTACATAGTAGCACAAACTTAGAAAATAAAGACACGAGAAAACAAGTACGAGGGAGCGTCCGACCTTTCTGCTCCCTCCTACTTCTTTTCTCGTGTCTATTTTCTAAGTTTGCGCTACTATGTACCCCTTTGATGTTAACCAACTCGCCCAACAAGAAGTCTTAATAAAACCAAGATTGGCGTTAAGCCGACGTAACGTTTGTTTCATATGAGTACATGAGTAATGTTTATTACCTTGTCATGAAATTAGAAAGCCAGCACTGCAACCACAATTGACGTTGGTTGCACCGAAATTTTTCTTGCGCATAGGATCTTTTCAAAAGTAATTTCAAGTCATGGCTTGGCTCTGTGGTAGAATATTTGATATCCGCTCAGAGTACCTGGTTTCGACTCCTGCTGGGATCCGGATTTCTATTCTTTGCATACGTCGGGTTCACGTGGCTGATGCCGGATTTTTTGGACATGCACCCGCTTAAATTATCAATGTCTGTTCTCGCCGTTCCTGGGTCGATCCACTGGGAATCACCTGTGCCTCATACCAGCATCCCGCGGCCCGTGGTATACGCCCGGTATGTGCCGCACGTGACTGGAAAGATTTTCGCGCTACTCATACCACCATATCACAACCAGACAGCCATGTTCGTCTTATTTTCGTACCCACCTATGCCAATTTTGGTTAATGTCAACTTAAGGAGGCGACCACGAGAGCGCCCAGATGTAGGCGGCTAGATAGAGAAATAGAGGTATTTATAGATAGAGATAAGAAATGCTTTGCGTTTAAAATAGAAATAGGAATGGGGATACCTAGATCTAGCTCCACATCGTAGCTTATCGCATTGAACTTCGTCTGCGGGGTGCACTTGCAAAGAAATTTGCAGTCGTTGTCGCTTTTATATTCCTTGATGTCAAGCACGTGGCCAGCTTCGTGCAAGCGGTGACCCTTCTCTAGAGCAAACGCATGAAAACGCGCACGCCGGCTGGTCAAGCCTTGAAAGCCGCAACGCAATGTAACTGGCATCGCCATTAGTGCACGTGCGCTGTCAGTACTCGCCTTCCTGCCAGGAGCCCAACAGTGAGGAGCAGCGAGTTTGGCAGTTAAAATACAACGATGTTTATTTTACAACACTTTCGCCAATCGGGCCGGTCTCATTTGCAGTCCCGAAAGGGAGGAGGCATCGTGCCTCTGGTCCGCCTCCAAACGAAAGCAAACGCATAAAAGCACAGCACCACGCAAAGAAGCCTAGTCGATTGACGTTCCGACGGTGCTCCTGGGTGTGAAGACATGAAAAGAACATGTGTCATCCTTCTTGATGACTTGGCGACCATTGAATGCTGCCACGACCGCAAACGACTGCGGGGGAGTCTCCCTGGAGCCCGACGAGTGGCCCCATTATCTGAACACATGTCCGACAGTCGAACGCTTCGTGCTTTGTTCACGAAACACTGTTGCTGCCGCTTCTCTTTGCCTTGGGCGACAAACGAAACAGCTTACAGCTTGCGATTGTCTAAAAAGAAACGCCGCCGCTACTACTTGAATACGTTGCCGAAAGTAGCAGAGCCTTGTCCGCGTCGTCTGCTTCACATGCCAGTGCTTTCGCTGCCGCCGCTAGGGGAGCTTTTCGGGAGGGGCGCCGCTGGCGCCGTACGACGGCCGCCCGGTGCCTATTGAAATGTGTCCACCATAGGAATGTGTGGATTCCACCATCCATCATTACGGTTAATTATGGTGCTGGAATATGGTGGAATATGGTGTATGCTGGCGTATGATGGATGCTGGAGTGTGATGGATGCTGGAAACCAACAGAGCGCAAAACTGCTCTAAACCGTCAGGACCATCGTGCCTAGCTGCCGTATCTATAATTGCATAGAAACAATGAAAAAAGCACCAGCGGAAAAAACAAAAGAAAGGCTTCCGTCACGAGAAGTCGAGCGCGGTACCTTCGGATCCTGAGCCGAGTACTTTCCCACTACGCCTCGCTGAACCTTGCTTTGCGGGCCGGAGAACGGCTAGTCAACACGATATGCACCCAATTTTATGCACCCATGTTCAAAATTGTACCATTGCATCTATTAAGCTATCCTGTATTTTGTTTCTTTTATGTGTACTGCCCCTCCTGCTAGGGCCAAGTTGGCCTGCAGTATATGGAAATAAATAAATAAAAAAACACACCGTTTAACTTCAGCGTTGTGTGTCGCTTACTCGAGAGAGACACAATCTTCACGTCCTACTCAAATTTGCATACTTATCAAACATGACAAAACAGTTGCCAGTAACGAATGGCATCTCGATAATGGCAACAAGACTAAATTCCTTTTATACAATTCACAACATAACTAAAAAGTATATATTTACATATCAGCCAGCTGTTACTGCCTAGATTAATATATCCGTTTCTCGTTCTTTCGAAAGGGAAACATGTGCAGAGGCTTCGTGTTGACTCTAAGCTCCTAAGCATTTAGACTTTATACGCGAAATGACGGCGGCGGCGCCGGCGACGGCGACGGCAACCGCGACGGCAACCGCGACGGCTAAAACCCATCGAGAATGTCCATATAATTGCTATCGCAATAATATGTGTTCTCGCATACGAGCCAGAGAAGTGCCGGCGAGTGTGACCGGCGACTATCGGTGACCGGAGGCGTTTGCTGGAAATGCGTCGCATCGATGCCCATCGCTGCATGTGCGGAAGAAAAAATGCTTCATTTTGGTTAACCGATGTCACAGCTGTGCTGTAAAAGTCATTCGTACTCGTCGGAATCGTGTATCCTGAAACCGAGAAGCGCCGATGACACGTAGAGGGACTCGGTCGGTACGCTAGGCCTAAACTTTCCTGGAAATCATGGTGGTATAATTGGATGGTGGAATTCATACTTGGTGCTTATCTCGACGCATGCCAAACGAAAAGATTGGGCATTTTAGCTTCGCACGCATTTTTACTGTTACCTTAAAGTGCACCTCAGGTAATGAGTGTGCAGGAATTTACAGACGCGTTTCTAGCGTGGCGATAACAAGTGTCGGCTGTTTTCTGGTCAACCCGTTGAATTTGAAAGGTCTCATTTATTTCTACAATTGCGCGGCGATGTAACACATTTACCATCGCTGTTCACAGCGATACCTCTGGACACGTAAACATCACAATACAAACCACATCACGGTTGTCAAACTGGTATCAGTACGTGATAAAAATGTAAACATTCATGGATACTGCGCTCCACAAATATTGAGGCGGTATTGACATCGCATGAGTTAAAAAATGTGTGCGAGAAAGCGTATGATCGGCGGTGGCTTATTTGGACTGCAAACAGATTTGTCTGCACATTCGAGACCAAAACGCTGAAAATAACAGTGATTTCACGTACTCTACCACGTGCATTTCCATCATACCACCATCATCCACCATGTTTCCACTATACCACCGTCCTCCAGCTTCTTCACCAAGCCACCCACCAAAACATATTTTGCATCGCCACCGTCAGCCAGCATTTTCCACTGTCACCATCATTGGCTCGCCACCGCCACCACCATCTGCCACCATTTTTTCCACTCTCGCCATCATCAGCCATTATGATCACCACAGCTTTCAGCTTATCCACTATTATTTCCACCTCATCCTCTATTGTTTCCTCCATATCCAGCAGCGATTGCAGCATCCACCAACCAAATAATTTCAATAGGGTGCTTCTTACATAACTGTTCTAAAACGCTTTATGGCACATGTTAATGCTATTTCTTACCCGACATGAAGCCTGCATACACTGTTAGCAAAAATAAGCCGAGATGGGAGTAAATGACTTGTCCTCTAGCGCATGCCCCGATGGGGGTTTTATATACTCCCTACAGGCGGTGTAAAAAATTTACTCCCCTAAAGCACGGTGTTTTTGGATGGATTGAGGGGAGTATTTATTTACATCCATCGGGGAATTTTTTCAGGTAAGTATGGGAGTAAATTTTTATATCCATCGGGGAATTTTTTCAGGTATGTATGGGAGTAAATTTTTATATCCATCGAAAAAAAAAATGACCGCCTTTCGCAGCCGTACAATCTGCGAGCGAATGTTTAATTAGCTTGCACTTAACATTGATCACACGTACACAAACATGCACACAAATCTCGCAAATTATTACAACACTCACATCGACCGCCACTCGCGCTGCACAACCAAACGTCGGTCGCCAGCTATATATAGGCACCGTATTTTGACCTCCCATGTTGCTCTGGTGGGCACCTCTTTTACGCGTAATTAAGCAATAAACATTCATGGCGTAGGTATAAAAATACGATTGGCTGATAGGTACCCCTGAAATACACATATCTTTTATTTTAAGTCCGCCAAATATTGACCACGTTTTAATTGGCGAAACTTAATTATCAGCTGGCGCTCTCTCGCATGGGCTGAATTTGCATTAGCAGTACTGTGTGTGTGTCCATAATATGTACTGAATCGTATACAAACCCACAAACCACGAGCGGCCGTGCAGAACACTTCAACGGCACACATTCAGCAACACCGGCGAAGAACCGAGGCGCCCCCGCTGCAACCGCGTTCTTGTCGCCGCCGTAGCTAGGCCTCTCTCAGGAGTACGACTGTTGGCGATCACAAAATGCTTGCTGCTGTGCAGTTTTCGTGGTCGTTATTTTTCACACACAAAAAATAGGTGTTCGCTATCCGCGCAGTTTAAGCTACGGAGCGATAGACTTCAACGAACGAGACGGTTCGCAGTCGCGATTCCTGTTGCTCGCAGTGCATGGGCAGACGTATGTTAGTTCAGTGGGTTCAGTGTGCCTCTACCTCGTATCGGCGCTCGCCCTCGCGTTATGTGTTTGACAGCTGTGGCCACATGGTGCAGAAGAGACAATTTTAACTGTTATTCATTCCAGCAACCTTTATTTACTGTGAAACACATTCTTTGATTCGCCGGTGGCCGGTGCGACCTCGTAGAGCTCGCCACGGCGGCCGGTGCAGCAGTGCGAGCTCACTACACCGCTGGCTTGATACCGACTACTTAGCGCAGCCTTCTTACCGCTTAGAGGTACCAGTGGTAGCAGCCGGTGAAATACCGGTGGCACTCCGAGAAGCAACCGTCACCGGCGGTCGGGGCGAGCGCGTTGCCGGCGCAGCTCTCACACCGGCCGCCGGCCAGCTTGATGCCGATGTCGTGCGAAGCCTACTTTGTACCGCTTCGAAGTTTTAGCCGGTGAAACTCCAGAAGCAGCCGCTGACGATCGCGACAGCTTACTTTTGTTACCGTTGAAATTATCCTTCGCAGTTCTTCGTAACTCGGCACTTGGAAGCGAGGTATCCGCGGCGTGTCGGTGGCTTGTACTCGTGTGCTTGCTTGCATGGGCACGGCCGTTCGGACAGACAGCTCGTGGTCGGACGCTGGCGCGAGTGAAACTTCTCTCTGTCCAGAGTGGCTTAGCGGTGCGAAAGACCTTGACACGTTCGCACTAGACACCAACCGGCCGTTGCAAATCCTCGTTGCACTGATAATTTCGTTGTCTGTCGACAAATACTCACACGGTGACCCACACACGCACACACACGCACGTCACGAAGAAAAATAGTTTTTAAAACTCCCATAGGGAGTTTCTAACCACGTGACACGCACGTCACGACGAAAAATACTTTTTAAAACCCCCGTAGGGGAGTTTCTACCCACGTGACCTAAAACTCCGTGGGGAGTTTAACAAGGTCATGTCGTTCATAAACTCCGTCATTAAGCAAGGGGCGTTTTACGACGACATGTGCCGACTTCACTCCCGCTACCAGGGAGTAAATGATTGGGGCATGGGAGTTTTGGGGGCTCATATGCTGGAAAAGCTCCCATCTCGGCTAATTTTTGCTTACAGTGTAGGGTCAGTTTGCAACGCAGCTTCAAGCACCGGCGAAGCTCAGTGGTAGAGTGCTGGGCTGCCAAGCGTAGTTCCCAGGTTCGATTCCCATTCTGTCCAAGATATTTTTTATTTATTTAGTTTTTCTTATTTCGCGTGATACTGGTTACGGACACCGGCAGCGGCGGGGCGGTGGCTTCGGCGGCGGCAGCGGCGGACAACTACGGCGCAAAAACGGCCCTTGTTGTGACCTCATAACAGCTTTCGTTGTAACACAGCCGCGAGAGCAATATGAGCGTGACATCTAAAACATGCCGTTCATTACGTGAGTGTCGTGATTTCCATATTAGAACCTGTAAGTTATGTTCCTCATGTAGTCATGTCCCAGCAAACGAAACGGCCAAGAGAGCACAAAGTCGTAGGTGGCTGGATAGATAGATAGATAGATAGATAGATAGATAGATAGATAGATAGATAGATAGATAGATAGATAGATAGATAGATAGATAGATAGATAGATAGATAGATAGATAGATAGATGCGCTCAGAGATCCCTAAGAAATTATTCACATAAAAAAACGCCAGGCATGTGCGGAAAGAGCAGCACAGTCACAGCGAAAGCTAGAAGATGCCATTTCTAGAACTTGTTGCAAACTCTCTTGGGGCTACTAACAAGTACGCTTGCAAGGTACACTTGCAAAGTAACAAGTAACAAGTACGCTTGCAAAGAGCGCAGTTCTTGCCGAACTGCGTTCTTTCCTGTCCCCCCTCTGTTTTCCTTGTGCTTGAGCAGTAAGTCGAGTTTTCAAGTATGAACAAACTGGTCTGCAAACAAGTATTGCTGCAGGAATCGGCAGACGCGGACTAAATTCTGAGCAGGGCAGATGGACGTTGAAGACGGTCATTTGTGCTTAATAAATCCTTAGTTGTTCTTAGCCACTGTACTGCTTATTTTTGCGCTGACATCACATCTGAAACCGAGCGGGTACTTTTTTTTAAATGCGAAGCATTTCTTTGGGCACTGTAAGCACTTTTGCATTTCTATCTATCTATCTATCTATCTATCTATCTATCTATCTATCTATCTATCTATCTATCTATCTATCTATCTATCTATCTATCTATCTATCTATCTATCTATCTATCTATCTGTCTGTCTGTCTAGCCGCCTACGTCTGCGTGCTCTCGTGATCACGTCCTTAACTTAGGGTAGACCAAAATTTGTATGGGAGGGTAAGAGGCATTGACGAATTTGTCTGGCTGGTCATGACATGAATAACCTGAAAATCCTGTCGCGTACGTCGTCAGACTTTTTCCCTCAGACACGTGTGGTACTGACAGGTATACCACGGGCCGCGGTATGCGAGTATGCGCCACTGGCGTTTGACAATTTATATCTAGCCAGGAACAGCGTGGGCAGACATTAGGCGCTTTTAGCTGACCGTATTTCGCCTCCCGCTCCGCTCAGCCAGCCGGTGGTGGGGCCACTGCGCATGCGCCAGACGGTCAGCGTTGAGCGTGTGACCGGACCGTCGCCGCCGCCGGCCTGTAGCGAGCGAGAGGTCACGTGACACGAGGAGAAACAACCAAAATGGCAGCCTCCTGTGCCGCGAGTCCGCGTTGCTCGGAAAACGTAGCGGTTGTTCGGCCAACACGCAAGGCCCGGCGGGACATCAGGATACACGAGGATTTGAGCCTTCTCAGAGAAGTCGTCGCCGCCAATCCTTTTGAAAATTCGCGCATGTGGGATGACGTTTTACGAAACGTCATTGCAGCGATACATCGGGAGCTGACATTTCGGGCAATAAAGGAGCGTCTCGAGCTGCTTCTTTGGTACTTCCGACAACAGGATTCCGCAAACTTTCGCAAGTAAGTGATTTCATGTGCAATAGCCCCCACCTATTCAGAAACGCACAAGGCAACGCGCTGAACGCGCTGCCTTAACGCAGCGCGTTTGAAACGTGTTTGTGCTGCCTCGAAGGCGGTGGCTAGTCAAGTTCAAGCGTTTGTGAATAGGTGCGAGAGTGGCTACTGTTAAAAACGAAATTGTGGCTATTGCACATGAAATCACTTACTCGCGAGGGTTTGCGGAGTCCTGTGACAAAAACAAATTAATAAAAGCCAAGGTGACAAAAACTAATTAATAAAACGCTCACGCGTCGAGCACTCGCAAGCATAGCGCCAAAATAAATAAATTCATGCTGTTTTAAAACATAATTTCTTTTCTTGGTGTAAGATAAATACAACTTTTTATTTTCCTTTTCAACATACTTATGACTTTCATGCACTGATGGCGTCGCGCTTGACTTGACCGAAAGACGCTTGGCTAAAACCAACAACGCGCGTTGCGCTCCGGTAAGGTTGAGTGTTTGAGCGGAACGGGAACGGACTGCAGAATCGGTCAGCTAAAAGCGCCTATTAGTAATTTAAATGCGAGAGCGTTAAGAAAAACTGACGTGGCAGCGTTGACCCAGCGAATGCAAATAATAAATATCAGGATCCCAGCAGTATTCTAACCCAAGAAATTGGCGTGGCAATCAAGTATTCTACCACAGAGCCATGCCAGCTCTCGGGACTGCTTTGGAAAAAGATTCTATGCAGGCGTAATGTTGGTGAACCGTCAATTGTGCTTGGAGTGCTGGTCATCTAATTTCATAAACATTACAGGTGTACTCCTATGACGCAGGCGTCATGTCGGGTTAACGTCATTTGTATACTTAAGCGCCATCCAATGAGGTTGGTCCACGAAGCACTATCCAGGGCTACCATTCCAGCAAGCACAAGCGCTACTTATCAGCTTACCGCTTCTGGTGTTGGTAATACCCATGTTTCTGATGGCATCGTTACGCAGTTGTAAACAACTGGTTATATGACACATATGCGACTATTCAACATATGTCTGTGCGTACAACATTCTTATATATATCTAGCGTCATTTCGTAACGTTTCGCTCAATAAAAAAGTTACAACCCGGTCAGCTTGCCTCCGCATGCTTCGCATGACATCGATTCCCATGGTACTTGGGATCTGCCAAATGTTTTTTACAGCGAAAGCTGTTAAGAGATCACAAGGGCCGTTTTTGCACCGTAGTTGTCCGCCGCCGCTGGCGTCTGTAACCACTATCGCGCGAAATAAGGAGAAAACTAAATAAATAAAAAATACCTATGACAGAATGGGAATCGAACCCGGGCCCTCTGCGTAGCAGCCCAGCACACTAGCTCTGAGTCACGCCGGTGCTTGAAACTGCATTACAAACTGACCCTATGCAGCCTTCATGTCGGGCAAGGAATCGCGTTAACATGCGTTTTGAAGCGTTTTAGAAGATTAAAGTAACAACCAGGCGTCACACTATGCGAATTGCGTAACGAGTGGGTCGTTGAATGCTCCAAGCCATTACGAAAGGCTCAGGCATAATCCTTCATTGTTGTCAGCCACATCATCAACAAAGTGCATATAATGCGTTACAGGTGTGTAGCGGGTACCGCGCTTATCCGAAGAATGACAAATAATGGCACAGTAGACTCTTCCCCACAGCACAAAAAATATGGTTATTTATGGTGTAGTGGGTGCCATACAAGTGTGCTTGAAGTAGTTGCCCCAAGAGTGTTGAAAAAAGGCTCCCGAAAGACCGTTCTTTCAGCTTTCGCTGTGATTATGCTGTGCGCTCCGCGCAGGCCTGGCGTTTTTCTTTTTTTTTTCTTGTTTCTTTTTCTTTTTTTTTTTTAAGGAGGCCCTGTCATGCCAATATAATGGGTGCTTGTAAGGGTAGGTACTCACTAGCGGCAAAAATGGGCGCAACACGGTGCGCGCGGCAGGCACCCTCGCGGCAGGCACCCTCGCGGCAGGCGCGTGCGTTCGTGCTCCCATTCGCGGTTTAAGCTACGAAGCAGTGATGCTTGGAGTCTCGAGTTGTATAGGCTCCCAAAGCATCGCTCAGTGGCGCTGCGACTCTTGACAGGCAGCGCCATCTCTGGCAGAAAAATAGAAACTGGGAATACACGTTGCGCGTTTTCCCTTCTCTCCGTCGCGCTGCCGCTCGCTTCTGTGCACGTGCAGCGCTCTCACGCTACGCTTGCTGCGCATCGCAAGAAACTTAGAAACTGGGGGTAAACGTCGCGCATTTTCCCTTCTCTCCGCCGCGCTTCCTCTCGCTTCCGCGCACGTGCAGCGCTTCGCAATGTTACGCTTGAAAAGGATCTCCCCGCTGTAGAGGCACTTCGAAAAGCGAACGTAATCAAAGGAGAAAAGTTCGTTAATCACGTTAATCGATGTTCCACGTTGTCGACTATGAAAAACGTGTGATTGTTGTTCACATGTGCATGTTGGCAGTGGCAAACGCGTACTGTAGTGAACTAACTTTCGCGAAGTGAAAAAAAAGAGAAAGAAACAAAGATTACACAGCTATGGCACTAAAAAACCTGAGAAGGTTCTAGTCATGTCCTCCGTACCGCTGGAGCATCACCCGCCGACTTAGCCACGAGGCAGCTCGCCTAGCTTAGCTTTATTTTTATTTTTTTCGCTTCTCGCTTCGTGCTTTCACTCCCTTTTTATGAGAATATCGACTTTACATGTGTGTAAGACTTCCTGCGCGGACGCGGCTCAGTGTGAGAAGTGTCGAATTTCAGGCGCGATGTGGTAGCGTGTGCGCGACGAGCTCGCGCAAAGCGCACCCGTAAACGCACACTGGAAGCAATGCACGGGTGCGCGTGAAAGAAAATCTCCGAAGGTGGCAATTACAATTCATGAATTAGGTGCCAGTTAGATTCAGCGGCTTGAATATATACCACCCTAATAAAGCGACAAAAAAAGAACAAACCAGGAAAACGATGTCAAAGTTTGCTGAAAATGCACAGGCCGTTAGTTCCGGCGCGATGATGCAGCCTTCCCGATGCGTGAATTGCAGGCGGCGAACCTTTGACAATTGCGGCGTTCATTTGAAAGCAACCAACACCGCAACGCTAACCGCGGTATGACGTATGTGAGCGTGAGCATCCAACAACGACAGCTAGGTCTCACGAACACAAGGAATCAAAACACAAAGTTGCTTCAAGATACAACCGTAATTGGATGCAAAAATGCGAGACAGCGAGCAATCACAACTGCAGTCGTTGCATGCACGCGCCGCGTTACGGGATTCAGGTAGTCGAAACAAACGATTTCAAGCGAAGAATTGAGTCAGCCAAAACGGAAGGCGAGACAGAGCTAGAACATTATTCCTTTAACTGCGGTGATCCACGCTTGTGTACGTTCTCTCGTACGACTTGTCCGGGAAGCGTACAGTTTTACAGGTGGATCGCGTGCATTTGGTACTGTCTGCACTGCTGTGGCAAACAGCAATACTTCGGACCTCGCTTTCGCTTTCGTGGAGTCGCTTCTACCATCGCGAAAATGCAGCTTCGCAAAGCAAGCCCCTCGGTTTAGCGTGCAAAGCTCACGGCACAACGTCTGAGCTCCCCGCACCGACCGAAGACCGCGTGCGAACGCGTGCCGCCGCTGTCGGCTTTCGGGGAAACAGGCTGAATCGGCCGCGCCCTCTGCCGCGCTTTATTCCCAATTTCACCAGCGCTTGCCTCCAGAGCCACAGCGCGGCGCTGTCGACGCTCCGCAAACTTGAGCTTTGGTTCCCTATAAGACTTCGAGAATTTCTACCGCGCCGCGAAAAACGCGAATAGGAACACGAACGCACGCACCTGCCGCGCGCGGAGCGTCGCGCGCATTTTTGCCGCTAATGAGTACCTACCCTAAGGCAGTTGTATCGCAGAAATTTGACCAGGAGAACGTGCGTGCTGCGTCACACACTAACTGGTACAGCTGCACACCCATCGTTTCATTCACTCCTGAACGCGTGGTACCCGATTCAAATGCGTGCCCTCAACATCACCAAAACTTGGGCGCACGTGTTCTTATTGCCACGCGCGTTTCTTTTACTGCATTCGGTTTCCGCCCACAAAGACAATCAGCAGTACTCGGCGCAGATCGCGCCTTATTGTTCCAGAACCTTCTCGGTTGTATTAGATCATTTTGTTAAGATTGCACGCAAGACGGTAACACTCAAGATTATTCCAGAGCCTGCGCGACGACTAGTGATAAGGCTAGAATGTTCGACGCATGCTTTATAAAAGCCGGCGCGTTCCAACGAAGTTCAGTTGATCGACGGCCGACGCTCTGCTCGCCGCTATCAGTACCAGTGTGTATTGCTGACTTTCTGTTTACCGGCCACAAGTTCGGCCCAAATAAACAGTTTCATTTTGAACCTGCCGACTGCTGCCTTCGTCGACGTCACGACCACGTGACATCTGGTGGAGGTGCTGCTTCGTCCATGCTCCGGACGCCCCCGCGAGGCGCTGATCCTAGCCCAAGCCGCGAAGAAGACGACGCAAAGGACAACCCTGATCGTCGAACTAGCCGCAGGCAGAAGGGACTGCAACCAGAGTACGGGCCACTTCCCGAAACCACCAGGCAGCCCAAGACCACGACATCGACCTCGACCGGAACGATGACCACCCCAGCGGCCCCTACACCGATCCGGCTACATCAGCCCAGGGAGCCACCCACCTTCCGGGCCTCATCACTCGAAGACCCGGAGAGCTGGCTCGAAAAGTTCGACCGCGTCGCCCTTTTCAATAACTGGGCTGACGATGACAAGTTGCGGCACGTTTATTTCGCCCTGGAAGATTCCGCTCGGACATGGTTCGAGAACCGAGAAGCCGCACTCACAACCTGGGACCTTTTTCGCGCCGCATTCCTTGACACCTTCACAAGCGTCGTCCGCAAAGAGAGAGCCGAAGCTCTGCTGGAAACGCGTATGCAGCTGCCAAATGAAACCGTGGCGCTCTTCACGGAAGAGATGACGAGACTGTTCCGGCACGCCGACCCCGCCATGGCTGAGGAGAAGAAGCTCCGGTTCCTGTTGCGAGGTGTTAAGCAAGAGCTGTTTGCGGGACTTGTCCGCGACCCGCCCAAGACTGTCGACGAATTCCTTACCGAGGCCACGACAATCGAAAAGGCACTCGAGATGCGCACAAGACAGTACGACCGCCGCTCTTCAACAACGAACTGCGCCGAAGCTCATGCCCTCAGCACCAACGACCTGCGCGAGACCATCCGAGTGATCGTGCGGGAGGAGCTGCGCAAGCTGTTACCTTCGCCGCAGCCCCAAGTGGATTCGATCGCCGACATTGTCCGCGAGGAAGTTCGGCAATCACTTGGAATTCCCGAAGCACCACAGCCTCAGCCGGAAGCAATGAGCTACGCCGCCGCAGCCCGCCGCAACGCTCCCCCTCCGCGCCCACGCGAAGGCGCCGCACCGCCGCAGTTCCGACGACAGGCACCGCCGCCGCCACCGACACCATACCGCCCACCTGTTGGACAGCGCTACAACCCGAGGAAGACCGACGTTTGGCGCGCCCCCCGACCACCGCCCACTCTGCTACCATTGCGGAGAAGCTGGTCACACATACCGCCGCTGCCAGTACCGACAGATGGGGCTGCGTGGTTTCGCCGTCGACGCGCCTCGTCCACAGCGGGGTGAACGGCCGCAAGACATCGCCGAATACCTCGCAGGAGCTCAGTGGACTGCCCGACGACCTTCCCGCTCACCGTCGCCCGGCCGCTACATGTCACCGCACCGCCGGCAGTACAATCGCCCAAACCGGGGCCGGTCACCTAGCCCGTACCCGGGAAACTAAGGGCAGCAACCGATGGAGGTGCGGTTGCTGTTCGACGAAATGCCGAAGATCCTCCGCGGCCGCCGACGACGACAACGCGACGAGACCTGCGCAACACGACGCGAAGCAGACGAAGCCCTGCCGACGAAACCTCGCGGACCGAAGAAAACCTGACGACGCAGCGTGGAAGCACCACAACATTTCGACGCAGCCGTGATCCGACGCCGCGACCGAACCGCAACGCACGACGACGAACCAGCGACCTCGACGTAATATTCGACGGCCACAACGTCACCGCTCTCGTCGACACTGGAGCCGACTATTCCGTCGTCAGTGGGCCATTCGCCGCCAAGCTGAAGAAAGTAAAGACCGCGTGGAGTGGACCCGAAATCCGGACAGCTGGAGGCCACCTGATAACACCAATTGGAGTCTGCACGGCGAGAGTCACCATCAATAACCGGACTTATCCTGCGAGCTTTGTAATCCTACAACACTGCTCCAGGGATGTGATACTTGGAATGGACTTCCTGAGCGACCATGGCGCCGTCATCGACCTGAGGTCCGAGTCGATAACACTGACTTCAGAAAAAGCGTTGCCGCCCCACACGACGCCGGAGAATCACGCCTTGAATGTAATCGAAGAGCAGGTCACCGTTCCGCCTCTCTCCAGCGTCGTTATTTCCGTCGGCACCGAAATACCCGCTAACCTTGAAGGCGTCGTCGAGGGCAACCAGCACCTGCTTGTGAACCGTCAGATTTGCGTCGCAAGAGGCATCGCCGAGTTGCGCGACGGCAAAGCAAGGGTACTGCTGACTAACTTCAGCCACGAATATAGGCACCTCAACATTGGTACGACGGTCGCCTACATCGAGAAATTCGTGGACACCAGCAATGCTTTCGCCCTCTCCGATACTGCCGAACATTGTTCGACGAATCGAGGTCCCGAAACAGATTTCGACGTCAACCCCAGCCTCCCAAAGCAGAAGCAAGACCAGCTCAAAAATCTGCTCCTGCACTTCAAGGACTGCTTCTCATCGTCGTCAAGAATTCGACAGACCCCAGTCGCCAAACATCGTATCATAACTGAAGAAAGTGCCCGACCAGTCCGTCAGAGCCCGTATCGAATTTCGACGCGAGAACGCGAAGCCGTAAAGAAGCAAGTCGACGAAATGCTACGCGACGACATAATCCAGCCATCCAAGAGTCCCTGGGCGTCTCCTGTGGTGTTAGTGAAGAAGAAGGACGGGACGCTACGTTTCTGCGTCGACTATCGTCGCCTGAACAAGATCACGAAGAAGGACGTGTACCCCCCTCCCACGGATAGACGACGCCCTGGATCGACTCCACAACGCGAAGTACTTTTCGTCGATGGACCTGAAGACGGGCTACTGGCAAATCGAAGTCGACGAGAGAGACCGAGAAAAGACTGCCTTTATAACACCAGACGGCCTGTTCGAGTTTAAGGTCATGCCTTTTGGTCTTTGCTCGGCCCCCGCGACCTTCCAGCGCGTTATGGATACTGTACTGGCCGGCTTGAAGTGGCAGACTTGCCTTGTGTACTTGGACGACGTCGTTGTGTTTTCCTCGAACTTCGACGAACACCTGCGGCGCCTTGAAGCAGTACTTCAAGCAATCAAGACTTCCGGACTCACCCTCAAGCCAGAGAAGTGCCGCTTCGCGTACGAAGAACTTTTGTTCTTGGGACACGTGATAAGCAAATCCGGAGTACGCCCCGACCCACAAAAGACAACCGCCATCGCTGCTTTCCCGCCGCCCACCGACAAGAAGGCCGTGCGTCGATTTCTCGGCTTGTGTGCTTACTACAGGCGGTTCGTTAAAAACTTCGCCCGCATCGCCGAGCCTCTCACTAACCTCACCAAGACCGACGTCGAGTTCAAGTGGGAAACGCCGCAGGAGGAAGCATTTCAACAACTAAAACGACGCCTGCAAACGCCTCCGTTACTTGCGCATTTCGACGAACACGCCGAAACAGAAGTGCACACCGACGCGAGCAGCGTAGGACTCGGCGCCGTCCTTGTGCAGAGGACGGACGGATTGGAAAGGGTTATCAGTTATGCTAGCCGGTCGCTATCAAAGGCAGAGGCCAACTACTCCACAACAGAAAAGGAGTGCCTTGCCATCATCTGGGCTACATCAAAGTTTCGCCCCTACCTTTACGGCAGGCCCTTCAAAGTTGTGAGCGACCACCACGCCTTGTGTTGGCTAGCTAGCTTGAAAGACCCTTCTGGTCGCCTCGCACGGTGGAGCCTGAGACTTCAAGAATTCGACATCACCGTCGTTTACAAGTCCGGAAGAAAACACTCTGACGCCGACTGCCTGTCTCGTGCCCCCGTCGACCCACCGCCGCTGGACGACCAGGATGATGACGGCTTCCTGGGAACCATAAGTGCCGACGACTTCGCCGAGCGACAGCGAACGGACCCGGAACTCAGGAGCCTTATCGAATACCTCGAGGGCAAGAGCGCCACTGTTCAGAAGGTATTCAAGAGAGGACTGGCGTCGTTCTTCCTGCGAAACGGAGTCCTCCTGAAGAAGAACTTCTCGCCCCTTCGAGCCAAACACCTTCTCGTGGTTCCATCAGCAATGAGAACAGAAGTCCTCCAGGCCCTACACGACGACCTGACGGCTGGACATCTCGGTGTTTCCCGCACGATCGCAAGAGTACAGGAAAAGTACTACTGGCCGCGCCTTGCCGCCGACGTAGCCCACTACGTAAGGACGTGCCGAGACTGCCAGCGACGGAAGACACCGCCAACAAGACCAGCAGGCTTCCTTCAGCCGATCGAGCCCCCTCGGCGACCGTTCCAGCAGATCGGGATGGACCTCCTGGGGCCGTTCCCAACGTCGACTTGCGGAAACAAATGGATCGTCGTAGCCACCGACTACCTCACCCGCTACGCCGAAACAAAAGCCCTGCCCAAAGGCAGTGCCGCCGAGGTAGCCAAGTTCTTCGTTGAGAACATCGTCCTTCGACACGGCGCCCCAGAGGTTCTCATCACCGACAGAGGCACGGCGTTTACGGCTGACTTAACCCAGGCGATCTTGGGATACAGCCACACAAGTCACCGCCGGACCACCGCGTACCACCCACAGACCAACGGCCTGACGGAGCGTCTAAATAAGACCATCGCCGACATGCTGGCCATGTACGTCGACGTCGAACACAAGACGTGGGACGCCATCCTTCCGTACGTGACGTTCGCATACAACACGGCCGTGCAAGAAACGACGCAGATGACGCCATACAAGTTGGTCTACGGACGGAGCCCGGCAACGACACTCGACGCCATGTTACCAGACGTGACCGACGAGGAAAACATCGACGTGACCGCCTACCTACAGCGCGCCGAAGAAGCACGACAGCTCGCCCGCTTGCGGATCAAGAATCAGCAGACGACTGACAGCCGCCGCTACAATCTTCGACGACGCTTCGTGGAATACCAGCCCGGCGACCGCGTTTGGGTGTGGACGCCCATACGACGACGTGGACTTAGCGAAAAACTTCTGCGACGATACTTCGGACCGTATAGGGTGCTTCGACGTCTCGGCACACTCGACTACGAGGTTGTCCCCGACGGCATTTCGAACTCTCAACGGCGGCGTGCGCGACCTGAAGTCGTCCATGTCGTGCGCCTCAAACCGTTTTACACGCGGTAGTGGACCTAAGGACTGTACTTTTATTTCATTAGACTTTCTTGCTTGTGCGTATTGTTTATTCAAATTTCTTGATTTATTGTCGTTATTTATTGTTGCATGTATTTTTCCCATGTGTTCTGTTCTAAGCATCGGGACGATGCCTTTTCAGAGGGGGGGCATTGCCACGCGCGTTTCTTTTACTGCATTCGGTTTCCGCCCACAAAGACAATCAGCAGTACTCGGCGCAGATCGCGCCTTATTGTTCCAGAACCTTCTCGGTTGTATTAGATCATTTTGTTAAGATTGCACGCAAGACGGTAACACTCAAGATTATTCCAGAGCCTGCGCGACGACTAGTGATAAGGCTAGAATGTTCGACGCATGCTTTATAAAAGCCGGCGCGTTCCAACGAAGTTCAGTTGATCGACGGCCGACGCTCTGCTCGCCGCTATCAGTACCAGTGTGTATTGCTGACTTTCTGTTTACCGGCCACAAGTTCGGCCCAAATAAACAGTTTCATTTTGAACCTGCCGACTGCTGCCTTCGTCGACGTCACGACCACGTGACATTATGATGCTTCACCGCCATGCGACGTTAGTTTCTTATCATATTAGGCACGCGTTCTGAGGCATTTTGAAAGACGCCAAAATTGGTCATAATGAGTGACGCTAGTATTAAGTTACACGAAAAGTTAGGGAATTTACAATTCAATTTCGTGATCATCAGACTAGCCACTAATTAAAGCATACGAGTCACAAACAAAAAGTTTTGCAGTCAACGCTCGTTGAACACCAAGGTCTCACAGAATCGCTGCTGTACGTTGTGCCTTTTGATCTCGCGCCTTAAAATGTGACTAACCGAAGCTTGCAACCTAGTAAGGATATATTTATTGAAATAGACAAATCACATGAGATATTTTGATCAAGACCATTCCCGTGAAATAGTTCCTGGCGTCTGATCAATAAATACACGTCTGATCAATAAATATTGAGCTGGCGTATGAACGGCAGTTTGTTGCAATGTGAGTGTTTAGACGTGAGTATAAACCGTGAGGTTACGTGAGGCCGGTAGTAATGCTGACGATGAGTAGATTATGACGATAGGTCGGCAAAAGAAGTGGAGGTCACTCAGACTCACTCAAGTCATACCTTTTTCCCAGGGTACACGTAGACTCAAGAACTCACCAAAATTTTCCTCAATCTCACTCGGACTCAGACTCAATAAAATTTTTCTCTACGGGACTTACTCGGGACTTAATCTCACCAGAATGTTACTCACCACTACTCACTCAGGCTCACGGCTCAATCTGAGCCTGACTGAGTCGGCTCTTGAGTGAGTTTGCCCATTTATGTGCATTACGCGTATTATCTCATAAGCGGCGGCCACCGGCGGGGTCAATATGAGATCCTCTTGTAAATAAGAAACCGCGCTGTTTAGACAGTACAAAAAATGGTATGACGTTCGTTTCTTATGCAGACGATCTTATCCTTGAGCCAATATTATTGACTTCATTCTGCCAGGTCGGCGAGATCATACAACTTGATGTTCACTGTTACAATCTTTATTTTTTATACGCGAAAAACGCTAAATTAGTCGAGCTAACCGGTTCGCCGAAATTTCTACGCCTCTTTTTTACAAGCTCGCGATTCGCCAGAACCTAGGCATACACAGCTGCACCGAAACGAAGGGTTGTTTGCTTACCGCAGGACGACCGCTGTACAGGGAAAAAAACGAGTCGGAGCCACCGACACGGAGGAAAACTGCGTCAGCATAAATCACGTGTGGCGCACATGGAGTGACAAGGACGGCCTTGTCGCTGCACCAATACGAGGCCTTGCGCACATGGAAAGCCAATGGACTATAACACGAGAACATTGTTTGCTTCATGTCTGCACATACAGACCATGAAGTTAAAAGGATGTCCAGGTGCATCAATGCATTCTTACAGGCTCTTGATCAACTGAGTGACATCATTAGCATGCGGTATGTTTAGAATTCAGGAGTACAGACCTATTTTCGTCGAAGATGTACAGGTGTAAATGCACCCGAATGTTGTAGTTGCCAGCGGTAGGGATATGACACTTGGCGATTTAGGTGTCTGTAGCACAGTGGAAGCTCTTTGCGAAGAGTATACTGTCACCGAAGCCGTTTTCAGTGCAAGCCAACTTATCCAACTGCACGTGCACAGGCCCCAAAGTTATGGCCACTGCATTGGTTCTGCCACTGGTATTGCTTTTCGCTGTGGGATACAGCCGGCTGATTTCTGAACCAGGCGGAGAATACTGCAAAACAACGTTGAGTGAGTGACACGTACTGCTGTCATAGTGCTTTAACAGATAACAGTTAGCACATAACAGCTTGATCAAGATGGTATTTGCTCCCGAGGGCTGTAGTTATTAACTTCACGGCCGCTACTTAGAAACTTCAGAATTACTCATTTCTGCACGATGTAATTGGGCATGATGGAATTTAACACGGAATATCCTTTGATGAAAAATACCGTAAACGGGGCTTGTGTGCTAGAGCGGACATTTCGACAAGTGGACTTGTCTTCTTCAAGGCTAGAACTTGAAGAAGACAAGTCCATTTGTCGAAACGTCTGCTCGAGCACACAATCCCTGTTTACGGTATTTTTCATCGCAAGCTTTCATCTTCCCCTTTTTGCCGTTTGTTTCAAAATCCTTTGGTAATTCTATACTTAGGTAATACAAAATTGCGCTATAATCTGGTGTAATAAAAGTGGCGGCATGTAAGTGGAAACCCAAAAAAGGCAGATAGATGAAAAACTCTTGGACACGGAAGTGTCGCTGAAATCAACGTTGAATGAACTTAAAGGGACACCAAAGGGCAAAACGATTTTTCGCGTAATAGTTAAGGACAATTTCATAATCCCGGAAACACCACTCTTACCGCGACACGACGCTTGGTAAGCGAGAAAACACGCGAAAAGTAAATGCGGGTGGAGACGCCACCTTCAGATTCCCGCACCAAACACCGTGACGTCATAGATTCTGAAGGCGTCTACTGAGTCCTACGTAGCTTCTAATCGATAAAAATGAGGTGCATTGTCATCTGTGGGTGCCATAGACCTATACTCTGTTTCAGAAGTTCCCTTCAGCACTGTGGAGGCTACAGGGCCCATTAGCCAATAGGAAGGTGATTAGCCCCTCCACATGTATTCATCCGCGCCGCCTCGTCTGCTAGCATCCTACTGCCGTCTGCGCACACACGTTCAGCGAGCAGATGGCAGCGCCGAAAAAAATAGAACATGGCTGCACGCATCGAGGCTGCTGCGCTCCGCCGAAGCGACTAAACAGCCACCAAAACATGCCCATGTTGCCTGACCACTTTTTGGCGCTGTCCCTAGAAAATTCGAGCGAGATGTACCTAGCCTAGTCGCGTGGCTCCACCAGATGTTCTCTGGCTCTACGAGCGTGCGAGATCCACGGAAAGTTCGCCAATGACTCAGGCACACCACGGACGCTGGTAAAATACTGAGAACCGCGAAGCGGCGCGGTTACGGGCGCCCCATTGACCGCGAAGCTGCACGTCGTGGGTTACGGGCGCCCCAGTGACTCGGGCGTGCACCACGGACGCTGGCAATACAGTGACCGCGAAGCGGCACGTCGTGGGTTACGGGCGCCCCAGGCACTCCCAGTAGCCTATAGTGAGCAGAAGCCTAGAGAGACGGCAGGTAAGGAAAGGCGCTAGTAAAACTGGCCTTATAGTGAGCAGTCGCTCTATAGTGAGAGCAGGTTGCGCTATACTGAGTCGGCGCAGCAGGCGCGCTAGTTAAAACAGTAGGAGAGTGAAGCGATCCGTGATACTGAGAGCAGAGTATTAAGAGAGCGAAGCGATCCGTGATAGAGAGAGCAGAACTTATCTCTCCGGAAAGCCATCGACGTCTATAGCGTTGAATCGACGTCTATAGCGTTGAAACGTCAGACTTCTGCGACACCAAACAGAACCCTGTTGTCACTCCGGCACACCGCAGACGCTGGCAAAATACTGAGAACCGCGTACACAGACTGCTGGTAGCCTTAGCAATCTCGCTAACTTCGTAGCATACACTCGCGAGGTAGCGCAAGAAAGCAGGACACACATACACAAAACCTTCGAAAAAGACACGCCGTCGAGCGTCTCCAACTTCGAAGTTTCAGTGCCCCTGCCCTTCGTTAACTTGACTAGGGAATTTCTGGGCACACCTAGGTACACCAGGGAGCTAGTTTTGCTCGGCAGCACAGGGATAGCCAACATGAACCACGCCTACGCCGCTAACATTGGGCGTTGTTTAGGTGGCTTTTTAGTCTCGCGCGCTCTCCGCCTCGAGTTTATCACGTCGTCGTTGTGCGTTCTATGACCCGTAAGTTCCAAACAGACGCTTGTATTTGCTTTAGATTTATGTCTTGGAGCTTCGGCAGCAATGTATTCGTGGCAACATTGCTCTATTTCTATGAACCGCTATCACATTATCGGTGCGTTAGGCTCAGCAGGCGTGGTTAAAGCGATATCTTATCTCGCCAATAACGACAGAGCGTACCTGATGTTTTCTCCTGATCGTGAGATGGCGCAAAGCGATAGCTCATTACACCATGCATTTGTTGCTGTGAGCGCTTTGGGTGAGCGTCGAGGGCAAGTTCAGATCGAAGCGGGTGGTCGCGTCTGCATGGGCGCTGCCTTGTTGATTTTTAACCGCAGTTACCGACGGTTACTGATAAAACAATTAAAGAAATACGACGTAAATGTGATGAAGAATAAACAAATTACTTATTGACGTGCAGAAGCAGATGCTAACAAAGGGCAAATGTCTCAACCTTGGCCACAGCAAGGCAATTATATCTAGCTCTATGTTTTCCTGCGCAAGCGTGTGGCTTGTTTACACCGCGTAGCTTTGGCAGTGCTGAACGGTAGTGGTGAAACGGAGTATAGCATACGAATTTTCAGAAAATTTCATCGAGCCCATGTTGCGAAAATACGAAAAATACATTTGAAATTTCTGACGTCACGCGCGCAGATATCGGCGCCAAATTTAAAAATAAAACTTCAACCTTGATTTTCTCCGCTAATAATGAACTTATGATAGTGAAACATATGGAATTAGATTTCTCAGAGTGCAGTTTGTCAATCTAAACCAAGTCATTGTTTCGTTTTAGTGTCCCTTTAAGTAAATGAACTTAATCTATAAAGGCAATGAACAAAATAAGAGGACTGTCAAGTATAGAGCGCTAACTATTACATCAGTACTATACAGGTTGGCAATACAGGTAGTACAATTAAACCTAGAAACGTGGTCAAAAAGTCACAGTTTCGCCACAAGGCGAAGCAATGAATGCGATAGCAACAAATTGGAATGTCAAGCGACGAATGGCAAGCAGGTCGAAACGTGCAGCGCGCTGCTCATGCACACATGACGCACGAAAACAACACGCACAGGACGAGAGAGAGCAAACAACGTTCACAGCTCGACACTTAACGCGCTGCTCAAACATAAACGACGCACGAAACGTTTTCACAGGTACAGACGAGCGGAACTAACAAGTGTCGCCGTTCTTACTTCGCTGTGTTTGAAAAGCGTGCTCTTTTCGCAAACGGGGGGGACTGCAGCGAGCGAAGTGACCTTCGTGCGCTCCGTAACTACAACGCAATCGTTCCGGTGAAAGCCGAAGGCACCCACCGCGAGATAAGCGCGCGCGCGCATGGGCGTCTACCCTCCACGGGCCAAAGCACGCGCGGGAGAGGAGCGCCTGAGAGCGCGCGTCGCTACGGGCGGGGCGCCGATCTAAAGCCCCGCCGAGCGCGTCCTTTGTGCCATCTCGCTGGTAATGCTGAAAACACGCTGAACACACGCTGTATATAAATAGCTCACCATTTGAACGTTGAAGGCTGTGCGCTTTCGTGGCTCAGCGGTTAACGCCACGCGCTGCAGAGCGAGAGGTCCCTCGTTCTATTCTGCGCGTCGGAAACATTTTTCTGAATTTTCTTTCTTTGTGGCATTTATAAATATATAGATACCTATACAGAACATGACGGCGACAACGACGGCGAAAACCAGCCGAGAGTGTCCATATAATTGCTATCGCAATAATAACTAGAGTGTCCAGGAAGAGGCGGAGTGTCCAAAGCGCCGCGCGAATACATAGAAGGAGCGAGAACCTTCCGCGGTGAACTCCCGCGCCGCGACGCTGCCGTGCTGGACCTAGTAGGGAGCCTTGATGCCCGCGCGCTCCGGTGAGGGTGAGGATAGGCGCGTCGTCTGCTATGACGGCTGCCATTGAGCCTCCCACCGCAGCTAGACACCATGCGAAACGCGCTGCACAATGCGCTTTAGGTGCACAGATACGTCCGGAAACAAGTACACGCTAGCAAGCTTTTTTTTAACCTTGTACAGCTTTTAGTGCTGTTGCCTAAATTCTTATAAGGGAGCATGTAATCTTTTATTTGATGCCCCGTGCATCTGTTATGCCCAGAGGTAGACTTTGTTATGTTTAAAATGAATCCTCTACTTTACGTCGGAAGTGACTAAGTTAAGTCTAAAGCCCTACCTTACTCGTACGCTGCATTCCAAATACATACAGAATCCTTTAAAGTATTTATATACGTGTCGGCAGAAGCAGTATATGTATCTGATAACACACATTTCAGTGTTGCGAAGCTACCTAAGCGCGTTAAAGGTGGCTTGTTTTGCGAAGTTTAGAAACAATTTACTCGTTTGTTATAAATGGCACCGTACATATTGTACCCAGGATAAAGGGCCGAGGAACAGTGTAGTGCAAATATCCTGCTAAGATGACATGAGAACTTCTTTATCGTTATTACTGCTGAGATGTCTTGCTCACCATCTGTGGCTGTATCTCTATCGGCACTCGAGGTACACCTCGAAACCTTATCGAAACGATGAATACATTGCTTTGTAAAACATTGCAAACGCGCAGCAACTCTGTGTTTCTCCTTTTTTTGTGTGTCAGCAGCTCTTTTTTCTGTATCTGCATCTGTTCTTTTTTTTTGCATGCCCAATTGAATGCACATGTTATTGAGTGTTTCTAATAATGTTTTGCATTATATGCGGTAGATCCACTGCCACGTTTATTTGTTTTATTTTATTGACAATAATATCTGGCGGCACGTGCCAAAGGCACAATATGATTATGAGGTACGCCGTAAGGGGGGGTGGAGGGGGGGGGGGGGGCTCCGGAAATTATGACCATCTTATGTTCTTTAACCTACAATGGCAGTCCTCCGCCTGGAGTCCATCCAGCGGTCGCTTCAGAGTGATCATCAATGATTGAAAAAAAACTGCGTAATGATTAAGACAGAACGAAAAGGTTACCTTGAAACACAGAAAAATTTAAATAACGGGAAATATTAAACTGCACACGTGCACATACATGGACATGAGACCAGCACAGGAGGCGTACTTCAACAACGGAAAGGAATGTAGAAAACATGAAGCCGCCGTGGTTGTGATGTGGTTGTGGTGCTCGACTGCTGATCAGAAGTTCGCGGTATCGCGTCCCGGCCGCAGTGGCCTCGTTTCGATGGAGGTGAAATGCCAGAGGCCCGCGTACTTAGATTTAGGTGCACGTTAAAGAGCAATGGATGGTCAAAAACTTTGGAGCCCTCCACTACATTTTCTCTCATAACAATATCTTGGTTTTGTCACGTAAATTCACAGAAATTATTACTATTAGAAAACAAGAATTTAATGTGCCGAGAAACACGCATGATATATTCAACGATGCATTTGAAATAACAAAGAATAGTGATAGCAAAAATGAAAGGCAGATACAGGATCACCCAAGTGCACTAGGCAATATTTACGAAGTAAAATACAGGATTCAAGGACACTTGAACCAAAATATTTTAAGCATGCAGCTGACATCAGTGTGTCCATTTGTTACGCAAGGTTGAGACCGGCACAAGTTTTCCTTGCAGGTCCATTCGAAATACCTGCTGGAAACTTACGCTGCAAATGGATGATGCGTTCGTCGGATGTCACTTGTCGCGTTCGATTTTTAGTGTCCAAAGAAGCCTTTTTTTCAGATCGCTTGGAAAATGATGCAGCTTCCAGCGTTCCTTGAATGGTTGGTGCATTGCGGCACGCAAAACTGCACCGACCAAGCAACAGCACGACGGCCACGCACAACTGAACGGGCGGAGGAGTCAGAATGGCGGCCATGCTGCCGCCAAGGCCGAGGAGGCGGCACTTGCCCTTTCAAATATTATTGCGATATCAATTATATGGACACTCTCGGCTGCTTTTTGCCGTCGGCGTTGGCTGCGGCGTCTTGCCCCGTATATATATATATATATATATATATATATATATATATATATATATATATATATATATATATATATATATATATATATATATATATATATATATATATAAAAGCCACGATGAAAAATAATTCAGAAAAATATTACGACGCGTGGAATCGAACGGGCGACCTCTCGCTCCGAGCGCTCGGCGCTAACCGCTATTACCCGCGGGTAGAATGTAACATGCGCGGAGGGATCTTATCAATTTGGACTTTATACGCGCCATGACGGCGATGGCAACGGCAACGCCAAAACCCGTCAAAACTGTCCATATAATTGCTATCGCAATAAAAGCACGCCGTTTATGTATCCGAAGTTTGCAGGTTCGGTCCCTGCCGGCAGCTAGTTGTCTTTTTGTAAACTTTACTTTCTTCACATCTATATCGCATAAGTACAATACACTTAAAATAGTACAATTAATGTTCCCCATACACTCCTTGACTTCAATAAATGTTGGTTTTCATTAAGGTTCTGTCAAGCAACGAAACGAACCCTCAGAATTTCTTCCCTTCATTGTGACCCAGGGAAACCACTTTATTTGTTCCTATTACAGATCCCATGGAGACTGCAATTGCTATACGAACAGCCACTGATATTTTATGGGCCTGCCGGAAGGAACTCGTTAAGATCAACATGCACGCAGATTTTGTGCAGGTAAGAAGTGCGAGCAACAAGGGCCGTGCATATGCAGCGTGAGGCCGTATACTTCAAGTCGTAACGAGGCGTTTTAAAGGAATACGTCTACTCAGGCAGTGATCGCAGATCCTAACCATGAAATACAACAAGACGCGTACCATCAACGAAGAAAATTAAAGACAGCTCAGAAAGGTTGTGACTCGCAACTAACTTTATTCTCGGAACATCAGCGACATATATCGCCGTAGCAACCATGCGCGCGCACACACCCCACATGCTCGTCAGAAAACACGCGATAATATTGACAAAAAAAAAAAAACGACTAAACGAAAAAAGATTCGAAGAAATTAAATTCACCACCACGCGGAGCAACAGATGTTTCACTAACACACATATCTTTCTTCTTTTTATTGTAGTATGCTTCCATTATTTCACGCGCTAAGGTTGATGGTAGGCGTCTTTTTGTATTTCAGTAAGCATGTACCAACTAGCCCGACAAAAAGTTTTATCCTAACCATCACATTGAACTAGAAGAAAAACGATCGGCTGAAAGCGCACTTGGCAGGCATTCTCAAATCATGAATGAATGGTAGCATACCAATATCCTTCAAGATAGAAGTACCGCATTTACTCGATTGGAACGTGACCGCGATTGTAGCGTGGGGTTGACTTTTCATTGCGTCCAGGATAGATAGATAGATAGATAGATAGATAGATAGATAGATAGATAGATAGATAGATAGATAGATAGATAGATAGATAGATAGATAGATAGATAGATAATAATAATAATATCTGGGGTTTAACGTCCCAAAACCACGATATGATTATGAGAGACGCCGTAGTGGAGGGCTCCGGAAATTTCGACCATCTGGTGTTCTTTAACGTGCACTGACATCGCACAGTACGCGGGCCTCTACCATTTCGCCTCCATCGAAATGCGACCGCCGCGGCCGGGATCGAACCCGCGACCTTCGGGTCAGCAGCCGAGCACCCTAACCGCTATACCACCGCGGCGGACATAGATAGATAGATAGATAGATAGATAGATAGATAGATAGATAGATAGATAGATAGATAGATAGATAGATAGATAGATAGATAGATAGATAGATAGATAGATAGATAGATAGATAGATAGATAGATAGAAAGAAAGAAAGAAAACTTGTTTGAGGTCCTGAAGGAATCCACACACCCCTTTCTAGGGGGAGGATCGCGGGCCACTCCCACGTAGGGACGTGGGAGGCCTAGCCTCACCGCCGCGTCGTGGGCTTTCTGGACAGCCTTGAGTTGTTGTAAGAGGCTCGGGCTCTTGAGAATGGAATGAAAGGCATTTTCAGAGAATTCGTTATTTTTTTCCATGTAAAAATGGGCACTTCCAGAGTATGTTGCTAAAATCACTACGATCTTGGCAGTCTGGACAAAGCGCTGAAATGACGGAGTAATGACTAAGTGAAGAGGCTGGGGTATGTTCCCGTCTGGAGCATGCGAAAAGAGGTCGCCTGTGAGCTAGTCAACTTATGATGTGGCGGTGTAAAGGGCCTACGGCCCATTTGATAGCGTTGTTTGATCCCATTGAATGTAGTCAAAATGTCTCTAAATAAAAAAAAATAATTTCTAGAACCCGTTGTGAACTCCCTTAGCGCTACTAATGCAAGTACGTTTGCAAGCTACCCAGTAAGCCATAAATCATAATTTTTGTCAAGTTGGGAAGAATCCACTACGCCATTATTCGTCATTCTACAGAAAAACTAGGTACTGGCTACGCATTTGCAAGGTATTACGTGCACATTCTTGATGCGGTGGCTGATGACGATCGAGAATTATGGCTGAGCCCTTCGTAATGGGTTGGAAGCATTCCATAACCCACTGGTTACGCACTTCGTATTATGTGATGCCTGGTTACACAATTTGCATTGTGTGACGCCTGGTTGTTATTTTAGTCTTGTACCACGCTATGTTATACACGTTAACGTCGTTCCTTCCCGACATAACGACTGCATAGGGTCTTTTTGCGGAGGAGTTTCCGGCACCGGCATGGCTCTCGAATTCCGCCAAATGATCATGAACTTTGTTGAAGATTGTAAAATTAGGGACCCAGAAGCAGTGTGGTTCGGGAAACTTGAGCCACTTATCGACATAAAGGAATAATAATGGCTTTGTAAATTATACTACTTCTTACCTCTGTCCCCGCTGTTTATGCACTCTATTATTACTGTATGATGTGCAAGTGAAAGTAATGATGAAAAAAGACCGGCATGGGTCCGTGGTTGAATACTGGGCTGCCACGGAGAGGACCCAGGTTCGAACCTCGTGCTGTCAAGAATATTTTTTTCTTACTTCGTTTTTTTTTCTTATTTCGCGCAATACCGGTTACGGACACCGGCGGCGGTGGCGGTGGACAACTTCGTGATCTCAAAACAGCTTTCCCTGTAAAAAAAGAGCATGTTTTACGAACTCATGGACATGTTTGTCACACCATACGTTATCTTCTACCGACATTGCTTGATGAAGTGCCATATGATATGTTTTTCCTCATGGGTATACACAGCTTATGGAAGACACGTATGCAAGACCGTAATGCAGAACACACTACTTCTTCAAGCATACACTTTATTCGAATGGCTCTTCACCTAAAGGACATTTATGATGACCTAGACTTTAGACCGGACTGGTACCCATCTTAGTGAAGTGCTCGGCCTCACCACCTTTCCTGTATAACAGGATGTGAAAAAGTCTCGCTCTTCTACTGCACGTTGTGCATGCCATCGACTGTTTCCTTAGTAACGCTTGAGCGCTTATTGTCGCTATGTGATTGTACATTTGTTTGCTTTATTTGTGCTCTTTATTCTGCATTCTAACGCTCACTTTAATAAATACCATGAAAGAAAAAAAAACGGCGTGGTGTTGTGGGTAGAGTAATCGGTTTGAAATCAGGAGGTGGCAAGTTAGAATCCTGCTGACGGAAACGTTCTTTTTTATGGATTTTTTTATGGATTTTTTTGTGGTTCTTTTTTATTGCGTTAATGTGTTCTATACCACTTCTTTCACTAATATATTTATTTGTGGCATATAGGCACCACTGTAAAGCCGTTTTTGCGCGGGAGTACCCAGCGCCTCCAAATAAAATGCCGTTCCAGTGTCCCAGTATCCAGTGCGGTACTGGGCCCATAATTCGGCATGGTACTGGACGCTTGTACCCAGCGGCGCTGCATTTTGCAATAGGGAAGGCATCAAAAAGCACATTAATTTTCCAAACAATGTCTCAAAAGGCGGTATTTTGCTCACACCGCCATGACGCGTTGAGCTTTGTACACAGGATACCCAACTGCGAGCGACATGGCTCGCTTTGAGCAGCATCGGTTCAACACTGACCGCCATAAGGCGACTGAACTGTTCTGTGACGAAATAAGCGACAGGCTGCTGCAATTCAAAGTGGCGGCCGTGACGAGGCCCACGGAAACCCTTTCGGCCGTGCTCGCCGCTGAAAAGGAGCTCCTGCTGGAGCCGTCAGACGCAGATGGTGTCCTCACTCAAGTCGAGGCTTCGATAAGCAGTTGATTTATTCAGCCGTCAAAATAGCACTTCCTTGAAACGGCCGTTGTACTGCGCACGACACGTTTCCATATTAAGGGGAGCTGAAGGGGACTCGAAACACTGGAAAGCAACCAAAGCCGCCGAGACAACCACACAACGACGGCACAAAAACAAACGCGAAGCGCACACCGTCACAGAGAAAAAACAATGAGGACGGTCATTGGCTTGCGATGGATCCAAATGACATTCGGCAGGCACACATGCATCGCGAAATAGCCAGAACCGTAGTCGTCTAAAATAGGGTGCATCATTGCACAATTCAGACAACGCGGATCGATTGTAACGCGAGGGTCGAATTCACGTAGCAAAAATCTGGAAAAAAAACTTGCGTTACATTCGAGTAAATGTGGTATATAACCGCTGCTTCTTACGGGCACTTAATTATGGGACAGAAATATGGAGGCTTACGAAGAGGGTTCAACTTATGATAACTGAGAGGGGCGCCAAATACACAGCACACAAGAAGGAGGACACAGGACTTCCCGCTACTATCAACTGAATACTTTATTCAGAAAAAATATACTTACAACGCAGTTATACCAGATAAAACCAAGATAGTCGGCATAAAAAGATTAAACATTCAAGCCTTCAGCATGATAACCTCACGTGTCGTTCAAGGACTATCCCTCCCTCCTGCAGATTAAAAAAATTGAGGGACCCTTAAGCTTCGCCTTTAAAGGGACCCTGAAACGGTTATTTGAAGCTTTGTCAGCGTTTAGGCTACAGCATCATCGAACCATTGGCACCACAAATTTAGCGGCACGCCGTGTACCAAGGCGGCTACGGACAATTATATCATACCCTCCTTCTCACCCCTGCCTTGCCTCCTCAACTCGTGAGACACGCTGACATCGCAGAGCTCACGTGAGCACACTCGACGATTTGAGCTTCGCCCAGTGATGACCTCCGAGATTGCACGCCGACAGGTTGCGTGCAATCTCGGAGACCATTGCCCAGTGCGCCCGGCAGCACGCACGCCGTCTGGCAACGGAGACATCACGGAGTGGTTCATATCTGCTCCGACAGGTGCCGCCACCCTACCAGCCAATTTTTCGTTCAGATCCAGCAGCCCCAGTGACGTCGTGCACACACTACATGTCGTACTCGGGAGGGGCGGTTGAAAACGCGTTGGGCTGAGCCGCAGTGATCTGCAGCGATTCGCAGCTTTATAGCGTTGTAATAAATTACACAGGGTACGCAGAGAGCTTAAATTAGTCTGTAAATGAGCCTTAGGACTTGGTCTACTGGCCCAATGTGTTTGTACAAAATCGTCAAAACCGTTTCAGGGTCCCTTTAAGACTTGAACGCGATAGCGATGTCCTGTCCCTAGTTCGTACTTCAATCACTTAGTGCATACTATGTAATGGGTAGCATGCTTTAAACCACGAGCAATTATTCGCGGGAAATGTTTTCGAACTTGCTATGCACCCACTACGTGGTCTTAAGGGAATACGCGCAGTAACGTGTGTGCCTTTTGTAATGGGTGGATGGCTTTGAAGCACAATGTCGTTATGATATGGACATCTTCTGACGCCTGATGGCAATGTACGCTTGTACCACGCAATATTGCTGCGATATTACATGTTGTATTGTGACGCCTGTGTAGAGGACGCGTGTGTTTGTAAAGCATGACAGTTATTTTTACTGCATTTCCAAGCAGCGGAAGTTATTTTATACGTAATCCCAAGCAGAAGCGTGACTTTGTGGTAGAACACCTGCTTGCTACGCAGACGGCCTGGTTCGATCCTCATTAGGACCTGGAAGTTTTTAATAATTATTTTATTTGCATCTTTCTCGATTTTTCGGTCATGGACAAGATGATGATTTTTCGCTCACAATCAACGACGCCGCCGCCGACACTGACGCCGACGTCGGAATTTCTGCGAAACTAGCTCTTTAACGCTATCGCGTTAATATGGGTGACTAATGAAACATGGCCCCTCCCGCCTGATAAAGAATGCCTCTATATTTCCCTCTGCGTGGAGCCGTTATGCCTGTGCCTCACCGTGTACTCGAGAAAGAGGCTTGCAACTACCTTCTTTGCACTCCTTGCAGTGCAACGCCATATGCGTGAACGGCCTGCCAATAAAAGAACTGCAGTGCTCCCGAAGACGCACATTGAGGCACCTTCCGGTTTGACCAGTATAGAATAGCGTTGTCGTGCTGAAAGGCGTATATTGGGCAAACCGGAAGGTGCCTCAGTGTGTGTCTTCGAGAGCACAGCAGTTCCTTGTTTGCCTGGCCGTTCACGCATCTGGCATTCCACTGCAAGGAGTGCAAAAAAGGTAGCTGCAAGCCTCTTTCCGAGCAAACAACTCTGATGCACAGGCATATTGGCTGCACGCAGAGGGAAATTATAGAGGCCTTCCTTATCGGGTGGCAGGGACCATGTTTCATTAGCCATCCATCTATTAATCTGCAGGAGGTAGGATAGCCTTTCCGGAACGACACGTGAGGTTATCGTGCTGAGCGCTTTTGTGTTTAATCTTTTTACCTCGCATAGGTTTTATCTCGCATAGCTGCGTCGAAAATATGTTTTTCCTGAATAAAGAATTCAGTTGCTAGTACCGTGTCGTCATGTGTCCTCCTTCTTTTTGTGTGCTGTGTATTTCGCGCGCCCCTCAGTTATCATGAACCAACACCGGCTCGCCCAACTTTTTATTTTACTTAATGTAATTTCATGTACAAAGGGCTCTTCTCGATGTTCTAATAAAATCCGGTTTGACCCTTGGTTGTAGACGGCTTTCATCGGAATGTACAAGTGCAAAGCAAAAACAACGTCTTGGTACGCCAGAGAATCCTTGCGCCCCCCCTTGATTGCAACCTATGTTTGGATGTATGCTACCATCGGAAGGCCATTGCCGGCCTATTTGCAGGATTCTGAGCGCTGAGTGGCAACATCAGGTGCGGTTCTTCAGGGATTGCCTTCGTGTAGCGTGTGAACGGCACGGTGGGGGGTATGCGCTCGTACGGGAGTGGGTCAAAAATCGCCACGAAGTCCCGCAGTCACGTTGGAATAATGCCCGTCCAACACTGCTGGCCAGAAAGGAAAATCGCATCCATGACCGGCCGGTAGTTGTCGACCTGGGCGACGTTGACGTTCCGGAGGTACCCAAGAGAGTGCTGCAGCTGGAGCCAAAGTTTTGTTTGGAGCGAAACTTGCAGCCTGTTGACAAGATCGCCTTGGCAAGGTCGGTGTCCCGCAAGGTCGAGGAAAAGGATAAATCTGGGTGTATCAATGAGTTTGTAGAACTCTCGCCGCGGTCAGTAGGTAGGCAAAAACGGGGCATTAGCCTCGTTCCAGCAATTGACTTTTTTGCCACCAATGGCCTTGGGGTCCTTTTGTCAGACAAAGAAGGATCCTTTTTAGTCATGCCTGAACGTTCCGATGAAAAATCAGGTGCTGCCGTGCGTAAAAACTTTCGCGAAGTGTCGGACAAGCCGTCGGAGGGAGGGAAGCATGTGCGCGAGCTCCTATTTCGGTTGAACTAGGGAAAAGTGTGCAGCGATGTAAAAAAAAAAAACATGGCTGATTCCTCCATCATAGGAATCGGTATAACTCGAAAGTGAAAAGTGCCTTCACAGTAGTTGTCCTTATTTGTAGTGATTATGAGAGTTTCTAGAATGCCTATTGGTGTTTGGCAGCTATAGTACCGTTTGATGTGTAGCACCCACATTGACATCTAGTGGCACATCTCCATCGCGACGACTAACGCCCATGATCATGATTTAACCGTTGTAGTTGAAGTTTTTAACCTCTACCTGGACACAGCTTATCGTGAATCGCGCGCAACGATGACATCAACGAAGGAAGGAAGGAAGGAAACAGAAAGGGAGAAGGCAGGGACTTCAACCAGAAAGACTTCCGGTTGGCTACCCTACACTGGGGGGTTTAGGGAAGGGGAATAGAAAGATGAGAGAGAGGAGGGAAGAGAAGGAAAAGAGAGAGAGGCAGTGAATTCACTGCAGCGTGTGGAACTGCACCGCAACTTAGAAGCGTTCGCACAAGCCCGTCGTCCTCAAAAAGCACAAGAGGGTCACTGCCTTGTGGGCTGTAGAGAGATGTGGACGGTGCTGTACACTTCTTCAAATCGTCGTCAAGTTAAGGAGAGAAACGGCACGGCGTGCGCTCCCGAGTGATGTGGTAACCTACGCCTGTGCTCCTGCATACACAACCACACTGCGCTTCAGCAACACGGGAGGTCCGAGGTTCGTAGCTTGAGCCGCGAACACGCGCAGGCGTTCCAGGTCCCGCTGGCCTCCGTCTCGCTCTGCAAAGGCCCCACATTCGCCCATCGACATCATTGCTTTTCTGCACCGCTTACTGCAGCAGTTTTATTAGCCGGTGCTGTCGCACTCAGAGTACTCAGCGGCGAAACACCGTTGGTGCATGTGGAAGCTGCACTACCCTGACAACGAGCCGTCACACGCTAACGCGAAGCGAAAGGTAAAAACATGACTAGAGTGACACATAACTGCGTCTAGGGCGACTCCCAGATGCTAGCGCGGCAATTGTTTGTTGCTGCTATCGAGACGCCCTAACCATGTCCTCTAAGATTGCGCGCCGGCGCTTAATCTCGGACGCCATGCTTTAACTACGTCGTTGACGAATCGTTCTCTATCGGTACTAGTAAGTGTCATGCGGCGTTACTTCTCTTCGTGGCTGTCAGACGGCGGCACCGCCCCACCCCGCCAACAGAAAGCACCAAGTGAGAGATAATGTGTGAGATATAAGGCGTGTTCGTGAAGCATCCCAGTTGAAAATGACAACAGGATACCACAACAGCAATTCTGTAGTCTTTCGTATTTTGGGACGCTGTTGTCTGTTGCACTGTTGTCTATTGTCTGTCTTGTTGTCTATTGTCTATCCTATAGTCTATTGTTGGTCGTATGGTCTATTGTCTATTGTATGGTCTCTTGTTTGTTGTATTGTCTGTTGTCTGCCGTATGGTCTATTGTCTTTCGTATGGTCTTTGTCTGCCGTATAGTCTGTTGTCTGTTTTGTAGTCTATTGTCCGTTTTGTAGTCTATTGTCGATCGCGTGGTCCTGTTGTGTGTCACGCCATCCAGTAGTCTGTTGCATGGTCCGGTCGTTTGTCATGGTGCAACAGCCTTGTGCTCCAACACTACTTTAGGACCGTAACCTGTTTGTGTAGTCTGCAGTAATGAAATTCAGTTTCTTGGCAAGGCAAGCGGAAGCGTTGCAAGTCTGCTGTCATACTTTTGAGCAACAAATAATTTATTCCTTTGTGGTAGGCAACGCAAGTACGAGCTTTCCAAACCTTATAAATAAATGACACTGCATACTGAGAAATCTCGAGTGAGAGCCCTGCAGCTGACAGATAAGGATCATTTACCAAAAAAAAGTTAATAGAAAAGATTGCTATTTTGCAAGAGACACTTCATGCCTCATTCTACTCTGAGGTAGTCAACGCCCACGATCAAGAACTTGTACTGCGTTTGCACATAGCAGTGCAAATAAATGAAAGGGAATTTATTGCAGCTTCACTAGTACACATGTTTATGCATTGACTGGATTTTTAAAGTGCAGACATTGGCACACTTTTCCATGTGCATTTACATGGTTCCAAGTGAAGTTGACACGTACTCATTTTTATAAAAATTAGCATTTTAATAACTTTCAAGAGAAATCAAATTAATGAAAATGTATGTGAAAACCTAGCTGGATTAATAGTGCAGGTCGACACACTTTTGTGTAAGGCACTGTTGCAGGGACTTGTGCCTCTTTTGGAGGTCCTGCAGGGAACACTTCTTCGCCTCAAGGTAGTGGATAAGAGAGCCTGCGAGTATAAGGAGCAAGGATAAGTGTAATCTTCGAAGAAAAAAAACGCACATATAAGGTACATCATACCACTTGATGGGCGGGCATGGGTGTCAGAAGGCAAATAATCTCAAATTATATTACATTACAGGCAACATTCCCTAATTTTCCCACCACTGCACTCTGTCCTTGCTCAGTGGCATTTCCAATAAATATAAAAATGTAAATCAGGAAATTATATAGGTCACTCAAGTGGCATTCTGTTTCCTTCATGGTGTCTCCGCACAGAAAGTGCGCATGCTATTGCACTTCAGCGCTGCCGGCTGGAATGCAGAAGTACACAGCAGTGCACGGTTTCATCAGTAAAAAAAGGTTCAATGCCGTGCAATAATTCAAGAAACAGGTAGTATGTACACCGATCACTGGCCAAGGCACACCATAGAACTTGGAATCAAACATGATAGGCTTGCTGCAGTTGGTGCTGTGCATTATGGAATGCCTAACCAGGATTGGTCAGCGCAATGACTCCCAACGAACCTAAGATGAAAACGATGTGCGCTGCTAAATGAAAAAAAGAATGAAAGCTGAACATTACCAACAAACTGCAGCACGTGCCTATTACGGCAGTCAAGCAATATTTCCGCTGAACTGACCAGCACTGTAGACCTACCACTTAATGCATTAGCATTCACCATTGCGAACAGGTGGCACAAGCCTTGCTCATGCTTCTGAGTATCGCTATAAAACAGACTATATAACTGGTTGCACACACATGCAATCAAGCACCAGATGACGGTAAATATATGTCGTAGGTTTCCTGGAGTTGCAGTTAAGCACTTTTCTTCAAAATTGTTGGTTCTTGTGAAACATTCTGTATGATATTGTATTGCACCAGCACAGGATAAATGTAAAGGAGCATTTTCTGTGCATACTTTACTGAACGTTTTGGTGATGGCGGAATGATAGCCCCCCTCCGGGCAGGGTTGCCGTTGGGTGGACATGAAAAGGCGCCAGAACTCGCGCCAAAAGTAGCCAAAGTAGCCATGTCATTTGATATTATCACCAAATTTCTAGCCAAATAGAACAGAAGCGGTATTATCAACAGAGTCTTTACTATTGATGAATAAATAAAACCATTCTGAATAAGTAAAACCACAAGTTTAAAAAAGAGCCATGGCGCGAACAGGAAATTTTTGTCGCCAGCGGGGTCCAAAAGTAGCCAATTTGGCGCAAAGTAGCCACCAACGGCAACCCTGCCTCCGGGCACCATGTAATTCCACACATGACATAACCGCACAGACCTTCAGTGGTCATGGGAAGCACCTTCCACGTGCTGATCAATGCAAGAGAGAAAAAGATGCCACGCTGATGCTACAGAACAACGAAAATTGGGAACGAACGTGAGAAGTACAAGTACGTGATTCCAGAAGTCATACGGAACGAAAAATGCACTGCTTGCCTCTCCACCGTGTCATGCTGGTCTCATTTACCATTTTGGTGTTGCAACCATGCTTAACTGTTTTGTAATTCTTTTGCAACATTTCTTGTCACTACACAAAACAGATACCTTGCGCGTCATTTAGATAACTCGAATATAAGGTACTGTGTGAAATTTTTTTCTCAACCCAGCCATACGTACGTGCAACTGTGTAGCTGAGGGTGAGGGAGAAAGCTATGCTCAAGCGGCTACCAAAAACAGCTATAAGCATAAGCCATTCAATAACATCCTAGCATTTATAAGGGTACTTGAAACGGTTGTCTGCATTGTGTACTGGTTTAGGCTACAGCGTCATAAAATCGCTAGCACCATAAATGAAACAAGGCGCCTTGTACCGAGGCGGCTACGAACAATTATCTGTTACCCTTCCACACAGCACTGCTTTTCCTCAACTTCACTGAGCGGGCCTGGTTCACCAACCATAAGTGGCTGTCAGAGTCAACCTCATCCACCTCCCGCAACTGTCACACGCACCTTGAAAGCTCTACATGCACAATGTGCCGCATCAATACCCCCCAGCTTGCCACTCGGATCACCTGAAACTTTAGTGAGGTGTCTAATCCAACCACTCACTTTTGTGATACCACTCACCCATGTTACATGCAATGGGTTATGGATGGCTAAAAACTGTGCAGCACTGCTATGACCTACAGTGAATTGCAGATTTAAAGCTACATAACAGATAGCACCCTTCATGCAGACACGTTATATAGGTCTTCTAATAATCTTGAAGACCTGCTCCACCATCTCAATATATTTGGACAAAATCGGCCAAATCGTGTCAGAGTCCCACCAAATGGCCTTTTGTGGCTTCTGTATTGTGCTCATAAGAAATGAGTGAATAACTGGCATGGGGGGAGGATGAAAGAGGCTGAATACATAATGCAGCCAAGATTAAATAAAAGTGAAAGGGCAAAAACCAAGATAAGCAAAGTGGAGGAATGTTCAGAGGAAGCCTGAGGAGAGTCACTGTGGAAATGCAGTGCTGGTGTGGCCTATGGACCCATTGTGCGTGCACTACAGTGCCCAACTTTCTTCACTCCCACAAGTATAGGGTCCTTGCACTATCACTTCTTTCATCCTTCCAAGGCGCAGCTGGTGGAACTATGCACTTCGGCACAGTTTAGTTGAGTAATCCAAGGCAAAGGCGTGTGCCATGCGCACAAAATAACTAGTACTTTACAAAATCTCCACACTTCAGCCAGAGTCATTTGCTAAATTCCAATGTGTACGTATGTATGCGGGGCATCATGCCATTAAAGAAGCATCCAATGATGTTGGAGTGCTCGTCAAAATGTCTCTAATACCCCTGTCACACGGACAGCCTTAACCGCGGTTACTGCTAGCTACACAGCGGACGTAAGTGAGGTTGGTCTCCTAAATTTGGTTATCGCAAACAGAGCTAGGCAATCACGGTTTATGCTCGCAAACCGAGCTAGGCAAGATGGCAGACACCACTGCAGCGGCTTGTGCATCAGCGTCAGTGAGAATGACAACTCAAAGGTGCATCAACTGGCCAGACGCCACAACACGAGCACTAATACGCTTGTGGGAGGACAATCTAGCAGCACTGCGCTCGAACACGTGGAATTCCTGTGTGTGTGTGTGCGGGCACGCACACGTGCATACATACACACACACACACACACACACACACACACACACACACAAACGACACGACAAGAATTCTCAGCAGATCCAAGCCTCTCGGGTCACACAAATCATGAACGTACATGCACGCAGACTCGATTACAAAAAGAGAAACACACAAAACCACGTGCAGAGTTCTCAGCGCAACAAAGCCTCTCGGGTCCTTGCTCAACTCACGGGCATACACGCACACTAACTCATCGATCACACACGCAAAACATAAATAAAGCACCTACAACACGACACAACAAATTGTCAGCACAACCCGTGTAGTTTGTACGACATGGATTGTCCTGACTAGTCTTGGCTCTCACGATGGCTATGTTGCCAAGTTTGAAAGACTCTCTTTAAAAACGGCTGAAGTTCTCTATAGTATTTACACCTCATTGAAGGCTTAAAGTAGTCGAACAGTTATTGCACAACTTGGCGCTACATATGTGTGCATTCTAGTATATTATTTGTTCGCTGTCCACGAAAATTGCGTGCGAAATTTCGCTCATGCGATCACCACGTGATTGCATTGGTTTGCTAAAAACTGAGCTCGTGGAGCACTGGCAAACCGCATTCGCATTAACTTCGGTTAATCCTGTAAACCACGGTTAAGCATAACCGCAGTTAAAGCTGTCCGTGTGACAGAGGTATAAAAGTGTAGAGATGTTTCAAAAGTACAGAATGATACGAATACTGTAGAACATTTTAGCAGTAAGGTGGCAGTAAGGTGCCTCTCGTATGGAAACTGAGGTGATACCATGTATAGTCAGCAGGAAATATGTGTACCCAAAACAAATAGCTGTTGCCGCCGAATGCATGAAATTCCTTGAACTCGCTGTCAATGACAAACTGCAGAGGCTCGTCAGTAAGTGGTGTCATGCCCATGAAACACGAGCCCTGATGGCAGGTGGGCAATTGACATAACATTCAGATGGCAGCAAGGTTGTATTCATATGCCCGAAAGGCGTCATGTTTAACCAAGCTCCAAAGGCTTATGCACAACAAAGATGTCATGAGTGAATGCTGGGCTAAGCGATTTGATTTTGTGAAATTTGATCCATTTCTGGCACTTTTAAAGAAAAGATTATCAGAGAAAATAAGAGACATGTGAAGGAAAAATTGTAGCACAAAACCAACACAAGGACAGACAAGGTACACGGGACTGGCTTTGTTTTCTTTTTTTTTTGTCTAGTACGAGTCGACTTGTCACAATAAACATTGAATTGCCATACTGCTTCACCACAAAGGACATCATGAGAAAAAGTAGCGCATACTATTGGGAGTGAATAAGGAAAAACAGGCAGAGATTTAAGGCGATCTGTGCAGTATTGTAAAGCGATTTCTTAGCAACCTATGTTTCAACCACCTCGGCGACATTCCAATCAATGCTAGGGACGAAAAAAAATTTTCTCGTGAAAGTACTGTGGGAGGGAAAATAGTGCACTAAAATGATTTCCCACAATATTCTAGAGCAGAATCTGAAAGGGTTAAATGAAGTACAACAAAAATGTGCCTGTACATCCAGAAACATAGCTCATGCACAGAAAACCAATAACTCTTCCTCAGGCCCTTAGACAAGAATTTTTTTTTCTAGAAGGGGGGGGGGGGGGCACTTGCAGGAAGCCTGGACTATTTTAGAAAAACACTTAACTTGATTATTTCTGGTAAAACACCCCTTTCCATCTAAAGTACCGGGGCATAGGCTCCTTTCTGGCAACGGGCCTGCTCTCCCGATTTACATTTCTAAGTGAATGAGAACTGACTAAGATCACCAACTGTTTTGTATTTTTCGTTGCATCATTGGGTTTAATATTTCAACAAACACTGGTAATATATTTGGACAATTGGTAATTACCCGAGTCATGGTTGTGTCATAAACACCGCACACCTGGTCCCAGCACTAGCAACCACTGCAAAGCAAAATGCAAGAAAAATCTAGTCACATTTAGAGACAGCCTGGCCGGTAACACAGTAAATAGAAGCACATTAATTAATGTTTCAAAACAAAAATTACACACAAAAGCAAGCTGGACCTCCGAATACTGGATCTTTCAGTTGGCCCGGTGAAGTTTGGCAAGCAATGTGTATCCTTACTCCTCTCTTATAAGTGCATAACAGTCATCGGGCATTACATGTTGAGTGACAGTGCTACCAAATTACTTTACATACATTTCGGAATTACTGCTGCTTACTTTGAAAGTGCCAGCTGTTTGGGATAACATATTGAATGATGACAGTTGAAAGGTTCCCAATGTTTACAATAAAATGCACTGCTCTTACAGTAATTCTTGAGCTTCAATTTCAATGCATGAGGGCTTGAAGAAAAGCTGCATGGAGTACCAGTGATTCTTTTAAGTCAAGTTTAACAATAACTCATGTTATTTTTAAGAATCATGCCAAGTGATTGTACCCATAAGTAGCTTAGTTTATGTCATGCATTGCAATATACAAACTGAAGTAATTATGAATTTAGTAAATTCCTAGTAATTTTAATTTGCACTGAATTTGTAAGTAACATTCATGAAAACTTTATACTCATTCTAGGTGCCATATTTATATGCATGGTTAGGGCTTGACAAACAACATAACTATACGGCTATGCCCAGCTGTGTCTGGCCAATTTGCCTTGGTCCTCACTGGTTCATCAGTATGCCTTGGTGGCTGCTAAGCACAGCTTGAATAACAATTTGCACTCAAGCACAGTTAAAGGGACCCTGAAACAGTTTTGACGATTTTGTACAAACACATTGGGCAGGTAGAACAAGTCCTAAGGGTCATTTACAGACTGATTTATGCTCTCAGCGTAAACTGTGTAATTTATTGCAGCGCTTTAAAGCTGCGGATCAGCCAAACGCGTTTTCAACCGCCCATTCACAGTACGACATGCAGTGGGTGCACGACGTCATCTGACGTCACCCTGGCTGCTGATCTGATTGGCTGTGGTGAGCGCGTAGGAATGATCGGCTGGTAGGGTGGCGGCACCTGTCGGAGCAGACATCAACCACTCCATCTCAGTTGCCAGACGGCGTGCGTGCTGCCGGGCGCACTGGGCTATGGTCTCCGAGATTGCGCGCAACCTGTCGGCGTGCAATCTCGGAGGTCATGACAGGGCGAAGCTCAAATTGTCGAGTGCGCTCATGAGAGCTCTGCAATCGCCGGCGATGCCAGCGTGTCTCAAGAGTTGAGGAGGCAAGGCAGGGGTGAGAAGGAGGGTATGATATAATTGTCCGTAGCTGCCTTGGTACACGGCATGTCGCTAAATTTTGCGGTGCCAATGGTTTGATGATGCTCTAGCCTAAACGCTGACAAAGCTTCAAATAACCGTTTCAAGGTCCCCTTAAAAGGTCAACAACAGGGCTAGTTGTTGAGGTTCCATTTAGGTTATAGGAGCGCAACAAACACAGACAAAGATGAGCACAACGAGCGCTCACTCGCAACTGAAAGGTTTATTAGATGAAATATAAAAAAGAAGGGAACACAAAAAAACTGTGCTGTCGCCGCCATATAGAAAACATGCTAACATGAAAAAAGGCACGATAAAGAAGTTCGAAAAACACATTTAAAATCTTAACATTGGAAAGGTAGCAAATAGGCATGACAGCATATCTTCCAAAAAACATTCAAAAGGCAAAAAGCCAAAGTGTCTATGTAACCCGCCTCCAAAAAGTGGGTTTGCTTCACGATAACACCATTGCTGCCATTCCTGTGCTCACAACATTTCCCACAGTCTAAAAAAAAAAGTTAATGCCCGCTATGGCGCACAGGTGGTCTTCAGTGCGCCTTACAAACTTGGAAAGATTTGTGCTGCTGTTCACAAGAAACTTGACAGCAGTCTTACTTCACAGAAAAGTGAATGTAGCCCGAAACAACAATCACTTTGTGCCATGCGCCTCCGACATTGCTTGTAAAATCCCTGGGACCTGTGGGTTTGTACACATTGGGCAGACGGCACGTTGCCTAAACACACACCTCAGGAAGCGTAAGAATAATTCGAATGCTAATTATGGTTCACATTCAGCCGCCCACTGCACGGACGGTAAGTGCATGCCTCTTTTCCATAAGACGACAGTTATGTATAGACACACTGCTCACAAAATTATGGAAGCCCTCTACATTAAGAAGGCTGGTGAAAGTTGTGCGAGCTCTCCTTCAGTGGTCTTATCGTGAAGCGAACTCAGTTTTTAGAGGTGGGTTACATAGACACTTTGGACTTTTTGCCTTTTGAATGTTTTTTTTGGAAGATATACTGTCATGCCAATTTGCTACCTTTCCAATGTTAAGATATTAAATTTGTTTATTGAAAATTTTTTTTTCGTGCCTTTCGGAAGTTGGCATGTTTCCTAAATTGAGGTGACTGCGCAGTTCCTTTGAGCTCCCTTCTTTTTATGTTTCATCTAATAAACCTGTCAGTTGCGAGTGAGTGCTCATTGTGCCTACTTCTTCGTCCGTGTTTCTTGCGCTCCTATAACCTCAATGCACAATTAATCCTTTGCGGTACGTCGTTGGGCCACTACTGACAATGCAACACGACCACAGTGGCCTGTAGTCGGGCACTACTCAACAAATTGTTTCCCGGTTTACTCATGTGAACATTTTCTCATTGCATTATGCGTTACCTCTAAATGAGTGAGCAAACTTCCTTCACTTGAGTTTCACACCGTAAGAGGCGGAAGGTGGGTAAAGGTTTCGGACCGCAAAGGGTTAAATTCCAACAACTGTGATTAAACGCACGTCTAAAGGTGTAAAATTAGAGTGGCATCACCATGCCACAACTGTTGTGGAAATTAACCACAGTGCTCTTAAGCTAAAAATTTGATTGATGCATTTTGAAAGTGAGCCTGACCTTAATTACAAGGGACACTGAAGTGGAAAACAATGGCTTCTGTGTATGAATAATCCTTGTACAACAGCATAAAGACCACTGTTACCATCAGAAAATGGCGAAGTAATACCCCTGTCACACGGGAAGTGTGATGTCATTTACAACGATTGTCATTAGTTTGTAACGTCATTTGTTTGCTGTCACATCGGGAAACTAAATGTCATTCAATGAAAATGACATTTCCCGTCGAATGAGTACCCGAAACACATTCGCATTCAATTTCGGACCGAATGAGTAGTCTCGACGCCAGGGACTTTTAGGAAGATGGCTGTTGACTTATGTAAACGTAACTTTTGTCATTTGTAAATATCTTATTCTTTACTAGATTAGCTTATTACTGGTTTGATGGCATAATAGCACGCATGAAAGTTTCTTAAAGAAAGCTACTCTCAGCTACAGCACCTGGACGCCGACTTTGTTTCATTTGTGCTCTGTTGTCATTGCCTGTATTGCGGGTGTTGATCATGCGATTGCACGTGTTGTGGTGATCAAGGTGGTGACTACGCGAAATCGCTGCCGCTGTCTCATTTCTGCAGCCGGGGAGTCAGTCGTGCGCCCACGCTTCAGTTCACTGTATACTCACGCTCGGTCAAATCATCAGCCATGTTGGTTTACGAGTGGCTCTTCGCTCCACTTCGTTTGTGCCGTGCAGCTGTGGCAACTTGTGTAAAACGGCTGCGTTTATATTCTAGGAGCACCTTTTTAGTGATAAAAAATTATTTTTGAGGATACACACGTTACATGCAAGTTTTAATAGACTTTTATTTCTCCCAAAGCCACGGCTCAGGAGGGCTAGGGTCATGGTCATCATTTTATAATGACATTTGTTTTCATCGTGTGACAGCACGCAGGTAAAAAGACTTTAGGTCCGCTTAATGTCATTCGGTGTAAATGACATTAGATTTGCCGTGTGACAGGGGTATAAGACCGAAGATGACATAAATGAAAAATAGTTTGTGCCAGTTACTTGTTACCACACAAGCTTGCCAGTATTTCACTTTAAAATTTCCTAGTAAACAGCATAGTAAACACAGACGTAAAACGTGATTTTGTCAAGGTTACCTGTCGCTAGTGTTTTTAAAAACAGACCCCGACACTTGACAGTGTTTCAAGGATGTAATATAGCATGGCAGCGCAGCGTATATACCAGTGTCAAAAACCTTCCGACACTTTCCAAGAAGCTTAATGCTCATAAGTATCAGTTCTTTATTTTCTTCTTTAAGGGCCCTTGATAATGGCTTGCTGATGAGTGATTTTATCTTGATGCCTAATAAGGTACTGGACTCATTTCATTCCTCCTCTGGAGGCTTCAACAGCTTCCCTAGTAGCATCCTTAGCTCGCTTTTTCGTTGGAGCTATGTAGAACAATTGCAATTATATGTGCGAGCATAGATTGGCAAACTCACTCATGACTTGATTCACTCAGACCCAGATCAGGCCGTGATTCTGAGTGAGTAACATTTTGGCGAGTTTGAGACCGGGTGAGGAAAATTTTGGTGAGTCTGAGTCCGAGTCAGTCCGGTTGAGGTACATATTGGTGATTCCGATTTCGAGTGAGCCCTAAGCACAAGATATATTTCGTCTGAGTGAGCTCCACCTTTAATTGCCCACCTATGGTCCTATCTACTCATCTTCAGCTTTACTATCAGCGTTATATCCACTTAAACTTATACTCACGTCTTTTCACAAATATCTCAATAATGCACTCTCATTTTTTTTCCGAGGTGAGAGTCTGGGGAGGGGTGGGGGGTGCCATGGTTTTCCCCCGCAAACACTTTCAGGGGACCTTCTTGATACAGATATGTCGTGCGAGTCGCATATTTTATAAAACTGTCCTTACCATATTGAAACCACCGATAACACGTATTTGAAGGTACAAGATATAAAGGCGTATCATAAAGCGCTAATTATGTGAGGTATTGGCATTGACCCCAAAATTGCAAAAACTAATTTTATGCTAACATGAGTAGACTCACTCAGCCTCAAATTGTGAGAAAAGGTGATCCCTAGAAAGCCACTACTTCTAATATGTGCATAAACAAAACTATTCTTGTGTGGCTCTGTTTCAAATATCTCACTGCAGTTGCCTCCCATTGGCTACTTAAGAACAGTCACCAATCACAGCTACAAAGCGATTAACATGAGTGTTTGAGCGAGATAAATCATCGTCAAGAAAATTTCAACAGCGCGGAAAAACACGAATGGATGAAAAGGGAGCCGACACGGGCAAGCGCTGTCCTTGTCAGCTCCCTTTTCATCGATATGTGTTTTTCCGTGCTGTTGAAATTTTCTTGACGATGAGCTACCAAGCCCAAACCGCAAGCATTCTATATTGTGCGCATGAGCTGCAAATGGTGAAAACTATAAAAGTAGTTGCTGCATGGTAGATCACTCAGTTTTGAATATCTTTGCATGCAGCAAGTTACAACTGCATGAATGGAGCCAGTTTTGTTAAACAGTAGCTCTATTCAAACTAAGAAAACTGGATTTGCAAGCAACGTGTGACGAGACAGGAATCTCCATCACATCACTCATCGCTTTCGTGTCCAAATTCATGTCCATGCAGTTTCTACTTCAAACTTCCCTGCTTTGAGCTGTATTGTTGCAACACTGGGTTTTCTTCGAAAGTCACTGTCAATGAAACTCTTGTAAACAAGGTAGTCCAAATAGCTGCTGAACAAGTAACAGATATAAAGTGGAGGATTGAACGCTTTTTAAGGGGGTACCTCTCCCCTCTAATTGATGTAAAATCTCGGCAAGTTTTGAAACCCCACAGCATTGTTGTCAAGATGGCAATGCTCAAGCATTATGAACACAAAGAGGAAAGAGACCCGTCAAGGCTGGCGTGAATGACAGCTGTTCTGATGGCTGTGGTGCCAAACGCAAAATACGAAAACATGCTGCTGTCGAGCATTACGAGACAAAAACAAATAGTAATAAAAATGCGGGGCTGATTGGGAAAGCATTTCGCAAGGTTCCTGAATGCTCACAACCTCTTGAGGAGACCATTTTACTTTATTTCATTATGCGTGTCGCCTATTGACAAGTCTCATTCCACTCGAGAATCGGGACGAAAACTGCACCCAAGAAGGACGGCACCTTTTTTCTTCGCACAATGACTTTCCGTTACATTAAAGAAGGAAGCATACAGGCGTAGCTCACTTTTTCGTGGTCCCAGTCCCAGTTCAGCATCGCCGAGCTTCCGCGGCACATCGACTGTTGTTCGACTCACGCCTCCTCCATCCCTTCCACAGCTTCTGCAGTCAGTAGACAATGTCTTAACGGGGCGTTAGCAACCAATCAAACAATGCTGCAATACTCACGGCTCATGTGCAGTAAGTGGGTGCCGCGGGTGTTTTCCTCGCCAGCCAAGAAGACTTCGTAGTGTTCTTCTTTGTCAAAATTGACGATATCCAGCGGACGGAAACAAAGTAGCGCGCAAGAGAATTCACTGCTGCAGACGATGAGGAAAACATTTGAGAAGTTAACACTGCACAGTTGATCTAGCTGAGCGTCGAAATCACACAATAACACCAGTCAAATTGAGCGTGAGGAAACACAAGAGCGTGGAGCGGGAAAAGAAAAAAACAAAAGGAAGAAGCGCAGCGCCACCTACTGCTTATTAAAAGTGTTAAGAGTAACAGTCACAAACGTGACAAACTGTCATTAATATTGCTGGTTACGATGCCATTATATGTTAACTTTTCATCAACGGGAGCGAATAGCACGACTGTTTTGTAATTTACACGCACTAAATAGGCATAGATGGGCATAAAATTATGAGGAAGACCGTCACTTTAACGCCAGCGCTATATTGATGGGGCAACAGCTGTTCGCGCTGTTTGTGTACAGTGTAATCCAGTGTCTCAAAGGTTATCCGCGTGTTGTTAGCAGTGCCCATTTGATTCTCATTACTTCGGCAGCGTCACTAATTGGCCTGTGTCACTAGGAGGAGGCTCACTAGACAGGTCACCCTTTACGGTGCGCCTTCGCCGCTCGCTATATTGCTCGCGTCACACAGCCAGAGCCGCCCGCGCCCGCCGCTGGCACCATGATTCTTGCATAATAAAAATTTGAAGTTACAGCTCCATCAGAGAAGTAACGTTAATTAAAAAAAAAGCATTTAAAAAAAAGTTGCGCACCATCGAGAATCGAACCTGCGACGTACGTACAGCACCTTCCAAACGAAACGGAGCGCACTATGCCGCTAAGCTATCGCCGCTCGACGAGCTCGTGATCTATAAAAAGCCTTGGTAACACTGTATGTGTACTACGCGATAGGGCGATAGTACGACGTTTATTACAGCTGTTTTCGTTGTCGTGTTCGTGCAGAATAATCCCCGTGCTAAGCCCGAAGTTACGGAAGAATGGTGACTGTGTATGTCGCACGGAATTCCCCAAGAGCACTACTTGCTACTACCTGCATTCCTAAATTGAACGCAGCAGCAAACTTCAGTCCAATATCCAACGTCTGCGAAGCCGCAAATGTGATGCGTGTTTGTGTTGTCGGGTTCGATCAGTTTAACCCGAAGTTATGAACGAGTTGTATGTATGTGTGTGTGTGTGGGAAGACCACGTCTGCGAAGCAGCAAATGTGATGCGTGTTTGTGTGGTGGTGGTCGAGCAGTTTAGCGAGTGGTGTGTGCGCGCGTCTGTGTGTGTATGAGGCGCGTGATTTCCCATACCGCACATACATCAAACGAAAAGCCCACGTCTGCGAAGCCGCACATGACATGCGTGTTTGTGTGTGGATACAGAAAATGGAAAATGATTTGATTTGTGATCATCGACCATTGCGACAGCCTGTTTCGTCCATCGTGAAATATGTGTTGTGAATGTGTGTTGATGTTCTCTGCGACTATCTCGTAAAGCGTAAAAACATTCCACTAGAGGCTGTGGTTCACAGCTCGAAAAAATGAGTTCATTTGTGAGCAACCCCTCTTGGAAGGGGGGGGCTGTGTTTGGTGATTCGCCGTAGCACCAAATGATGGATCACTGAGTAGTACCAAAGCTACTCGGAATGGGGGGAGGGGGGGGGTTATACTCAACCCCCGAAATTTTTCGATTTTGCATGTGCATATACACGCAGGCGTGCGCAGGGTTCCCCTTCAGGGGGGGGGGGGGGGCGAAAGTTCGTCGCAGCGCCCCCCCCTCCCTTTTATTTGAATGTCCGGGGCTGACTTTGCGCCCTCCCCCCCCCCCCCCCCCCCCATTACGTGACTAGGGGGGGCGGCCGCCCCGCCCCAGCTCCCTCGTGCGCTGGGGCGTACGAGGGGACTCATACAAACACATGCACGAACATAAATAAAGTATGATTGAAGCCCGCTCCTATCCGAAAAATATTTCGGACTGCACTACTAGTACCGTACTTGTGCTTTGAGCACACACCGCACATATTTATTTTTGTTCGTCTTTCGCAGGCAGTACCAAGGCACCGTCTCATATTGGTACCCTTACCGTCTGAGAGGGCCGATCAAAGCGTTCCCCCCTTGCTGCATTGGTGGCCGCTACAGGCCCAAGACATAATTGATAATTTTCTTATTTGAGCGCATAAAAAATGAGACGTTGGGCGCTTTCCGCACCAGCCGTCTCCATGAGCATTGTTTGTAAGGAAAGGGTGAAAACTTTTTTTAAGCATATATGCTGTACCAAAACGAAAACATCCCAATCTTATCGGAAGAGATGACCAGCCTTTTCTGTTATGCCACCGTGTCTGAGGAGAAGAAAGCAGCAGAGCAGGAGCTCGTCGGTTGATTAATGCAGACCCACCCAGGATCATCCTTAAATTTCTTTCTGAGGTGATGACAGTTGTGAAGACATTAGAAGGGCACACCCAACAGTGTATTCAATGCTCCATTCCGGCAAGCCCTCTGCTCTGAGAACCTGTGCAATACCATCAGAGCAAATGTGTGGGAGGAACTGCAAAACTTGCAATCCTTGTTGCATCATCATGAAACTTCAATTGCTGATGTTCTATGCAAGCAAATCTACCGGTTGAGTATTTCTGAGCCAGCATAGCTTTTGCCAAGAGCCATAAGCTGTAGTATTGCTGTTTACCCGGTGAAATCACTTCAAGATTACGAGTGAAAAACAGCGCTAAAAAGACGGGACAAGAAAGAACACGGGACCACGGCCTCGTGTTCTTTCATGTCCCGTCTTTTTAGCGCTGTTTTTCACTCGTAATCATGAACCAACCAGCCCAAATGCGCACCTTACATCACTTCAAGAAGCCACACTACTACAATTTCGTCATCAGGTGCCACTAACATCCGGCCCACTTGATGGCGAGGTCTGTGCTCCAAGGAATAACAACATTCCTCAACAATTGCAACGGTTACGTTTCATCCAGAAAAACAAGCCTCTTCCGCATGGATTTTTTCTGAAGTAACAAAACATGGCACCTTCTTTGAAACGGTTACTCCTTGAAGCCTGTCGCATGTGGTACACGTATACCCCATAAAGTGGATGGGGGGGATGACCACCGCCGTAACTCAGTGAAGATTGAAAAGCAGCTTTTTTAGAGCTTCCGACACGTTATTCGAAGGTCGCAGGTTGGTTCAGTCCCTGCCAGTGGCAAGCTGTCTTTTCGTCCACTTTACTTTCTTCACATTTATATCATCACAATGACTACAAAGAACATACTTTCCTTCGCATTAGTGTCTGTTCATTCTCATTAATATATTGTCTAACAAAGTAAAACGAGCCCTTAAAGTTCCTCTACTTTCATTCACTGTAAGGAAGAGTTTCATTTGTGCCGCTTGGCTGTTGTTTTCTGGCCGGTCTTTGATGCCAAATTCCACGTCAGACATCCGATCAGATATGCACTATGGCTTTACTGAAAGCTCAACGAGTAATAATGAAGGCTTGCCGCTTAGGCAAGGAGCTTTGTCAAACCAGCCTTTCTTTAATTCAACCACTAATTTTCTATAATGATGAGCTAGGACTGGCGTACCTATGCAGTGAGCTGTGGTGGTGTTAGCAGCTTGGTTCAGGCACGATAATGGCAGTTGAGGAAAATAGAGCACCGTATGATCCACTCTGTGGATTTTTTCAGGGTAAGATTGCAACGTTAAGTAGCTTTTATTGCATGAGGCTGAAAAGCAGCTTTATTTCTCATTTTGAACATCTATGAAAATTTATGGGAGTGAAGTGTAGCAGGGGCATAGGCAGAAATTTTTTTTTTCGGGGGGGGGGGGGGGGGGGGACCTTCTTGAAATAGTCATTTCTCGCTCTTTATGCCATGGTGAAAAAAAAATTCGGGGGGGGGGGGGGGGGTGGGGGGGCATGCGCCGGGTGTGCCACCCCCTGGCTACGCACTGAAGTGTAGTGCCTGCCGTTACCGTAAATGTTACACCTTTCTCTCAGCATCTAGCTACTATGGACATTTCACCTAGAGGAGTGATGTTTCGTTACCTGTGACCGAAGCCTCGCTATCAGTGAAATGTGTCAACTGGCTCGCTGTACATTGTTATTGGTTTATGCAATGATCTTCTGTTCAGCCTTCTCTTTTGGGCACTCCAGAACGGCAAGCTTACGACCGTCTGGCTCTCTTTCGTTTTCTGGCGAGCTCGAAACAGTAACATCTCAAGCTTTTCAATCTTTACATAGTTTGCAGAAGGCAGATGTACTTGTGGGGTGCAGACATCCCTCAAATACTTTTCACCTTGCACCAGGAACCCGCTTTTTTCTCTAACATAGTGGCTCAAAAGTTCCTGCTGCATACATCAGTGGAGAGAGACTTGTCACAAACCACCAAATCTTTGCGGCACATTTTCTTCTGCCATTTCGCGCGTAGTTCCCCATCAGCAGGCAATTGGCAAATCGACATGCTGGTGGCCTTTCCAGACTGCGACTTGCAAAAGGACACTTGTGTGCCCTCTGAATGCTGCAGCAGAAGCAGCAAACAAGCATGCAGTCACTTCATAAGAGTAGGCAGACTTGAAAACGAAAAGTTACATTGTGGAAACTGACTGCCAGTTGAAAACGTGGTGCATCTTGCAACAAGCTGTGTTTACGAGTAATGGTATTAGCTTTCTTGAAGCATCTGTGTACAGCGATAAGGCCAGATTGTCTCAACATGGATGTGCTCTACCCTGCTGCTTCATACAACCCGAAGAAGTAATTAACATGAAAAATTTGTTGAACAAGTGGCAGTGGCACAACCCACTTTGACAGCTTGGCTTGCAACTTTCATGTGCAGCGCACTGTCATGATCATAGGGAAATGTGTCTATTGTACTAGAGCAAGAATTTTTGAATGCCCTTCCTTGTCACGCTGTGACAGTGCTGTGTATTCTATGAATCCAAAAGTATTATGTTAAAAGGCCATAAAGATAAAAAATGTGTCTCTCAGTTTGCCAGAGAGGGGGGTTCATTTAGTAGTAACAGTAATGTTGCTCTATATTGCAAAAACTGGGCTTTTGCTTTTGTACCTCCTGCAACAAATCCAAATTCTTTTAATCTTAAGCTCGTTTCATGCTCATCAGTTGCTCAACAATATTACAAGCTAGTAGTTGTAGGGTAGCTTTTCTCACATATGTTGCCTGGCACACAGTGATATCATAACAGTTGTTCTTTTGTATCGAAGCTTTCTGTCCTACTACACAATTTTGTTGCATTACTCTATAGACACTTCTGCTGCCACAATTGGATGCACGCTTAGACAACAAATTTCTGTTGTACGACAGATTTTTGTTGCATTACTTACGGAAGACCTCTGTTGTCACAATTGACTATACGCTAAGACAACAAGTCTCTGTTGTAGCACAACACATTTCTTTCGTACAACAAAAAATTATCGTACAGTATATGGACATTTCTATAGTAGCAGCCGGGTGCTTGTTGTGAAGACACATTTTTTTTACAATACTATAAAGATTTATCGTAGCACTTCAACTTTCTGTTGTGGCACAACAGAAGTGTGTTGCACACACTTCTACTGTCACAATAAAAGATTGGATGCACAATTGAAAAGTGTGTTGTCTCAACAAGAATGTGTAGTAACAACAGAAAAATCCTTTTGTACAATTGAAATTTCTGTTGTGCTCAAGGCAAGTTCTGTTGTCATTTTCAACTGGGATCTCTCACCTGTCTCCATAGCTCAGTCAGTAGAGCATTGGACGCGAAGCGTTGCGGGCCGAGGAGTCCAAGGTTCGGTTCCGGGCGGGGGAACATACTTCTGAAAGTTTTTTTTTCTTTCTCATTTGATGGCGTCCATTTTACGAACGTCATGTCCGTGCCGAAAATGCGTCACTACAGTCTTGGCGGACCCCACCATAAAACACCTTCGTGTTAAAAAACTGAACGGCTTGACACTGGTGACCTTTTTTTTTCGGTGAAAACACACAAGCCGGAGTTTCGATATCGCGCCATTGTGTCCGAGAGAGGCACTTAGTGTCTCGCGGTGTCTGCTTACCTACAGGCCCACTTGAGCGCTTTGCAAGTGCAAGACCCGTTCACTATTCCGAACTCGTCATAGGTCGTCAGCTTCCGCAGGGAAGGTGGCCTAGAGGACACACGCGGATTCAGTATCGATATTGAAGCCTATTCACTGCCAGGTGATGACCTTATGCCTAGTGTAAATGAGTGCATCTCTAGCAACGATAAAATGAAGTTCGTGACTAAGTGCGCTACCTGAGTAAAGAGTTTTTTTGAAGCTACTGTTCTTCTACGTAACACATACGTGCGTGGGCTGGGAAGGTAAGACCTATGTCCAGAGATTGGGGGGTCTCTATTGGTTCGAAGGTGGCTCCAGTACTGACCAATATTTTCCTGGCAAAAATGGAGAACACTCTTGTGACTGCCCATGATGGGTTTGTCCACGAAGAGTACAGGCTCGTGGACGACTACCTGCTGTGGGTTAGTGAACTTTTTAACACTACACTGGGGAATGCTGCGCGTCTTGAAAATGTTGACAGTTCCACTGCCTGATGCTTCGGTTGCCCTCGCATCACAGCAGTGTCCGATATGCTCTGATTGATCGTTTTGTAGGGAGCATTTCAAGCGCATACTCTCTTGGAAACTACATCCGTATTAACAGAAGAAACACATATCGCATTCTATATATTCAATTTACTGCGCTTGCGCCTTCCGCACTGTAGCATAAAGTATTCGCATGAAGCACCGCTTGTACAACACTTTTTGAGACACAAATCATCATTACCTCTGCATGCGCTGTAATCGCGCTTAAGTTTCCCAATATACCTTTTCTTTGTTGAGCGTGTGTAACTTCTGAAAAAATTCAGGCCAATGTTCTGAATTTCTTCGAAAGTTTCACTGAACAGTTATGCTCCAGGGTCTCGATGTACGCGTATCTTATGCATCTGTGGAATTAGCATCAAGGTTTGGTAATTCAAGGTGCTTTGAAAGTTCCGACGAATGTTCCCTCTATGATTTAATTCAATATATGTAACGGTAGAAACAAGCTACTCGTTGCTTCAAGAGACGTGCTTATCTTGAAAAAAAAATTACACCATCTCCCGCTAAAGGGAACCATGTGTAGATCTGAAGCAGCGGGCGCTAACGCTTACACTGGCGGCGGCGTTGACGCTGGCGCTCATCGCAGCGTTGCGCAGGAGAGAAGACTGGGGAGGCGCAAAGCAGGCAGTGATGGAGCAGTTTTTCCTACTAGAACATGCCAATCGCTGCTAATGGGCAATGAGAGACAGAAGACTCCGACTGGACACAGAGACCCGCACTCCGCTTTTAGTTAACGCGCACGCTGCGAATTTTTATTGTTCAATAACGCACAGGAGAAATTTCCCACCGGCACCACCTTGGAGGTCAAGATCCATTGCTATATATACGGGATGGCCAGTGAACGGTTGTGCAGCGCGAGCAGTCGGTTTTTTCAACCAAGAAACTCGCTAGCAGACGCTGCCTGCGTCGGCGTCGCGAGGCGAGAGAGGGACGAGCGTAGGAGAGGAGAGAGGGGGGGTGACACGCATGCGCAGTGGGGAGTGTGAACGCCGTGGGCAGGGATGCGTAGAGGAGAGAGAGGGGGGGACGCGCATGCGCAGGGGGGAGTTAGACGCCGCGGGCAGGGATGGAGAGAGGGGGGGAGTGTAAGAGGGGGAGAGAGGAAGGGAGGCGCATGCGCAGTGTGGGTGTGGTTGCCGCGGGGACGGATGCCTAGAGGAGAGAGAGAGGGGGGAGAGGAGGTTTTTTTTATTTTTATTTTTTTAAACTGTTTGCGCATGCGCAGTAAGGGTGGGCACGCGGCACACCACCACCACCACCACCACCACCGGATTAAGCTTCGCCATAAGATGCTTCACATCTAAAAAAAAGACACGTTCTTGAAGCATTCGGAGAACTGTTAGAATTTTTGACCCTATATGATTTGACCGTTGTCTGTGATCAAGGCCTTAACCATCGTTTACATTATTGTATTGTCCGAAGTTCCGGACTCCCATCGGCCCCCCAATGCGAACCAACGAACCCAGCAGAGCTTTCTGTTGAAAGAAATATGTGAAGGTATGAAAATTCCGTGTATATTCACTATCGAACTGCACTCGTTCTTTGCAGGAGTTGGACAAGGTTTGCATTGCAATCAGGGTTTGCTACAAACATGCCGGGAATCCTAAGAAGGTAAATATTCTGTTGCAAAACAAGAGTTCGAAAAAGATCTTATTGTCGGCGAAAAGGGGGGCCGAATGTACCTACTTGTAGACGTAGCGGGCATTGTTTGCGAGATAATTTTCGTGTTCACAAGTAAATATAATAAAGACACATCTACAGAACCAACTTGTATATTTTAAAACAGCCTTGCGATGCGAACGAAGCGGCAGTGACGAGGTGACTGATAAACTTGGCCGCCGATGCTGGGACGCACGTGCTTGGAACGTAAACATACCCAGCATTTCGGGACATCGCTTTTAGTTCACCGTTTTTCACACCACGTGGCGTACAGACCTTCAACTTTCAAAACTGGCGCGATAACGCATGGCGCGCGGCAGACAAAGTGGCCATACATAAAAAAAAAACAAAAAAAACAACGAAGCAGCTCGATGTCGACTATTGCCACCGAGAGCGAACCGTGATCGCTGACTGATAAGCGCAAGTCTTGTACGACGAGCGGTCGGTTGGTTGCTCGATCGTGAATCAAGTATTTTTTTTTTTTAGTGAATCGGCGCGCACAAGTCACTTGGCTGCGCTTGACAAACTCGTATTTCGATAGGGCGTGCTGCCCTTCCTCTCGTCCTTTTCAATATATTTCGTGCGGTTGTATAGTTGTCGGCCCCACTGGTTTCTTGAAGAAAGTTAGGACGTCCTTTTGTCGCGGCCGTTTTTGTAATCTGTGAAAGTTAATTTCGAGAAAATAATATCAGCCTATGAGATGGCGATGACGCTTTGAGAATATGTAGAGACAGGCTTCACGTAGCTAATATTTGTTGGCGTCACTTAACAAGTGAATTTTTTCGCGCTATATATAGAGTGAAGGCAACATGCCGTGCCGTATTCGCTGCCAGTGATAATCTTTTTTAAGAGCTCAAAACGTAGCAGAAATAAAGGCCTAAATTCATTACAGGGACGAAATTGCTGAATTATTTTCCAAATTTAAGCATTTTAAGAAAGACGCCTTAATTTAAACAACGCTCCTGAACGTTTCTAGAGCACATAATAAAAGCCGTCCGAAATGTATTTCATTGTACATGACATGCTATACAGCTCGTCTTCCCCTCTTTGCTGACTGTTCGTGAAAGCGTAATGAAACCAATTATATTCACATATGCGACCGTCCGCTGTCGTGATGTAGCGGTTACAGTGCTCGGGTTCTGACCCGAAAGCCGCGTGTTCGACCCCGTCCACAGAGGTCACATTTCGATGGAGGCGAAATGGAGGAAGCGCGTATACTGTGCGATGTCAGAGTGCACGTTAAAGAACACCACATGTTCGAAATTTCCGGAGCCCTCCACGATGGCGTCCTTCATAATCATATCGTGGTTTTGTGACGTAAAACCCCCGATGATAGTTGGATGTACGTACATAACCGCAAAGCACATCTCTTTGTTTCACTGGCTATGCGGTCTGCACAACGGCATGAGGTCTTGGTTAGAGACCCGATTATTTCAACCAGTTTTATTTAGAATGAAGAACGCGAACAAGCGAGTTTGAAGATACCTCTCGCCTGGTTTCCTTGCTGCTACTACAGTGTAATTGTTTCTTTGCGCGTATTGCTCAAGAACAGCGTGGTAATATTTTTACATGGTGATGTTTCTTAAAAGGTCCCTCGGTAGGACCTATTTATTACTTGCTTGACGCGCTTATTGGCGAGTTTTTAAATCAACCCACTCATTGGTGCAATTAAATGTTTGACGCTAGTGCCATTCTACGCTTCTGGGACGCAACACAACACACGTTAAGGGGCCTTCTCACACTACATGACATTATCATAGTTTCTTTCTTTTTTTCGAACAGTTTCAAGCACCGGCGTGGCTGTGTTGTAGAACACCTGTTTTCCGTGCAGAAGTACTGGGTTCAATTTACGCGCGAGCTATTAATATTGTTCATTTATTTGCAGCTACCTCGACCTCTCGCCCACGGGCAATGCTTTTTTTTCACTCACAACGAAGACGCCGACACCAGCGTCGGCACCGGATTTTTCGCTACAGATAACTTTTTTGTGGAATACTTAGCCACCAATGAAATCACGCGCTGCTCCAAAAACGCGGGGTTGGTGTAATATCAGTATACTATAGCATGCCTCGTTCACATTAGGGACGCCTCTGATAAGACAACTACTCAATTTTTTTCAAAGAAAATTTGTGCCTCACATAATAATAATAATAATAATAATAATAATAATAATAATAATAATAATAATAATAATAATAATAATAATAAACAAATATATTATTCTCATATGAGTATTGTGTTACTGTTGTTGTTGTTGAAGAGTTTATTGTTTCACATTTGTTTTCACGGATTGATCTACAATGGATGAAAGCTCGTCTGCGGCTTTTCATATACCCGTATATAAAATAGAAAGAGATTTCCGACTTTCTCGAAAGACATCGTCTACAGCAGCGGAGCTTGTTGCAATATTACAAGCTTCAAAATTCATTGTTGAAAGCCAGCAAAGGCAAAACTGGGTAATATATTCTGACTCCAAAGGAGCGCTACAAATGATTAAGGATTTTTATTTTCATATAGATGATAGCATAATATATGAAATCTTAAAAACAATTACCATCGGTTATCTGGACGGCCATGAGATATGTTTTCAGTGGCTTCCAAGTCACGTAGGAGTGATGGGAAACGAAAATGCTGACAAATTAGCCACTGCAGCACACAAAAAAGTTCACTTGACACCAGTGCCCGTTTATTTCTCAGAAAGCAAGAAGGTTCTTTCCGAATTGCGCCACAAATTGTGCAAAAACGCATGATTTGACGAAAACACAAAGTCTTCACTCTTATATCAAATAGATCCGTCTCTCCGATTTACACCTAATCAAAAGATTGATAGACCATTTGACACACTACTGCACCGTCTACGATTAGGTGTTGCATACACACCTCACTTCTTATGCCGCATAAAAACAAGAACGTCCCCGCACTGCGACCACTGTGATCATGTCGATGCGTCAGAGGAGCATATCATTATTGAATGTCCGCGAATTGACGAACAACGCGCTCAACTGAGTGATCGATTGAACCGCCTCGACAGACGACCATTTACGATTGGAAAAGTACTTGGACCATGGCCACATCCCGATAATCAAAGGCGCGCAGTGAGCGCCCTCCGTGATTTTTTTAATGGACACAAATTTAATTAACTGTCTTTAGTTCTTATTATACCTTGCCACTATTTGTTCGGACTCTATCCGCGATGTGATCACGATATATGAACTGGACTACGCCCATATACACTGTGCTCATTCATTCGTTATAAGCCCTATAGTGTATATATGTACCAAGTGACTCTGATTATTGTTTTTTTCTTCTTTTATTCTTAATTTTTCGTATTTTTATGTTTATCTTGTACATTACTGTCATGATGTTGGGATAGCCTGCTCCAACGTAGCCTACCTTCCCATATTTTGTCAGATATATATAAAAAAAAGTTTTTTGAACTCTGCCGTAGGGATCGGCCGGTAGCTTGACCAACGACTCAAATCAACGGATCTTGCGGGCGAACGAGAAGCGCCATCGAGCAATGCGCGGTATACAGACAGACCTGCGATGTCGGAGGAGATGATGACCCACTATAGCGTTCGTTGTTCTTCCCTCTATTATTATTATTATTATTATTATTATTATTATTATTATTATTATTATTATTATTATTATTATTATTATATAAACGACAAACAGCGAGTAGTTGTCTTATAAAGGGCGTCACTAACGTAAACGAGGCATGTTACTATTGATATTACACCAAGCGCACGTTTCCGAACAGCGGGTGATTTCATTGTTGGCTAAGTATTGTTAGCGAAAATAAACGTCTTCCGGGGGGCCAGAATTTGAGATAGATGCAAATAAATAGACAATATGAATATTCGGCTCGAGAGGAAATCTAATCCAAGACTTCGCACGGAAAACAGGTGTTCTACACTGTTTCGATAAAAAAGCACTATAACAGGGGTCTCAAACACGCGGCCCGCGGGCCGCATGCGGCCCGCCAGGCTCTCGGCTGCGGCCCTCACATGACTGTCTTTGCCCCTCGTATTTTATTTTATTGTTCCTATTAAGTATGTTCCTGAGGTAAACAGACCTGACTGGTTTAACGCATTGTTGCGTGAGGCATCCCACGTGTTCACTTTGTTTTGAAACATAACCGTGAAACAGAAATTATATTTCACAATCGGCGTTCAGATTTGAGGCAGTTTCGAGATCGGTATCGACGTGTTCTTGGAATCCTGGCACCGAACCTCCGTCAGAAATTACCTGTATATGAAATATGGGAAAATTTTCTATCAAATGGCAGCGTTTTCAAGCAAATTGTACCAACCCCCCCCCCCCCCCCCCTGCTTCTACCTTCTTCACTGCCCCGGCCCTTGCGGGACCAAATTGCGTGACTGCGGCCCGCAGGCTGAGTTGAGTTTGAGACCCCTGCACTATAATAATGTCTTGTAGTTCGAGGATCCCCCCTTCACACATGTAATATTGCGTGGCACATGTAATATCGCACCCGCGTCGTACATTTGAATTGCACAGTGAGTGGCTGCTGTGACAACCGACCGATTCCCAAGTGCACAGGAATAAGTAATCAAACCGGCAGACGGCTGGAGGCGACGGGCCATGCCTGACGTTACTGACTGACTTTTTAAATAAAGTTTTCTCTCTCTCTCTTTCTTATTATCAGCAACACCATCAACAAAGAGTGCAGCTACGCATTTGCGCTTGTAGCCTTCCGGATCGAAGAAAAAAGAATTATGTCCTAGCGAGCATTTTGCATGCTGTACTTACAAAAGGCACTGTAGGACAGTTTGAAACAATATATATGTTACGAGCACAGACGTACCTTTCCTTGCGGCAGGGTGGATGTGTCCGCCGAGAAATTAAGCGAGGCTAGCGACTGTGAAGGTGAAGTGAACGAAGCTCGATTGCGCTAACGCGTTCTCCTCTTAAATTCTTTAACTGGTTTATGCGCGCTTCGAAAATTTCCTTACAGGTTATACGCGGAGGATAAAATGTTCTGTCAGTGCACGGATATATGAATGTTGCTCAATGTCTTGAGTAATAAATAGCGAAGAAACTAACGAATTATGTTGAGCGATAACGGTGGTTTAGCGAAATTAGGTTCAGTAGCCTTGCGTCATCTCTAAAGGGAATCGAGTGCCCGAGCCTCCGTGTCCCGAGCTTATCAGGGGACGCCCTTGTACTTTGCAAAAGAATAACTCTTGTGTGTATATAATGTACATAGTCTCTGTGAGCGTCTTATGCTGTGAGCTCACGCGCTAGCTGGGTAAGGGGCCGGGTAAGGCGGTGTGGCCTCTCCCCCTTACACTCTCTCAGCAATCATGTGATGACGTCGGGGAACGAGATTCTGCAGACGCATGCTGAACCAACGCGTTGTATCCTAGTCAGAACGCGCTGAGAGAGAGAGAGAGATGAAAACATTTATTGTGAAAAAAAAAGAGAGAGAGAGAGTTTGGGGGGCCAAAGCATGACCCCGCTACATGGTCGGCGTCCCTAGTCCGGGACACCACATGACGAGGCCCCGACTCGCGCCCGTCCCACCAGAGTCCGTTGGGACTCCAGCGAGGAGCAGTTGAGAAGGGCAGTCTCCCATGCCTCTCGGGAAGGGGTAGAAGAAGGGGGCAGGTGGGGATTTTTTGTACATGCCCACACCATGTGGAAGATATCACAAGTCTCCCCACAGTGTGGGCACCGCCCATCCGTGTTCGGGTCGAAGTGCTTTAGTATGGCAGGACAGAGTAGAGTTCCTGTCTGCAGGCGCCTTAATGTTCTCTCATCCGCCTTACTCAGCCCCTTTGCAGAAGCCGGGAGAAGGCGGTGAGTGTCGCGATAATGCGAAATAATTTCTTTAAACCGCAGCAGCGGTGTATTGGCCTCCGAGTCATAAGAGCTGGGGTGAGGAGCCCGGTGGGTAAGCGCTCGGGCAGCCGCGTCAGCGGCCTCATTACCTCGTAAACCCTGATGGCCAGGAGCCCAAATTATTCGTTTCGGGGTTGGATCAGTGGCAGCCCGTCTTAGAATATGGCTGGCTAAGGGGGGATATCTCCCCTGCTAAGTAATGGGCACACGCTTTTTTGGAATCCGTTATTATAGTCTTCGAATTGGGATCCGCGGCAGCAAGTGCTATCGCTACTTCCTCAGCCCGCCCTGAATTATGTGCTCGAAAGGAGAGCCCGTTGACGTGCTTGCCCTTGTGAATTACAGCGGCCGTGTAAAATCCTTTGTTGCGCTACCACGTTCGGGTCTGCGTTCGGGTCTACGTTAACAACAACATAAGAGCATAAACACAACACAAACTATAACACTCAATACGCAACATTAACGGAAACAGCTAGTCGAACCGATGCAAACGCGGTGTGCTTCGCATCGCTTCATGCTCCCCTTTGGCGGGAGATGGTGTCATTTTTTTTCGCGTACTTTTCGAATAATTACCGCCAAAGGCAAAACGTTGCAGTACCAACACGTGTAAAAAGCGTAGTGTTTTTTTTTAGGGGCGAAGCTCCTAAAGCCGCGGGTCTGTACATCCCTGTCTCTTGGTACGTACGACCGCCTAGTTCTATGACAGACAGACAGACAGACAGACAGACAGACAGACAGACAGACAGACAGACAGACAGACAGACAGACAGACATTACAGGCTGTAATGCGTTAGAAGTAACGCCGTTAACGGTAACACGTTACTTCCTTGGTTAATTTAGGAACGTCCTCGTCACCATTTCGTAACAGTAACGGGTAATATTTTTCAGTAGCGTGAGGTGTCATGCCAATTTTTATTCGAATTATCTCGGGAGTCTTAAACGAAACTTCTTCGTCTCGTAGGTGCCACGCTCCCACAGCTATTAATATGTCGCAGCGGCTGACTACTATCGGCAGTGACAGGTGTTGACAATACAGGAGTACCTTCTAATAGAGCACTGCACGGGCCTGGATTTCCGGCCCGGCCCGGGCCCGGGAGTTGTTTAAGCTTACCCGCCCGAGCCCGGCCCGGTGATTCAAAGCGAGACCCGGGCCCGGCCCGTACCCGAGGAAAAAATTTGCCTACCCGGCCCGGCCCGGCCCGATCGCAGATCGGGCCCGACAGAGGCCCGAGCCAATAATCTGGGTGGTGTTGCCCGAACACGAAATCGAGAAGGTGTTTTAAGTGGCATATATCTACGCTTTGGTGGCGCATGCTTCGCTAGCAATTATTATTTAAACTAATGTAATTTCTCGTAAAAAGGGGTTCATGGTGGAAACAGCTGAGCTGATACACTGGATGCAATAAATGTTTGCTTGGCAGTGGTACACTGCACCTACTTTTTCTGCAAATGCTATGGGGATGCAATCAAGGCTCGGACGGACACCCGTCTGGTCGGGAAGAATCATTGAATAAAAAAATCTGGCATTTCCACGAAGTGAATCATGACGAGTGGGCGAAGCACTGGGGATCGTTCTTACCGTAAATCACCTGTGACATTGCCCACTCGCGCATAGTAAATGAGTGACAACGCGTGTGTACAGTATATACAATGTTTTTTTGCCGTTGAGCGCCGCTTCGCACGTCCTCAACTCCCGGATAGCAGCTTGTAGTCGGCTTTGCAGTTTTGCCTTTCGCGGGCGAGAGCGCGTTCACGATCGTTTTCATCCATGACAGAAAGATCATGTGTGGTCTGGAACGCGCTTATTCTTCATTGTCATCAGCGTCATCGTCATCGTTATGACGTATAGTGGGTACATTCCATGTTCTGTGCCGTGATGGCAGAAAGAGAATGTGTGGTCTGGAACGCGCTTATTCTTCATTGTCATCAGCGTCATCGTTATCGTTATGACGTATAGTGGGTACATTCCATGTTCTGTGCCGTGACGGCAGAAAGAGAATGTGTGGTCTGGAACGCGCTTATTCTTCATTGTCATCAGCGTCATCGTCATCGTTATGACGTATAGTGGGTACATTTAATGTTCTGTGCCGTGATGGCAGAAAGAGAATGTGTGGTCTGGAACGCGCTTATTCTTCATTGTCATCAGCGTCATCGTTATCGTTATGACGTATAGTGGGTACATTCCATGTTCTGTGCCGTGATGGCAGAAAGAGAATGTGTGGTCTGGAACGCGCTTATTCTTCATTGTCATCAGCGTCATCGTCATCGTTATGACGTATAGTGGGTACATTTAATGTTCTGTGCCGTGATGGCAGAAAGAGAATGTGTGGTCTGGAACACGCGTATTCTTGATCGTCATCGTCATGGCGTATAGTGGTTACCTTGCATGTGTTGTGCCGTGATGGCAGCGTCATCGTCATCGCACTAGCGTGGCTACACCGGGAGAGTGATGTACAAGCCTCGACCTTAAGGAGCTTCGCCCCTAAAAGACGAGGACACCGACCACAAGAGAATAAAAATGAGTTGACGTTGCGGGACCCATAATGGGAGCCTTGTACAGGATCGTTGTGAACAAAGCTCCCGTTCTGGGTGCCGAAACGTCAATCATGGGGATCATCAAGAGCTTTTCGCAGCAGATATTGTAGCAAGGAAAGTGATTTGCAGCTTGAGTTGAGTTTCAATAGAGAGCGCAATAAAAACAGAGGACACAAGGAACAGAACGCTCTCTTCCCTTTGTTTACATTGCTGTGTATCAAAATTTAAAGCATGCTCTAACGACAAAGCCAATCGTGCACCCTTCATGATATGTAGCGCCTGTCTTCAGCATAGTAGCCCCTTGCTGCCACCGCTGCTAGTATATACACTCTAGCAGTTGGTTATGGCATATTAACGCGATAGCGTTAAAAAGCTCATTTCGCAGAAATTCTGGCGTCGGCGTCGGTGTCGGCGTCGTTGGTTGTGAGCGAAAAATCATCATCTTGTCCGTGACCAAAAAATCGAGAAATATTCAAATAAAATGAATAATAAAAATTGGCGGGTCCGAGTGAGGATCGAAACCAGGCCGCCTGCGTGGGAATCAGGTGTTCTACCACACAGCCACACCTCTGCTTAGAAGTACATTGAAAATAACTTCCTCTGCTTTGAAATGCAGTGAAAATAACTTTCTTCACAAACACGCACGTCCTGTATACATACCTCACAATATAACATGTAATATCGCAGTAATATTGCGCGGTACAAGCGTACATTGTCATCGGGCGTCACAACTCGTGAATATCATAACGACTTCGTGGTTTAAAGGCGGCCACCCATTACAAAAGGCACACACGTTACTGCGCGTATTCCCTTAACACCACGCAGTGGGTGCACAGCATGTATGCATGTAGTGCATAGATGCATAGCACTAGGGACGGGACATCGCTATCACGTTCACCTCTTAAAGCCGAAGCTTAAGGGTCCCCCAATTTTTTTTGCAGCTTGGTTCTTCACATTTCATTGTGCAAGAAATCAAATTATGCGCTGTTGCATCATATATCGTGCCGTGCTAAAGTTTCTCGCACTGCTTACGCTAGCAGGGGAGTACGTCTGCCTTGCAAATTATGAAGGCGTCGCCCGTCTTTCTTCCACCACTGGAGCAAACTTAGGATGTCTCTGCGGACTTCTGCACAATGAACATAGCTGTCCAGCTCTTGCCTTCATTTCTGTCGTTCCCGAACGTCATGCCGCTCTTCAATGTCATCTATAAAACTCCTCTTTGAGGGTTTCTTCTTGCAGTTATGAGCAGTGTATGTTATGCATGCTTTGCACCGCGCTCTCTCTTTTTTTTTTTTTTGATATTATATTGTTACGCCTTCCTAACGATGTTGTACTGGTAGAGAAAGGTGGTCATTGGACTATATGACTGACAGGAGGAGGACGAAGAGATCTCTATCTATTTTCAGGGTTTGTTTCAGTTTGGTAATAAAGGCTCGAATAAGCTTTTCCACGCTTACTCGTATGGTTCGAGGTGAAGGGACATCGATCGCATGGCACGGAATTCGTAATTAAGTCGAGGTTTTGACGGAAGCCCGCCTGGTCGGGAAGTAACATGATATAAATAAAAGGACACCGACCACGAAAAAGAATACGAAAAAGACGTTTTGGCTCTCCTGACGGGAGCCTTGTTCACCATGAAAGCGAGGACGAGTGAAGTGATGTTTATGAGGGCTTTAAAATGTGAAGTAAGCACCGGGCGTAGATAAGAGGGAGGGTTCCGTCGTTTCGGTTCAATGTCTTATCCGTCGTTTGAATCAGGATGGATTCGTAATTGTATTTTTTCAAGTCAGGTATTTCGTGAGCAAATATACTTTGCCCGAGGCCTTGTTTAATGGATCTCTGCTATTCCTGCACATTCCAGCGTTGTTGTGGTATTATTAAGTATATCTCGCACTATATATGGCACAGGGGTCTCAAACACGCGGCCCGCGGCCCGCACACGGCTGCCTTCGTACGATATTATTTTCTTCAGAAGTACTTCCTTATGCTACATAGGCATGACAGGCCTAAAGCATTTTTTTTTTGTGAGACCCCCCCCCCATGCGTCCACTATGCGTCCATACATAACCGTGAAAAAAAAAGTCTATATTTCAGAATCGGCGTCCAGATTTTAGTCATGTTGCAGATGGGTATAGATATGTTGTTGGAATCTCGCCACCAAATACCTTCAGAAATGACCGATATATCAGATATGGGAAATGTATTTCAAATCGCGAAATCAGGTGACATTTGGTACAACCTATTCCCCACACCCACCCCTCCCACCCCCTTGCCCTGGCCCTTGCGGGACTAAATTTTCGTGAATGCAGACCGTTAGCTGATGCGAGTTTGAGAGCCCTGCTATAGCAGAACAAGACGAAAGCTCAAACGCTAACAATGTGGGCGCACAAAGCAGGCTGTGCATGTCCATCTCACTTGACATGACCACTGGGAGCCGTGACAGAGCCACGCAAAACAAATGTATTGATAGGGATCCTATGTAACGAGACTCCGTGCAGTCCGTTCGTTATATAGCGAAAGCTGTTGTGAGATCACAACAAGGAGCGTTTTTGCGCCGTCGTTGTCCGCCGCCGCCGCCGGTGTCCGTAAACACTATCGCGCGAAATAAGAAAAAACTAAATAAAAAATATCTATGACAGAATGGGAATCGAACCCGGGCCTTCTGCGTGGTAGCCCAGCGCTCTACCACTGAGCTACGCCGGTGCTTGAAATTGCGGTGCAAACTGACCCTATCCCGGGTTCATGTCGGGTTAGGAATCGCGTTAACATCAGTTGTAAAGCGTTTTAGAACAGTAAAGTAACAACCAGGCGTCACACAATGCGTATTGCGTAACGAGTTGGTAGTTCAATGCTCGAACCCATTACAAAGGCATCAGGTATAATTCTTCATCGTCGTCAGCCACAGCATCAACAAAGTGCACATAATGCGTTACAAGTGTGTAGCGGGTACCGCACTTTTCCGAACAATGACGAATAATGACATAGCAGACGCTTCCCCACTACACAAAAATTATGATGATTTATGGCGTTGTGGGTACCATGCAAGTTACGTTTTGCCCTAAGAGTGTTTAAAAAATGCTCTAGAAAGGTCGCTCTTCCAACTTTCGCTGTGACTGTGCTGCGCGTTCAGCGCAGGCCTGGTGGTTTTTAGTGGAAGGCTGGAATATTCAAGATCGTTTCCCAGCTAAAAAGCACTTCTGATGATAAGTTATAAATTTATTATATCACTTTAAATACTCTGATCACAGAATAACATTTGGGATATGAAATAATAAAGAATGCGAATAAAGCCCAGAATAGCTAGATGTTAACTATGTAAGCATCTGGCCTATTATTTTTAGCTCACCCATTTCAGATAAATCAAGTAGCCCCATATGCAAGAAGCAAAAGAAATTCAGTACTTGTCCATCATAGAACTCCAAATAGCTTGCCCTACATAAAAGAAGCATTTTTTTTTTTGCGAGATAAAATGTGAAACATAGATGTATGCGCAATTTCTCTGGAATAAACTTAAAGGGACACTAAAAAAAAGAATTTTTTTTTCATCAGTAAATCACTCTTTTACAATTCCAAAATAACCATGCTCGCCATGACAAGACTTGGTAAGCGCGAAAATGCAGAAGTCGTCACGTTATAGATTCTGACGGCGTCTACTGGGGCCTGCGTAGATCCTAATCGGTAAAAATGAAGTAGATTGACCTCTGAGCAGCCCATAGACTTAACATACCAAGTGTCAGGTAATTTTGAAGATCCAGTGCCCCCAATATACGACGACTGCAGTTTGAAATTCGTGACGCCACACCCGGAGATTTCAGCGCGAAATTCTAAAACGGAACTTTGGCCTTGATTTTTTTCTGTGTGAATAAAGTTATGGTGATGAAAGAAGTGATATTGAAATTCTCAGATTACACATTAGTCTAAACCACTTCAGTGCTGCTTCACTGCTTCACTTTCGTGTCCCTTCAAGAATTGAGAAAAGTCCAGGCCCGGCCCGACCCGAGCCCGCCACCTCGAACCCGGGCCCGGCCCTAAGCCCGGAGCTTCAGGCCCGAGCCCGGCCCGGGCCCGCCGTGAAACCTACTTTACCCGGCCCGGCCCGGCCCACGGGCCGGGCCGGGCCCTGGTTTTCGGGTAGGCCCGAGCCCGTGCAGTGCTCTACCTTCTAATGTGTCTGTCGAGCGCGTGTTTATAGCAGCTGCGGACGTATTCAGTTAGATGCGAGGCATGCTGTCTGACGACAGCTTAGAAACAGGACTGTTACTTAAACTGAACGAGTTGTAGTTCCCAATACGTTGTCCCTTCAATACTACAGCGTAGTTTATTAGTCCTGTTTGCTAAATAAACTACAAGTCCGGCAAAGTTGGGGAAAGTGCTTTCATTATCATTATTTCAGCTAAAATGATTGTTTGGGCTAGATGTTTTATGTGACAAATAAACATGATAACTTTTAAATTGTTATTGCAGTTTCTGCAGCAAGGTCACACAGAGCTCATTTATTGATCGCGGGGGAACGGCAGCAGTAGCGTGCGCTACTTTTTTTTTCGGTAATGGTAGCGGTAACGCGTTACCTTTTGTTTCTGTAACGCATACAACACTGCGTATGACTAATACGAATTACGGGTCATGATACCAATAACGTGACTTGTCTGCAGCACACGTCATGAAACCCTTTCCACCAGTCACGTGTGTCACATAACCGCGAAGCACGGCTCGCAGTACACGAGTGTGCGCCACAGGTGAATCACAGCATCAATCAACCCAGGAACAGAGAAAATAGATTTTTCGAAATCGTAATGCAATAGCCACAAGGAGCTCGCGTTTCAGAAAACCCGGTACCAGCGTCGTCGGCGTTGTCGATGAAAGAAAAATTTGGATGGAAGCAAAGAATGGAAATCGCGGTTTGAGGCACAACCAAGCACAGACATTCTGCACGGCAGCCGAGTGTCCTGCCAAAGAGACAGGCCCTGTTTCTAAACTCATTTGGTAAAAAAAAACGCCTTTGGATGCCGGTGTCCTGCCGGGGAAATGTTAAACACGGTCGCAGTGTTGGCTAACAGCTTCATCATCGCACGCTTGATAAATTCACGAGAACGCGCAAGTCACCCGTGCGCGCCAATAGTTCTTCGTATAAAGACGCGACCGATTGCAAGTGGTTCTGGCTGGAAAATGCCAAGTCACTGGCGAAGTTCTACTTGCTCTCCGCCCTAGCTTTCACGTCGCGGCTCAGCATCCAAGATGCTACTCTACATATGAGCTACATATGTAAGTCATGCCGCACATGACATCCGTGCCATAATTTGCATGTAAGGATCTGTTATTTGTGTTCGTCATACAGTCATGTCACGCCATATCAAATTTGGTATATATCCAGGAAACGAAACGGCTGCGAGCACGCCATGAGCGTGGCGTGTAAGTCATGGCGTACATGACATCCGTGCCATAATTTGCATGTAAGGATCTGTAATTTGTGTTCGTCATACAGTCATGTCACGCCATATCAAATTTGGTATATATCCAGGAAACGAAACGGCTGCGAGCGCGCCATGAGCGTGGAACGTAAGTCATGTCATACATGACATATATGTTATGATTTTTATGTTAATACTTGTCATCTTTATTTGTCACGCAGTAACATTGCATAATACCAATTTCAGTATATATCCAGTGAATGAAACGGCCGCACGCGCACCATGAGTGTGGCATGTAAATCATGTAGTGTGGCATGTAAATCATGTCATAAATGGCATACATGTCATAATTGTTAATACCTGCTATTTATGTTCGTCATACACTCTTGACAAGCCTCAATATTTTTGGTATACCTTAAACTTGAGAAACGGCCGCGAGAGCGCTAATAATGTGGCATGTAGATCATACCGTTCATGACATAAGTGCCATGAGTTTCATGTTATGACCTGTCATTTATATTCTTCATGCAGTCATGTCATGCCACAGCAACTTCGGAATTTCATACCTTCAAATCTGTATGCCATCTCGGACACTTTTCGTATGACATCACTCAACACATAGATAGCATATAAGTCATTGATTGTAATTAACCCGAACTCCTAATTAATGAGAACAATAAACAGTACAAACCAATGATATGATATTGTTATCTACCACCTTATCGTAACTGTTCACATTGAAACATTATATGTACTGTACTACATATGTGCTTCTACACTGAGAGCTTCCCCCATAAGTTTAAATTAAATGGTTAGATTAGTGATAAATATTTATTACGGTTATGAAATTCCTGATGCTTCATCCACATAATGTACGTCACATCTGCAGACTTTTGCTGAGTTTTTGCCATGATCAACGTCCACTTTCTCATCGATTTACCGACAGGTGATTCTTTTACCCCTGTAATGCTGCTTTCCTGCACTATCGATTTGAAAAAGCTCTTCAGGAAAAAAATCCACCCAGCGTAATCCCACGAAATTGCAAACACAAAGACAGGTTGTCCTACCGTACATGCCACTAGAGTGCAATTAGCGAATACGTTATCGTTGCGCTACAATTAGCTTTTCAAAAATCACCCCATACATTTTCAATGGATGCACAAAAGTGTCTCGGGAAAAAATCCAGCCGGCCGATTAAAACTAATCGCGTTGTACCACATAAGGAGGTTGTCAGCATTAAGTGCCTGAAGTGCAATTAGCGAAAAATCAGGCATTGCTCAGTAATCATTTTTTGAAGAACGCTCCCCATAGAGTTACGCCCAGCGCTTCCCCTTGGGGTCGGCTTTGCCGCACTAGTCGATGTCCCAGATTGCTGGACACGCAGAGACCATCAGCCAAGGTCATAGATGCGCTGCCTGTAGCTCGAGTTCACCGGCCACATTCGGCGCCTGCATTGGAAACACTTGACGGCGTCAACGTTGAGGTTGAACTTCGACTGCGTTCCCTCTGCGGTGCTGCTATATACTCTGTCTGAATCCCTGCCTTGCAGCGGAACGAATATTTTCAAATATTGTACAAACACGTGAATTGTAAGCACAAAACAGACAGGATGTCACGTAATGTTTAACATGCGGAAGCAAAGCGTGTGGACAGCTACATGACAGACAGACAGACAGACAGACAGACAGACAGACAGACAGACAGACAGACAGACAGACAGACAGACAAACAGACAGACAATTAACTTTAATTGATCCTGAGGAGTTACTGACAGGACCCCCTAACGTAACGGGGGGGCCGTTGTAACCGCTGGCCGCGCCCGCGTAGAGGACAGAACGCCGTGACGCTCCGCCCTTTCCTGGGCCCTCTGATAGCCTAGGCTTGCTTTCGGAGTACCGTGCTTCTTATGACCTCCTCCCATTCGGCTTCGCTGGAGAGGAGGTGGTTAGGCAACGCGGGAGATCGCCATAGTATGTGAGCCACTGAGCAAAAGCTTTCACTGCAGTTGGGACAACCAGGGTCAACGTCCGAGTATATTTTACTGAGGAAGCCCCGCGACGGGAAAGACCCCGTCTGCAACATTCTCAGAGTAGCTGACTGATTTCTGCTGAGCTTGGAGTGAGGAAGAGGATAGACTCTCCTGCTAAGTTGACATTTTATTTTATATTTAACAGCTCTCAGTTCATTTCTTTATTCCGTACGCGTTCCTGTGGTCTTTATGCAATTGTGAGATCTGGCTTTCAGAGAGAAGTTGGCAGCCCATGATGGAGAAATTCGGTGATCGGGAGTGAACTTGAGATTAGGAATCCTGTCCTCTTCTCTTTTACTTTTGCCTCTTCCAGTGTCTCGCACAACCTCCTTCACCTGCTTGCCTCGGTGATGAGGAGGGGGGAATGGGATGATCGAGAGCACGTCACGTCCTCTGCGCGCGCGTGGTGCCGGCCCTCGGCAAGCTCAACTTGTCGAACCCGCCGTGGTAGTGGCAGCATCGCGGACGCCGCCAGAGCCGTGCTTTGTTAAGCGCACGAACCCTGCCTTCCGCGCTACATCCCTCCGGTGTCGAGTCACCGCGCGGGCTTAAATGAGTGAGTGAGTTGCAGTGATTGGAGCGTGTGGCGCTACGCGCTCCAGCTCACTGGCCGCCAACGACGGCACTCGGGCATCTCTCTACCCGAGCTCTCGCCTCGCTGGCGCTCGGTCGCCGCGGCGAGATCCTCACTAGTAAAGATGCAGAGCAGACTGGTTGGTACCTCTTTTCTGAATTACATGGTAGCACAAATAAACGAAAATAGAAGAAAGGAACACAGACACGTGTCTGTGTCGTTGTGTGCCTTTCTCGTTACCTCGTCTATTTGCACTACCATATGATTGAGAAATTCTCACAGATCTTCAGTGAGCTGGCCACACACTGCATTTGCCTGCGATTTGTCGTTCATGCTCTTGGTGGATTGGTTTTGTGTAGTAGCCGATTGCGCGGCAGGCACGCCAACTGAATTGGTCGGGGGGTGACACCACGTGTGACCCGCAGTCTGTGAGTGTAGCAGTGTGTACCATACTGGTTTAATAAAGCCACGTTCGTCTAAAGTCTCCCTTTAATGGGTTTTCTGCCCCGTGTCCGATAGTTTATGAACTCGCCGCAGCGTCCTTGTGTTCTGCGGCGTGGATGAGTGTCGTGCTGACTCCTGTCAGCGCTTGTAGCCGAATTCCCGCACAAAAAAAAAGCTATTCGTTTTATCTACCGTCGTTACGATAGGCACTTTTCACCCTCTTCAAAACTTTCTAATCTCAGTCTGACCACTCTGGCAACACGCCGCCACAATGAAAGCTTAAAGTTCATGCATGCCTTGATTGAGTCCCCGCGCTGTGCCCACTTAAACCAGTATTTTCAGTTTGCTCAACCTTCCTGTACTCGTAGCTCGCATAAACTTAATCTTTTGCCGCTTCACTCTAGAACTGATTTGTACAAATATAGCTACTTTCCTGCAACAGTTGAACGTTGGAATGCTTTGCCTGGGTTTGTTCGTGCCTTACCAATGACCGATTTTTTGTCTACACTTGACATGTAATGTTATCGCCACTCCTGCCATAGCCCATGATGGGCTGCAGTATGTACAAATAAATAAATAAATAAAACCTTCTCCACATTTCTCCACATTTTCGGAGGTAATATTGTCTCGCTGGGCGAAATAGCAAAACTTCGTCTAAGTAATATGGAAGCGTGAAATATTTTAGCTGTCGTTCTCGGGGACCTAGAGCCAAAAGCAAGAGCCATTACCCGCGCACTAAAGCGATATCCTCCGGCCATTAGAGACGAGAGCATGCGAACATCTATAACATCCTTGCGACCAGCGAAGAGTTAAAAAAAATCACAGCATGTCCACGGAGCGAATGATGATGAGTGGGCGAAGCTCCGGAGGTTTATCGGTAAACCGTGAATTTTCGTCCAGTACCTACATCATCAAAGACGTGACAAACACTGTGTGTAATATACAAGAAATTTTATTTATTCGTAAATGGTAGCTAGACGTGGCTTCCGGTCCCCCTTCATTATAAGGGCTTTATGCTCGGTGAAGTGGAGGGATAGGGGTTCTTATATGGCTCCGTAGAGGATTCCTAGAAAGGCGAGAGGGGGGTGAACGTAGGAGAGGAGGAGAGGACGCGCATGCGCTGTGGGGATGTGAAACGCGGACGCCGCTCCGTAGAGTAGAGGATTCCTAGAGGACAGAAAGGGGGTGAGCGTAGGAGAGGAGAGAGAGGGGACGCGCGCGCCGCTCCGTACAGTAGAGGATTCCTAGAGGAGAGAAAGGGGGTGAGCATTGGAGAGAACGAGGGGACGCGGGCGCCGCTCCGTACAGTAGAGGATTCCTAGAGGAGAGAGGGGGGAGGGGATGCGCATGCGCTGTGGGGTTGTGGGACGCGGGAAGGAGGAATGGACTAAGCCCCCCGCAAGCACATCCAAGCAAGATCAAAGAATGGAGTCAACCTGGGCGACAGACACCACCTGCCTAGCCATTGCTAAGCTGCCCCTCTATGCTCTCGGCCATGACTCTAGTGACTGTAGTGGTGGTTGACGGCCGTATTGTACTACAGTGTTCTGCTTGACATATATGGCCACACCGCCCGCGGGACTCTCTGCTTCCTCGGTGCACACAATGGTAACTAGAGGTGGTCTGGAACGCGCTTATTCTTCATGGTCATCAACGTCATCCTTATCACGTTGGCTACGACGGACGGCGCCGGACAAGCCTACGCCTTAAGGAGCTTCGCCCCTAAACTTCCCTACCTCCCGCTAAAGGAAACCATGTGTAGATGCGAAGCAGCGGGGAGATGGCTGGCTTGAGCGGCAGAAACGTCGCCGCTCCCGTTTCGCGGCAGCGGCCCAGGCGCTCATCGCGGCGCTGCACAGGAGAGAGAATGAGGCGCGCGCGCTCCGTCATTTTCATACCGCGGAACTACCGTGGCGCCCCCCAGCGGAGTATGCAGCTGTCGCACCACCTGTCGTGCGCGCCGCTCCGTAGAGCAGATGAGAGAACGGGGGGAGACCGTAGGAGAGGAGAGAGAGAGGGAGGGGACGCGCATGCGCTGTGGGGGGTGTGGGACGCCGCTCCATAGAGTAGAGGATTCCTAGAGGAGAGAAAGGGGGGAGCGTAGGAGAGGAGAGAGAGGGTGTTTGGGACGCTGGAAGGAGGGACGGACAAAGCCCCTGCAAGCACATGCCAGCAAGATCAAGGAATGGAGCCAACGGGACGCGGGCGCCGCTCCGTAGAGTAGAGGTTCCTAGAGGAGAGAAAGGGGGAGCGTAGGAGAGGAGAGACAGGGGGGTGTGGGTCGCGGGACGGGCAAAGCCCCCCGCAAGCACATGCAAGCAAGACCAAGGAATGGAGTCAACGTGGGTGACAGACACCACCGGTAATGCGCGTTATTAGATGCGAAGCATCTTATGCTCGGGGCTATGTCCGTCCCGCGTCCCGCGTCTAGCCGTCCTTCCTTCCCGCGTCCCACACCACCACAGCGCATGCGGGTCTCCTCCCCCCTCTCTCTCTCCTCTCCTACGCTCACCCCATTTCTCTCCTCTAGGAATACTCTACTCTACAGGGCGGCGCCCGCGTCCCACAGCGCATGCGCGTCCTCTCATCCTCTCTCCTACACTCACCCGCTTTCTCTACTCTAGGAACCCTCTACTCTACGGAGCGGCTCCCGCGTCCCACGCCCGCACAGCGCATGCGCGTCCCCTCTCTCTCTCCTCTCCTACGGTTCTCCCCGTTCTCGCCTCTAGGGATCCTTTATGGAGCGGCGCGCCACAGGTGGTGCGACAGCTGCATACTCCGCTGGGGGGCACCACGGTACTTCCGCGGTATAAAAATGACGGAGCGCGCCGCGATGTTTCTCCCGCTCAAGCTAACCATCTCGCCGATGCTTCGCACCTACACATGGTTCCCTTTAGCGGGAGATGGGGAGGTTTTTAACAGACTTTCTGCTGTAACAGCGCGGTCATGCAACTATGACATTTAAAATGCTGGAGAAGGAGATACGCATCTCTCTCTTTCATATGTATATATTCTTTGCTTGCACCCACCATCTGCCTAGCCATTGCTAAGCAGCCACTCTGTGCTCTCAGCCATGACTCTGGTTACTGTAGTGGTGGTTGACGGCCTTATTGTACTAGAGTGTTCTGGTTTGCAGAGTGGGTGCTTCCCTACTTCATGAAAGTGACCGAACGCGGGACGCGGGAGGGAGGGACGGACACAGCCCCGAGCATAAGATGCTTCGCATCTACAAGTCACAGTTTCACCGCAAGGGCGAAACAATGACTTTGATAGCAGCAAATGGGATTTCACGCTCAAACACAAAGGACGCACGAAACATACGCACATGTATACACATGACGAGCGCGAACTAACACGTGTCATTGTTGTTACTTCACTGTCTTTGAATAGCGCGCTTCTTTCCGTAAGGGGTGGGGGGGGGGGGGGCTCTGCAGCGAGTGAGGTGACCATTCTGCGCCCTGTAACCAAAACGCAACCTTTCCGGCGAAAACTGCCCCATCCCCCATCAAAAGATAAGCGCGTGCTTGCGCGCGCAGAGGCACGGGCGAGTACACCCCATATGACAAAGTGCAGGTTAAGGAGGCAACGCATCGCAACGAGTGGGGCGCCCAGCGCGCACTTCGCGCCGTCTCGCTGGTAAGGCAGAGAACACGCTAATATTTTACCGAAATCGGCGTACCACCAGCGGTGAATGGTGTATATAAATAGCTCGCCGTTTGTATGCTGAAGGGCGTGCGCTACAGTGGCCTAGCGGTTGGCGCCGCGCGCTGCGAAGCGAGAGGTCCCCCGTTCGATTCCGTGCGTCGGAGATTATTTTGCTGAATTATTTTTCTTCGTGGCTTATATATATATATATATATATATATATATATATATATATATATATATATATATATATATATATATATTTATTTATCCTCCTGACTTCCAGAGTGAATTTAGTGTTACGGATTTTTTTAAAAAACTTGCAAAACGCTTCTTCTGAGTGCAAAGGCGAAAAGTGTCACGTAGTTTTTCTGTATTTTATGTTACTTGGCCGCAGTATGTTGTCCAACATATTGAACAGTGGGGCTCTAGGGGGGGCGTTTTGGGGGAACAGAGGGTACGGGTCACACAAATATGTGCTTTTGAGTGTTTTCCTAGTTCTTACGAACAGAAATTGATGCCTAAATACGCATTAACACATGCGAGAATTCGTATCACAATTGACCCACTGCCTAGGCGACTCCCGTAAAAGTCGCTCGTGCTCAGTCGCGCCATTTCCAACAATCCTGGAAAGGCAAGAAACGCCGCGACTTTGCCCATACTTGCTAAATGGCAGCACGGGTCCCAGTAGCAGCTAAAAACGTGCTTCCAAGGAGGAGCCAAGCGCTTCGAAAGCAGTTGTGCGCTGAGTTCCATTGTCCAATATATTGGACAATTTCCCATTGGTGGAACTCAGGAGGATATATATATATATATATATATATATATATATATATATATATATATATATATATATATATATACGGGGCATGACGGCGACGGCAAAAAGCAGCCGAGAGTGTCCATATAATTAAGTGTGGTTTCTGAACTCCATCCTTCTATATAAAGCTGCATTACATACACTAGGTACTCCCTCAGCAAGTAACGAAATATATTTCTTCCGACTTCATGTTTGTTTCACAATATCACTGAAGCTGTAACTGCTGGTACGCTGGTGATTTATTTGTGATTTCCAAAGCGACGTTCATAACGCAGATACAAGGCACCAAACACTTGATTCTCAGTTTTTCTCGCTGAGAAAGAGTTAGAGTCACCTACAACACTGGGAGAGTGTTCAAAATGCACGCTCCCCGCGGGGGGCCCTTCGCGGTAATCCCGCGCCGCGCTGCTGCTATGCCAGACCCGTGGGATTTCTGCGCCCAGGAAGTGCGCGGAAGGCGAGGGGCATCTGCTATGCTCTGTAGTTTTTTTAGTGGAGTTGCCGCACGATGTACTTGAAGTCTATGGAATTTTAATAGTGCGGTGCGACATGGAGCTTACCCATGTTAAATCGTTATCTCTTTGCTGTGCCAGCAAGAGCATGCGTCAAACGTCAAAACTCACGCGTCAAACGCCATGAGCATGGGTTGACCTTATCCGCGAAGAACTGACTCGTCGCGAATTAGACTGCACCGGTAACAAAGAAGAGCTCGTTCAGCGTCTCGAAGCCGACATTCGGCAACGTCGTGAAGCAACGCTGCGCTCAAGCGTCGATGGCACAGAGGTCGCCGACAACGCGCGTTTTTTTTTAATTTATTTTGTGCAACAATACAAGATTGTCATGGTGCTGGTGGCAAAAGGTGACGTTACAAGAAACGTCACCTGACTAGGCCTCCATCACCATACAAGCATTCACTAAACAGCGTAATCACATGCGTGTGGTACATAATACACACAATACTCAAAAATAAACAATAGAAATGACATTTAGGCGGTGATGGGAGTGCATAACACAACATTATGACTATAACTTATGACAAGATACATCATAAACACAAATGATACAGAAACAATTGCATGAATAAGTTACTGACCAATAAAGAAGTACATGACAGACGAATAAATAAAGCTGTGATTATGGAGACGTTCAAAGATTGCGATTATGACACTTCGCGAGCATCACACTCAAAGAAATATTTTCTAGATTGCTTACTGAATGTTACGAGTGTGCGACATGCAGTAATATGTGACATTAAATCTTTGTGAGTATTTAAAAGGTTTGGGATTTGCCAATTTAATAACTGAAGTCCATAATTTGTTCTGGTTTTTGGCATGATGAATCCACAATGTCTGAAGTGATACTTAGGAAGAATTGTTGCTATAGGTAGATATAAACTTTTGAGAATCGGCTGTGTATTGAGAGTAGATGAGCTCGGAGAGTCGATGAGCGTACATTGCACGAATACTGTGAATACGATTTACGAAGAAATAGGAGGTTACATGTTCGCGGTATGATAAATTATGAACAAAGCGGAGAGCTTTTTTTGCATAATGAGTAAGGTGTTGTAATTGTTTTGAGATGTAACCCCCCAAACAAGTATGCAGTAATGAAGGCGAGAATGTATCAAGGAAAAGTAAGGCTGTCGTTTAAGGGGTGTAGGCAGTAAGTTACGATGTTTGTTTAACATACCTATTGTTTGTGAGATACTGTGTGTAATGAACTCTACGTGCTTATTCCATCGAAGATTTTCCTGAAACTGAACCCCCAGAAATTTGTATTGTGTAACACACTCGATTTGTTCACATCTAAATGTAATGGCATCATCCAATATCACCGATTTATTAATGGCATGAAATACCATCAACTTCGTTTTACTGGCATTCAATTGTAGACGATTAGTATATAGCCAATTTGATAAGTTATGTAACCAGGTGTTAACTAATGGTACGAGTGTAGCCAAGTCAGCAGAAGAATAGAATACGCTCGTATCATCTGCATAAACAACTATATCTGGGGTGGATGGAATGGAAACTATGTCATTAATGTAAAGGAGAAACAATGTGGGGCCTAGAATTGATCCCTGGGGGACACCGTACCTAATAGATTGCAAATCAGATTTTGTGTCATGAATACCAACAAACTGTGCTCGATTTGACAAATAGCTTTTAATTAATGTCAGAGACTTACCACGTATTCCGTACATTGGCAACTTAGTAAAGAGGATATCGTGTTTGATAGAATCAAATGCCTCCTTGAAGTCTAAAAAGATGCCTAAGGTATATAAGTGATTTTCCATGTTGGATAGTCATTTTTCCTTGATATAAAGTAACGCACTTTCAGTCGATTTACCTTTTTGGAACCCATATTGATCATGCGATAGTAGGTCGTGCTTGTGCAAATATTTTACGAATCTTGAATGGATGACTTTCTCTATTTTCGAAAAACACGGGAGTACAGATATAGGCCGGTAGTTATTAAAATCGTCAACGGAGCCTCCTTTATGCAATACAGCAATTCTCGCGATTTTCATCTTATCAGGAAATACTCCAGTAGACAAAATAACATTTGCTATATTAGATAATACTACACTTAAGATACCAGAAACAGCTTTTATAGGTGGTACCTTGATGCCGTCAAAGCCTGCTGAACAGTTGTTTTTTAAGCTAAGAATAATCTTTAAGATTTCACCCGGCGAAGTTGGATCCAGAAACAAACTGCTAGGCTCGGAAGATTTAATATACAAGTCAGCACCATTTGAACTACTATCCGAACTGAATGACCCAGATGTGAGGAAGAATGAGTTAAGTTGATTGGCGAGATCCTTTCCGGTATAAATCTGGCCACCCGAGACAATCTGAGTGGGTAAAGTGGCATGTGTATTTTTTAAAATGCCTTTTAGAGTAGACCATGTTTTACGGGGATCAAAATGTACTTCAGCGAATTTGTTTGCGTAGTATTGATGCTTTGATTTTTTTATATCCGTTCCTAACTTGTTTCTAAAACGCTTAAATTCTTCAAAGATTTCTATTTCTCTCGTTAATAGAAACCTTTTAAAGAGCCTGTTCCGTTTCGATATACGTTTTAAAAGCGAGCGGGTTATCCAAGGTTTTCTAGCTTTTTTGCACTTACGTCTTAATGTTACGGGGAAAGCTTGATCATATAATTCAATTATCTTGTCTAAAAATGTGTCATATAACGCATTAGGGTCACTTTTGTCTTTTAATAGCTCTTTCCAATTTACCGCTGACACTAAGTCATGAAACTTTTTAATTTTATCGGTGGTTATGACCCGTGAAAGTGTTGCAGTAGTAGACTGCCCAAGGGACTGAACCGATGATTTGGGCACCGTACAATACAAAGGCAAATGATCACTGAGGGCACAACTGATAACACCAGTTCTAGTAACAGTGCCATCTAACGTAGTTAAACATAAATCAATCAAAGATTCACTAGAGGGTGTAATACGAGTGGGTACATCAATAACATTGGTAAATCCATTTGAGCTTATAATATTGGAAAACTGCATAACTGTCGGACCGGTTTGCAGAAGGTTAATATTAAAGTCTCCAAAAATCACGACCGGCATTTGGGACGAGGCAAAATGATGTAGTAGTGAATCAAAGAATTCGAAGAAAGCAGTCAGAGACCCAGAAGGCGGTCGATAAACAACCCCTATAACAAATGACCTACATTTGACAAACAGGGCTTCATAGCTAGGAAACATAACCGAAAATTCAGGAATAACATCATACGCAAGATATTTCTTTATGTAAAGTATGAGGCCACCCCCAGTCTTTTGATCTCTGTATAATGCTTCATAATTGTATCCCGAGAGTAATAGTACATCACAGCTACTGGAGTACCAGGTTTCGCAAAACGCTAGGACATCGAATTCATGCCGAAACGAAGACAGAAACACTTCCAATTCATCCGCTTTATTTCTTAAACTACGCGCATTTAAATGAAACAATGTAAAAAGGTTCTTTGGATTCTTTTCCTTAAACACAGTACTACGAAACGATTCAGCATCGATATAGCATGAGGCAGCCATAGTTCAAGGAAAGCAAATGATTAACCATGATGCGAACACTCGTGACGTGACACCATTTTTTCAAGATCACTTTCGTCACGAATGCGCATTGCTCTGTAGCCTTGACCTTTACGCGCGAAAATGTGCCCACTTTCCTGCCAGACGAAGCGATAGTTCCTCTCCTCTCCTTTCGATCGGGCAAGCCATAGAAGCCTTTTATTCAGGGGAGTCAAATTATCAAAAATTCTTAGGTCGGTTTGTTTTTCTGTCAGGCAGGAGCGACTTTTAATCCATTTTTCTTTCAAGAGCTGTGACGAGAATCGCGCGATAACAACCGGTTCCTTTCCAGCACGCGATGGCAGCCTGTGCAAGGCTTCCAAATCAGATTCTACAAGTTCAGGTAGCCCACGCTCATGCGCCAAATTCTTCACTTTTGTAAAAAGGTTTTCATTTTCCTCTCGACGGAAACCATGCACTTCAATGTTTAATCGACGACTATACTGCTCCAAGTCATTCAGCTGAAGCTTCAGCTCATTGCCGCCTGTGGTTGAGCCCACCTCAATGACCTCGGCACGTTTTTTCAGTGCTGTCATGTCGCTGTTTTGCTGATCTAATTTAAGTAATACTGTGTCATACTTCTCAGAGAGAAGCTCGATTGACTTTTCAATTCCAGACATCACTTTCATTGCTTCAGTGATGGCGTCAACCTTAGCGACAAGTGGAAGAAGCAATAAAATCTTCTCATTCAACTCATTTAGCTTTCCATCGATATTTGAAATCTGAGGATTATTTGTCACCGGAGCACCTCTGACCTTGGCCGTCGTGCACGTTACACAGGTCCAAGTGTTGCGGAAGGTTTCATTCTTACTGCGCAGAGATGCAGCAGTTACACCAGAACACTTCCCGACATGGTAAGAGTATTTGCAAACCATACAGTTTAGGAACATCGAAGTTTCGGTTATCAGTTCATGGCATGTCAAACACTCAGGTTGTTTCGTCTCCGCCATTGCAAGAACAGCCAACAGCCGTACAGTGAACAGTTCAGCACAGCAGCAGCTTAGGACACGATAAAAAAAAAGTGAAACAACACCAACCTGCAAAGGCAGTATGGTATAGTCAATCAGTGCTGTCGCTGCGTCGCGTCCACTGCCGCTGCTGTGCGAAAATGCGGAGGAATCCCAGGAAGCGCCGTCTTTTTATGCCGGAACGATGCCGAATGAAGCGCCCTCCATGGCTGGCCCAGTGAAATTCCACGTATCCGCTTCTTATCACCCACACGTGGAAATACAGCAGGTTCACGGTAGACAGACACGCGTGGCAGCCTGCAAAGGCAGTATGGTATAGTCAATCAGTGCTGTCGCTGCGTCGCGTCCACTGCCGCTGCTGTGCGAAAATGCGGAGGAATCCCAGGAAGCGCCGTCTTTTTATGCCAGAACGATGCCGAATGAAGCGCCGTCCATGGCTGGCCCAGTGAAATTCCACGTATCCGCTTCTTATCACCCACACGTGGAAATACAGCAGGTTCACGGTAGACAGACACGCGTGGCAGCCTGCAAAGGCAGTATGGTATAGTCAATCAGTGCTGTCGCTGCGTCGCGTCCACTGCCGCTGCTGTGCGAAAATGCGGAGGAATCCCAGGAAGCGCCGTCTTTTTATGCCGGAACGATGCCGAATGAAGCGCCCTCCATGGCTGGCCCAGTGAAATTCCACGTATCCGCTTCTTATCACCCACACGTGGAAATACAGCAGGTTCACGGTAGACAGACACGCGTGGCAGCCTGCAAAGGCAGTATGGTATAGTCAATCACTGCTGTCGCTGCGTCGCGTCCACTGCCGCTGCTGTGCGAAAATGCGGAGGAATCCCAGGAAGCGCCGTCTTTTTATGCCGGAACGATGCCGAATGAAGCGCCCTCCATGGCTGGCCCAGTGAAATTCCACGTATCCGCTTCTTATCACCCACACGTGGAAATACAGCAGGTTCACGGTAGACAGACACGCGTGGCAGCCTGCAAAGGCAGTATGGTATAGTCAATCAGTGCTGTCGCTGCGTCGCGTCCACTGCCGCTGCTGTGCGAAAATGCGGAGGAATCCCAGGAAGCGCCGTCTTTTTATGCCAGAACGATGCCGAATGAAGCGCCGTCCATGGCTGGCCCAGTGAAATTCCACGTATCCGCTTCTTATCACCCACACGTGGAAATACAGCAGGTTCACGGTAGACAGACACGCGTGGCAGCCTGCAAAGGCAGTATGGTATAGTCAATCAGTGCTGTCGCTGCGTCGCGTCCACTGCCGCTGCTGTGCGAAAATGCCCTTTGATACCGCAACGCTCGAAAGCCTGAACCTTCTGTTCCAGCAGCTTCCACGCCCCTCAACAACTATTACCACACTGCCTGACTTGTCCTCGTCGATAGCGTACTTCGGTAATTCTCGAACGCAAAATGTTAATGCCTGGATCAATGACATCCGCCGTGTACAACAGCTTGCCGCATGGGATGACGCTACCACTCGCCTTATTGCCGCAAGCAAACTGAAAGGCCCAGCTCTAAATTGGCATTTAGCTTTTGCGGTATAACCATCCGACGTGGGAAACGTGGAGCGCGGCCTTGAAGGAAGCATTCTCGACAGAGCTGACCCTCTTCCGAGTGGCAGGAACGCGTCGTCAAGATTAGACAAGGCCCAGGCAAGAGCCTACAGGAGTACGCTTACGCGAAGCTACGGGAGATTGAAAACTGCCCCGTAATGCTCGCCGACGCCCAGAAAATTGACTACCTACTGCAAGGCCTCAACGAGCCGCATGTTATTGCAGCCATCGCGGCTAATCGACCTTCGACGATACGAGACTTCCTATCCACGTGCACAAGCCTGGACAAGTGCACTCCTCATATACAACACACGCCAAGTGCAAACCCACCGATATGGCCTCTCCTTCAGTCAGTTCGAAGTGGCAACCTAGGACATCAGCAGCCCAGTTTCCAGCCACCAGCACCGACAACAGCTACAACAGCGCAGCCAAGGCAACGCATTTCCGCGTTGCCCAGAGAAGAACAGGAACGCCGTTATGAAGCCATTTCCGCACGCTATGGGGCCCCAGCATTCCGGAGTGGCCAAGACATAACTCAAGCAGTTTGCTACAAGTGCAATCAGTTGGGGCATTTGGCATCAGCATGTCCTTCGCGTACGAAGTCACCAAGGACCCAATTATCGCTCACCCCTGGCGCCGGACAGCCGCAAGCCCTACACAGTTTGCCCGGAACACTGAAAGGTTCCCAACAGCTGTGCCCATTTTTCACGGCGACCGTTACAGGAGTCGGAGAACACGACGCTTACCCAGACTCTGGCTCGAAAGTCACATTGATTTCCAAAGACATCCTTCCCTCCACAATGCTGTTGCCCTGGACCAATCTACCTCTTTCCGTTGTTGGAGGTGGTACAGCACTACCAGTTGGGTCAGCCCTCCTGAAAATAACTATTGGCCCTATCTCTGGTGTGGTGGAGGCAGCACTTTTGGAAAACAACATTCTTCCCCTTATTTTGGGTGAAGACTGGTTTGCGGCCGCGCAAGCTCGATTGGTCTTTCAGCCACCACAACCTACTCAGATCCAACACCCAGCCACGGGTGTAACGCTCCCTAGCCGCTCAGCGTCTGGTCCCGCAAATGGCCAATGCGGTCATTTTAGCCCATTCAAAGCGTTTCCCGCCGGCTAAAGCACCACAAGACTGCCTTCAACGACAGTCATTGCCGGTGCCAGAAGAGCCTCGTTGGCAAACTTTGGCCGCAAGCACATTGCCATCGGACCGAACCTCTGCCGCGCCACACGGCTGCACTACCGGGGCCGGTAACCATCCACCCCGACCTGCCGCCAGTCAACTTAGGCTGTGGCAAAAGTCGAGAAAAGAGGAGCTAGAGCCGGGAGAAAAAGAGGAGCTACAGCCGTGAGAAGAAAAGAAGCCTGAGCCGAGAGAAAAAGAGAAGCGAAAGTCGCGAGAGGAGAATGAGCCGTGGCCAGGACACAAGTCACCCCCGCAAAGAGAGGAAAAGAAGCAGGAGTCGGAAGAATAAGCCAAGTCCCAGCAGAGAAAAGATTCGGAGCCGCAGTCGTGAGAAGCGAAGCAGAGAGAAGAAAAGGAGCAGAATTCAAGAAAAGAGTCACAGCCGTGAGAAGAGAAGCCTGAGCCGAGAGAAAGAGAGAAGCAAAAGTCGCGAGAGGAGAATGAGCCGTAGCCAGGACACAAGTCGCCGCCGCAAGGAGAGGAAAAGAAGCAGGAATCGGAAGAAGACGCGAAGTCCCAGCAGAGAAGACAGGCGGAGCCACAGCCCACGCGCGCGCACCGTGTGCGCCAGCTTCTCCTCACCTGCAAACTTTCTGCTTGAGTGAGTGTGGACACCACGTGAGACCAAGGGACTTGGTCATCTGGGGGAGGTGAAATGTGAGTGACGTACTAGCGCGCTTAGCGGGAACCAGCCGAACAGTCGGCCACAGTGTGCTTCCGCTTCCGGGGTTCGTCTCTGCGTGGAAGTGCGACGAGCTCGGCAGTCGAGCCATGGACACTGACGTGTGAAGACGTGTACCATAATGTGTGTACGACAACTTAGCTCAATTAAATAGTTTGTTAAGTTCCGAGTCTCTCTGTGAACAGCCCAAGCCTCACATTTGATATAGAAAAAAATGTTCTGCGAATATCCTGATATTTTTATAATAAAGTTATAAATACTCCCATTCTTGCTGGATAAGTTAAATAGCTGCCTGAATAAAAATATGGCAAGCAGTTTACAGATGTGAAGTATTATTTCAACAATAATAGGAAATTGTTCGAATGCAGAGATTTATGTACTTGGCCTGAAAAAAATCTAAGCATGAGATGACATACAGGGTGTTTCAAGAAATGTGTCGAATATCCTAAAAGAATCAGGAAAATGCGATGTTTGCTCGCTGTTTTCAGTCTTTTTTCTTTAGCAGCTTGCATCTTAACATGGTTGAAGACATCTTTAATTAGTGGAGTTATGCGGCTATGTCAAATGGGAGATTCGAAATTCTTCATGCGAAAAACACATCGCAGCTTTGAGATATAGAAAAGGCGGCACCTCTATTAATTACTGTGGCGTAATAAAATTCGGGCAAAATTCAACGGCGAAACCGAAACCCAAGCACCGATGAGCGCAACAAGCAGACGACTAGAATGGCGTGACTGTTCAGGACAACGATTACAGAGGTGCAGAGGTCTTCCCCGTTCGTTAACGTATGTGTGTCAGGCGTGCTATTATTGCAAGCGCAGCCCACACACCGCACAACGAAGTCGGTTCATGATTGATATAACGACGCTCACTCATTCTGGACGTCTCAGACGAATACGGCAGTAGCGCTCCTCCGGTTTTCGGTTTCGCCGCTGAATTTGAGAGAATTTCATTACATCGCAGTTATTACTAAAGGCTGCTTTTTCGAAATCTCAAAGCTGCAATGGGTTCTTCGCATGAAGGACTTCAATTCTACCATTTGACTTAACCGCCAAACTCCGCTAATTAAAAAGTTAATTAATTTAACTTTCTTAACTACTATTCCAAATTATGTCTTCAGCCATTTTAAGATGCCTGCCGCTACAGAAAAAGCAACTGCGAGGACAGCGAGCAAATACCGCATTTTCCTGATTTTTAAAGCACATTGGACACATTCTTGAAACACCCAATATATACAATTAAACAGGTATAGAGACTGGATGTTTCGGAGTCTGGTGGTGTCACTCATGTGTGGGGCTTGTTTATATTTAGAGCAATCGCTGTATGCAACGTTTACTCGAGATGTGTGCACTGCTTCGCCGTACCAAATGAATACAGATTCAAACAAGTTACATACAACGCAGTGATTTCCGCGGCAATTCAGTGCGTGTCAGCAGGGCATCCGACCGCGAATTCCCGCTTTTTTTTCTGCTGAGCTCAATAACGTCCATGAAGTTTTTGTGCTGAAGCCCCCCGAGTACTGAAGCAGCGTGTGAAGAGGATTCTCCAATTTCTAATAAATACAAGTAGATGGCCAGACGGGTTAAGCACGAATTTTTTCGTCCCACAGATGTGCGTAATCAGCTGCTCCGAGCTGATAATCACGTTTGTTGTCGGGCATTCGCTCGTAATAGGAACTGAGAGATCCACAATGTTGAACTGTTGTTCATTTCATTTATTGTGGTTCGTCGAGTTTCTTTTTTCAGGTATTTTTTTCGCGCACATTTTGCCTATGCGATCGGTTTTTCATCATTTATGGGTGAGTCCGACACGTCGAGATCGAGATTGGTGACCACCACGTTTTCGTAATCTGAGGGAGAGAAATCGTCAGGGCACCCACCATTAGAATAATTTCTTGCCGAATAATGTGAGCTCTCGCCGCACGTGACAATATTACCCTAAATCGTTACGTAACTGGCCAGCATGCGAAGTTATTGATTTCATGACCTATCAGTCATGTCAGGCATACATTGTTGCCCTTCCATGTCAATTTTGGTGCATACCACTTGAGGGAAGTCACGCGAGTAACTTGTTATTTTTGGTCGCGGCGACGCCAAAAAACGTATTCCACTTCGAACGAGCCAGTTAATAATAATGGATGGGGTTTTAAAAATGAGCCGGTTAAGGCTTTCGTCTTAACAAGCACACAGAATATTCTGGCAGGCAGTCTTGTAAAACAAATCGAACGCAAGCAATAAGAGAATGGATATGGAGGCCAAACGCGTTCGCATATTCTAGCCATTCACTACGTGCATATCTGCTGCGTTCTCCTTGTTATCTACGCGATCCCCAGCTTATTCTCTTCTGCAGCTCGCCTACGTTCGTCATTCCACGCGTAACTAAATTGAGCACCTTCGCTCACGATGAAGTGCTCACAGAATGCGTTCCGCAAACAGCCGCCTAAGTGCGGACCTTTGCGGTGGCAAACCAGCTAGAAGGAAATACACTATACCACCGTTTGCGCAAAAACGCGTTCTCTGCGTGGTGAGTCGCTGCAGTATTGCCTTGCAGAGCCGTAGCACTCATACCCAAATTATCGCAATGTTGGCTAATAGCTGCAAAAATATGAGGCGTGTAGCATATGCCCGCCGCGTTGACGCGGCCTCCACAGCGGAGAAATCCCATGGGTCCAGCACAACCGCGCCGCGTTGCGGCAGTTCACCGCAAATGGTCCTAGCTCACACAATGTATTCGCGCGAGGCTTTGTACACTCCCCCTATTCTAGGTCACTCTAACAGAGTTTCGTAGGCGGCACGGGTTTTACACCACCACCGGGAGATGGCCCCGCGCTTCGTGACCGGACCGCGCGGATGTTGTTGGGCCGAGACGAGATTTGTTCAGTAAAGACTCATCAATTCGAATTCGGTTAATTCAAACTGGCGCCTTGGTAACGGCGCAGCCCTATGTATTTCTATGGGAGAAAACTCCCGATAATTCAAACGCGTCGGTATCTACCAGTGTTGCGGAATGGGCGCCTCCATTCCATTCCACTTCCATTCCGGGGAATTAGAACTTGCCGCAATTCTATTCCTTACAATTCCTTGGAATAAAAGAACTTAGCCCATTCTCACTCCGGGAATAACCGGGCAGTTCCATTCCATTCCTCTAATTCCTCAACGTAAGAAAGCCATCTTGATAGTTTTGTCGAGTTAAGAATGAACGCCCCATAAAGCTGATGTCGTCAGATACACGTTACCAAGGTCGAGGGATAGTATAGCTTGGTGACATATCTCGTGCAGTACAACCACCCTACTGATTCCCATAGGGAGCTAATGGTGATTTTTTTAAGATTGATAAAGCTTAAATGTGTTAACGCAAAAATGACGACATAGCGAATCGTCGCGTCGGGACTCGGGAAGGCGCCGCCGTGGCCCTGGTTACGTGGGCTCTCCTGCTTCGGCTGGCTTCCCGAACCAATGCTTTCAAAAATTTGCTCTCTCTCTCCCTCTTTACGGAGGGGGGAGGGCACACAGTTCATCGTGTACGACTGTGTGTTCTCTGACCTACAGACCTTCGCCGACAGAGTTTCAGGCAAAGGCGCCCGTGTGTCAAGACAGGGGGGGAAAGTATTTCAAAAGGGTGGGCGGGGGGGTGGGGTTGATGGGGGGGAGTAGGAGGTGAGACGGCGCGCAAGCTGGTATAGGAAAGATTGCAGTGAACACAACCATCACGCGAGCGTCAATACGCATCACAACTTAGAGAAGCGCTTTTTCGAATATGCCTCCGAGTCGCCGATGATGACAGAAACAAAAACAAAGAAGTGAAGGGGAGGGGGGGGGGGGGGGAACAGCAGGCGGCTGGGGCGCCGCCGAGAGGGAAAAGAATAAATCACGTGGCTTCAGGGGGGGGGGGGAATATGCCGCCGCCGTAGTTCCGTACGACGGATACCAATGGCATAGCGTCGCCGTTACGAGAAGAATAGAGAGAAACGTCGGAGCAACACTGTCAGGACAGAATTGTAGTAGGCGCGTTGCTTATCAATGTACTGTGCTTGTAATCAACCAAGCCATTTTAAAAATACTGCTTTATTGTTAAATCCGACGCTCTGACTTACAAATGTTCGAAGTTTCAAAAAAGCGCGTAGACGAAAACGTGCTGTAATTTCGGGAAAAGACGTAATTCCATTCCCATTCCATTCCGTGCAAAAGGCGCTTAATTCCATTCCCATTCCATTCCTTCAAGCGTTGTCCCCATTCCATTCCGGGGTCGCGAAAATGTGGAATGATTCCAGAGTCATTCCAATTCCGTAGTGGCAACTCCGCAACACTGGACTATCTACAACGGTTAATTTGAACTGGCAGCGCCCTGGCTTTCGTCCCTCCTCACAGAAATCGGCCCAGAATGATAACCCAAAATACTCGTTACTTTCATCTGTGTAAAACTAGGGCAGTGGTTGATTTCCTTGTATGTTTTTATGGTTGTAAACGTCCTCTGTCTGCTGCCACTGCTGTATGGGTGGCACGACCCAGTCAGGCAATGTTTGCCTTTAGCCGTGTCTCTTTTGGATAATTTCAATATTGTTCTAAATCAACTGAGAGAGAAAGGCTTTAAATTTTCATTGCGTTACCTCTGCCATGTTAAGGAACGTGTTTTTGAGCACAAATAGCTTCGTATATTTTGGCATTAAGGCTCACTGCTCGACAATAAGGAAAGGGAAACAACAGAAGGGGTAGAGACGGTCGCACCATCTCTACCCCGGTGAATGCAAGTCTATATTTTGGCATTAAGGCTCACTGCTCACGTGAATGCAAGTCGCTGCTTGTTTCTGGCGTATCACTGACTGATCAATAAATTATGTTCGCTGTTAGAGCGTGAACTTAATTTACTAAATTACCTGCCACAAACGTGTATTATCGCCTAATTTGCGGGAAGCGAGTCCAGAGGTGGCTTGTCTAGGTTCTCTCCGCAGAGTTGGCGCGATGCATGTTCATTCTAGCGCCTGCCCGCTAATTCAAACTCTGCTTAATTCGAAGAATTTTATAGTACCCTTCGAGTTCGAATTAACGAGCTTTTACTGTAAAAATGTTTAGTTCAAAAGAGGTTCATTTCAACTCACTATGCTTTCAGGTCTTCTTCGCTTCGGGATCATGCATGCTAGACAAAGCCTAAGATTTATCCCACACAGTGACAGGAAACAATACTAACATTAATTGTTGGGGTTTAACGTCCCAAAAGTACGGTATGATTATGAGAGAAACCGTAGTGGAAGTCTCCTAGAAGTTTGACCACCTGCGGTTATTTAACGTGCACCTAAATCTAAGTACACGGGTCTCAAACAATTTCGCCTCCATCGAAAATGCGTCCGCCGCGGCCGGGATTCGATCCCTCGACTTTCAGGCCAGCAGTGGAGTACCTTAACCACTAGATCACCGTGGCGGGTATCACAGGAAACAATGGCGTCTGTATGGACCAGTGTACAATTTCACATTATCGTGTGGTATGGTGCGTGGGGTGGTGACGGTGGGTGTGCCCTTGCGAACATGCACTATACCCATTGTAAGATTGTGGCTGGTATCATCTCCGATGAATCTGCTTTATCGGTAGGCATATCATGCTTGCATTTAGTATTGGTTGTGGGAGAGCCCGCCTTCATTGATATTTAAGTGTTGAAGCGTCAACCCAACATGAAGAAAAAACGATGTAGCCAGACTTATTCAAACTTAACTCGTAATGAATCTCGTATAAAATTCTATGCCTAACGCCTGCTTAAGCCTGACGCATGGACAATACTAGCACGTTTCTTTTTTCCTTGCTGCTCGCGTAGGGTGTCCAGGAATTTCGTAGAAGGCTAATGGAGTGCGTCACAAAAGTCACCATGGTTGTTGAAAAATTCTTTCCTGTAAGTACCAGTTCCTTACTTGCCTTCCCCTCGCCATCCAAGCTCACAAAAATAGAATTGTCTAGAATAACTATGCCCAAACCAACAAGCAAATTAAGAGAAAACTTAAAGCACCTATCAGAAATAGATTGTTTCGGCATGTAAATATATGAAGCCTAACTTAGAGGGGGGTGGGCTATCGTAGATGTCTTACTTATGATAAGGTCTTGTGAATCAAATGCGAAGCATTTCTAAATGTGGAGCATTTCTTAGCCAGGCAAAACCACTTTAAGCATTTCTATCTATCTATCTATCTATCTATCTATCTATCTATCTATCTATCTATCTATCTATCTATCTATCTATCTATCTATCTATCTATCTATCTATCTATCTATCTATCTATCTATCTATCTATCTATCTATCTATCTATCTATGTAGCCGCCTACATCTGTGAGCTCTCGTGATTGCCTCCTTAGCTTGCTGTAGACCAAAATTGGTATGGGAGGAAGAGAGGGTTTGACTAATAGGACTGTCTGGTCATGACATGAATGACATTAAAATCCTGTCGCGTACGTCGTCAAACTCTCTCCTCCAGATACGTCTTGCACATACCCGTGTACCACGGCCGCGGAATGCGCGTATGTGCCACAGGTGATTGACAGTGTATATCTACCCAGGCATGGCGTGAACAGCTATTGGCAATTTAAATGCGAGAGCGTTATGAAAAGGCGATACAGGCAGCGCTCATCCGACGAATGCAAAGAATAAGTATCAGGAGAGCAGCAGGAATCGAACCGAAGCATTTTGCGTGGAAGTCAGGTATTCTACAATAGAGCCATGCCAGGCCTTTAAAGTGCTTTGAAAGAAGACCCCATGCAGGCTTGATGTCGGTGCAACGTCCTTTGTAGTCGCTGTGCTGGTTATCAAATATAGTAGCAAAGCAACAAATATCATATATGTACTCATATAATATAGGCTTCATGTCGGCTTAACGACAATTGTGGTTACAGTGTTGGCTCCACCACTACATCAGTCAAATAAACATTTCATTTGTATTCATATGATTCAGCAAGCTATATTCAAGCGTTGCTCGACTCCGGAGGAATATGCCAAAAGAAGTTCCGTATGAAATTCCCATTATCGCACCGCAAAGTGCCATCCGTTTCGATAATACTCACATCTGTTCTCTAACGTGAGTGCTGACGTTACGTCAGACTATAAGCTACCCTTTAAATGCCAATGTAGCGTACGTTGTAGTAAGCCCACGATGTGCACACAACTACTACGCTTGTAAGGACACGTTGACCCACCCCGTAACGCTTGCCTCAAAACCGAAAAACTACAGCATATACTCGCCAACTGCTTCGCATGAAACGGATTCCCACAAGGTGTGGGATCTGCCAATTATTTTGTCTTCAAGGGCTTTAATACTGTGGCGGAGAGACCTTAAAGGAGCCTCGACAGCAAAATGATCCTTTGTGAGGAAGCGTTTGGGCACTGCTATCGTGCGGATCTCAAGAGTGCAACCAGTGCACACGGTGACCTGCAGCGTGACTGTGGCTACGGGGAAGTGGCAGAGTGTTTGAAGCGAAAACTTTACTGGCCGAGTCGAGAAAGTTTCGCCGTGTGTCGCCGCTTGACCTTGAAGCGACGAAGGGACACCCCGCTACTAGCCGCGCTCCACCTCGGCCGTTGCTCCGAGCGTTGCTAAGATGACTACTGCAGCGTCGCCAGCCGTGTCCACGTGTTTAACCACGTGACTCGCCGCTCTCTATGCCACGCCGGGCCAGCAGGCCAGTGCCTTAGTTTATTCGATGTGGCATGGTCGTGCGATGGAAGGAGGGCACGAGGACGCTGGCCCATTTGTGCCGAAGTTGTCTGCATGGTCCCAGTGGTGAAAGCGACAAGCTGCTTCAGACCATCGTGCGGATGTAGCTTGGCTTGCTTATTAGTTAAAGCGGAAACGTGAGTGCCAGCGCGCAAAGTGACAGGCTGAAACGAGTGATGAACGAGAGCTTTGGCGGTCTATCTATCTATCTATCTATCTATCTATCTATCTATCTATCTATCTATCTATCTATCTATCTATCTATCTATCTATCTATCTTAGCAAAGTCGACAGCTGGGCTAGTTGGTATGGTTCCATATTGTTTAAAGCGCAACAGACAGGACCAGGAAGAAGAAGCGCTCGTTGTGTCTTCTTCCTGGTCCTGTCTGTTGCGCTTTAAACAATATGGTATCTATCTATCTATCTATCTATCTATCTATCTATCTGTCTATCTATCTATCTATCTATCTATCTATCTATCTATCTATCTATCTATCTATCTATCTATCTATCTATCTATCTATCTATCTATCTATCTACGACTTTCTCGTGGCTGTTTCGTTAAATGGATATGTACCAAATTGGTGCGGAGTGAAATGACTTGATAAAGACCATAAATGACAGGTTGCACAAGGAAAATGACGGCATGGATGTCATGAACGGCATGATTTACACGCCACGGTCATGGTGCATTCGCGGCCGTTTCGTTTATGTGATATGATAGAAATTGGTATGGTGTGACACGACTGTATACGACTGTAGGACGAACATACCTTATCCAGCTATCGCGGACATCATCGTTCAGTTCGCGTGTCTTCCCTCACGTACCGCATGACTTCTATCTTTTAGATGCGAAGCAGCTTAAGGCGAAGTTCAATCCCGTGGTGGTGGTGGTGTGCGGCGTGACCACCCTTACTGCGCACGCGCAAACCCTTTTTAAAAAATAAAATTAAAGAACCTCCTCTCCCCCTCTAGGCGTCCCTCTCCACGGCGTCCACACCCCCCACTGCATATGCGCGTCCCCCCCCTCTCTCTCCTCTCCTACGCTCCCCCCCCCCTCTCGCCTCGCGACGCCGACGCAGGCAGCGTCTGCTAGCGAGTTTCTTGGTTGCAAAAACCGGCTGCTCGCTCTGCACAACCATTCACTGGCCACCCCGTATATATGGCACTGGATCTTGACCTGCAAGGTAGTGCCGGTGGGAGATTTCTCCTGTGCGTTGTTGAAAAATAAAAATTCGCAGCGTGCGCGTTAACTTAAAGTGGACTGCGGGTCTCTGTTTCCAGTCGGAGTCTTCTGTCTCTCATTGCCCATTAGCAGCGATTGGCATGTTCCAGTAGGAAACACCGGTCCATCACTGCGTGCTTTAGCGCCTCCCCAGGTTTCTCTCCTGCGCAACGCTGCGATGAGCGCCAGCGTCAACGCCGCCGCCAGTGTAAGCGTTAGTGCCCTCTGCTTCGCATCTACACATGGTTCCCTTTAGCGGGAGATGGTGTAATTTTTTTTGATACTCATGTCAAGTAGAGAGTTGTGTCATGGCAAGAAAAAAAATACACAAGAAAAGCCCTGTATCCACAACTTCCCCGACAAAACTTGTTCGTGTTACCGGCGATAAAGACCGGCGGTCCGTAAATTTGCCACTCATTCCCTGATTATTTGGCAAAAACTCGTTTTACGCTTGAAAAACACGGTGCCCGGCTTTACCGAAAATACTGAAATGGCTGCCAGACGTGTCAATTTATTTCTTTATTCTTTTTTTTTCTTACCGCGTTGAAAGATTCAGCTGATGTTAGATTTTGAAGTGGCCGGCGTATGTTTAATAGTCAAATGATAGCACTTCGCAATGCTGAGTTATAGGTTGCGCTCTTAACTTGTGCCATCTGTCAGATTTTCGCCCCCGTATTTTTCTCGCTGTTTACTGCCACTTACGCTTCTGTGGCTGCACAGAATGCGGTGGTACTTGTTATTATCACCGCTGACAGCGAGCTGCTCTTGTTTTGTTGTTGTGTCTGTGCGATCACTATGTAGGTCATATTTATCAACTGGCACCGTAGTTAGCATGGCAGGGGGTCAGTCGGGCTTAAGACTTCATGTTGATTAGAGTGAGGATGTCTTTCTCGCCCCAAAGAGCGTAGCAGAATATCTAAGCACCCACAAGCAAGGACAGAGCTATTCATTTCAAAGAGCATTTTTACGAGCGAGTATGAAAACCGGTGGGATCGCATGTGACACACTATATCGTCGTGATGATAACGTAGATGGCATGCATAGTGTGCAAAAACGGTTATCTTGTGTTAATAACCTTGAATAAACTGTTGTACTGGCATGTAATTTAGCTGCTTCGCTTATTGGTGCCCGCAACTACAAGAGAGAGAACGAAAGAAAAAAAAGGTGGTCATGTTTTCGACCAGAAAAACATTTTGGTGGCTACCCTGTTTGAATAATAGCGAATAAAAAGATCGCAAACAGAAGAAGGGTGATTATTAGTGCCTGTCGTTGAGATTGTTTCTGGAAATTAATTGTTTGTCTCTTTTCTTCGTCTTTCATTTTTGTTTGCTGTTCCCTTTACAAGTTCCTTAATGTCGTCACTCCCTCTAAATCGCCGCAATCCTGGACTGCGTTTCCCCATGTTAATACTGGCAGTATGCAGGAACTGTATACCTTTGGTTTGAAGGACAGCGGCAGACTGTTTGATATTATTAGGGAGTCCCTGCTGCATGAGCTTCAGCGCATCCTTATTCTTCGTTTCGTGAGTAGGCTCTTCTGTTAGTAGTTGACTGAGATATGCATATTCTTGTACCAACTCCAGTGGTTCGTTTCCATTGCGAACTCACTCTTTTTTGCCTCGTTATTAAACATTCTAGCCGGTTTCGCCAGCGGAATGCGGTTGTGTAACCCGTTTGTCTTCACCGCCTCAGCCTCAGCCTGCTGCGTATCGCCAGCAACGAAAACACTGGATGGTTCAGGATCAGCGCAATGGCGCAGAACTCGAACAAAAACAATCTACCCGTACCGGGTCTGCTGACGGGAATTATTTCTCGCAATCAGTTAAGGGCGACATCGGCGCATCTCGGTGGGCAGAATCAGCTGGCAACGCCCCCCTTCGGGACACCTATAAAGACCAACTTCGCCGATGAGCCGGCCACTGGGCACGGCTTCACCACCGGAATGCGGTCAAGGTCAAACTATAGGCGATGCGCAAAGCGCCGACGACGCCATCTGCCGCCACGGCTTGGAAGCGTTTGCGGGTCCGGGCGAGCAGTTTTCCCGCGAGCGTGTACGCGAGTGCACGGATGGATGTGTTTTTATCGTGATTTAACGGCTCTGTCGGTCTTCCGCGATGCCGAAAAATAACTGCTGCGTTGTCGCTGCTCAAACTCATACAAAAAATTGCCAGGAACGCACTTCTACAGGTGTCCGGTGCTATTTCATGAGCGAGAGCGACGGCGGCGGTTGATTGCGGCTGTCCGAAAAAGGTACAGCCGTCAGCACCTTTAACTCGAACGCTCCGACGCGCGGCCTCGGCTCGCTTGGACGGAGGTCAGCGCCGCCAAGCGTTGAAAATGATACGCTTGCTGCAGTTAACGATATATGGAGCGCGCGTCGGTTTCACTAGTACATTTCTGTTTGCCAGTCTGCCTGACCGGCGGGTCGAATGCATTCACTTGGCATCCCGTTTTTGCCACGTTTCGCTCGTGGCTACGTTATCGCGCGCGCCCATGGCGTTCGTTGTCGTATACTTATCTCGACAATTGAACCATTGCGTGCGACAGCTTACGCACCTTTCGTGTATGAATTCGCAGCTGCTGCTCAAAAGAAATCACATGTATAAAAAGCAGAGCAAACGCACGTTCATGGCGTTTGTAAAAGTTGCACAATAAATAAATCTGAAATGCGGCGGCATTGTTCATGTTCCGATTCATTAATTTTCAGACAGCGTGAATTGATCTGTTCTCGCAATTTAGAGTGTGCCTTCCTGTTCGGTTGCGAGAACGAGTGCAGAGGTGGCTTCTCTGGGTTCTCTCCGCACAGTGTGGCGCGATGTCTGTTCATTCTAGCGCCTTCCCGCTAATTCGAACTTCGCTTAATTCGAACAATTTTATAGTCCCCTTAGAGTTCGAATTAACCAGCTTTTGCTATGTTGGATTTGTCGTATATTTACTCACGCTCCTCTTAAGTGGGACAGGGGTAGAACACGTTCTTGCAACGTTCTTAAGAGGTGCACAACCAACTGTACCATGAATTCGTACAAATCATCGCAAACCAGTGCCCTTCTAAGTTATAGCACACTTTCTGAAAAGTGAATTACGAATATTTTGAGCACGCTCAATGCTTTTCGTCAAGGGAGTGAGTATGATCTCAGAAGCAGCCCGCCATCGATCGTACCTCTAATATGCGAGACCGCTGTTCATAAAAGAACAACTTGCGCGCCCTATCCTAACTGTATGTGTCGCGGGCACACGAAAGTCCACTTGCATTAATATAAACATCTCTGATTGCCACTGTTCTCGTTTTTCGCGCAATTTCAACTCATCTTTACTTTGGGATTCTTGCCTGGGGTATGCGGGAGTTCTGTACTCCGAGATGTGCATTATTGCTCAAGTTGCATGACCTCAGTTGTTCCGGACTGTCAAGTTTCCGAGCGAACCGAAAAACGATAAAAAAAATTTCGTTTTCACTCCGGAACGAAATAATCGATAACGTTTCGGTTACGTTTTCGTTCCGGTGAAAAATATCGGTTTTTTTTTTCGTTTTTTCGTTTTCGGTTTTCGTTCCGTTCCGATACACAGGTGGAATGATAAGAAAAGGAGAAATGGTGCCACTAAGCAAACAAAAAAAAAAAACTACGGAAAACCGAATCGTCCGAACACCCGGAGCACCACACAAAACAAAATATAACATTACTAGACGTGAACCCCAGAAGTGTCCTGAATAAGGTGAAGCCACTCGAAGACTTGCTGATACTTTATTGACCAGACATGGTAGCCATCACGGAAACCTGGCTCTCAACAGCTGTACTGGACCAGGAATTCCCTCCCCCTAACTATGCTGTCATCCGAAAGGACCGACCTCCTCGTTGCGGAGGCGTGGCGTTGCTAATTCGACGTTCCATTTCACATGCATGGCTGCCTCACGTCCCAGACAGAGAGGCGATTTTCTGCAAAATAACTTGAACTGGTACAAGCATAGTATCGGGCTGCTCTTATCGTAGCCCATAGACGTCAGACTCTGCCCAGGCGGCGCTGCAAAAAACGCCGCCACCAGCGCTCTCATCGCCGGCCTGGCCATAACTGGGTACTGCAAGGAGAGCCGTCCGCAAGCGAATGTGTATAGGCCACTACAGAACCCCCCCCCCCTCTTTCGTTGGTGTTGAGGCGCGGTTGCCTGAAAATCAAGGACCTGGAAAGCTTCTTCCGTTAATCCACCCTCGCTTCAGAAAAGTAGGAAGCCCATCAAAGCGGACTGCGTGTACAATGCGAAAGATGTATCAGTTATTTCGGCGTGCTGCAACTCGTAAGTGCAAGCGAGCATCGCATTACATCGAGTTCGAGGCAAGCACTCCTACCTGTGTTCTGTAGGGCCTAAATGCGTTAATTTTGGGCATATACGTAATCTCAAAGCGATGAAGTACATACACGAGCAATGTATCTTACGATCAGTGGTACGAAGCTCGCTTTATCAGGCACGAATGGCCCGGGCGACGTTCGCCTTTGCAGTTGCATTCTCCATCCATCTCTCGCTTCCTGTGCGTTGAAGTGTTTTATTACGCAGGCTCGAATGTTCTGTGGACGGTTGTCTTCCGTTTGTATATACTGCAAATGGGGATACGTGCTTGTCCACTTTCTCGGTGTACAACGAAAGGCAAAACCGTGGCCTCCTAGATAGCTCCGGCAATCGCGGAGACCGCGGCCAAGAAAAACGTGATGGTGGTCACGACCAACATTTGCAATTTACTTGTACGACGCACGTGCTAGCATTTGCTAGTTAAAGCTGGAAGTTCGAGCCTTCAAAGCGTACGTGCGCAATGCTTTGTGGTGACGACCAGTTCAGATTATGGGTGGTCGCGGAGTGCGGGATGTTTATCGCGCACGTCACGAGTCTGCATTTAACAGTTGCACAACATGTACCGCGGTCAGAGGCTTTGCTGAGCTTCATAGTCAAGGTTACCACGGTTCTCCGTCAAGGCTACTCAAAACAATAACAGGAGACCCACATTATCACACTTTCGCATGCGACCGGCTGTGGAGAACGCGAGTAAGTCGCTTACTCAACACGTTCGCAACGGCCCGTATCCAGCACTCTCGCCGTTCTGCTTCGTGCGACAGCAACGGAAATCAGTAAAACTGAAGTCCTTTACGTCCGTGGCAATTCACAACGCAGCAGTAGCGTCGGCTGAGGCCTTTCTTCGTAGCGCACGGAGCTGATGCGTCTGCTCTTGGTTTCGGCCGTCGTTCTGGCGAGTGATCTAGCAAGCACTTGATGGCGGTTCGGTGCGCGTCCGACTAGCGAAGACAAATGCGTAGCTCTTTTTTCCGAGTGTTCAATGCGCAAACACACCTAATATTTAGCTCAATCGTTGTTTCGCAATCGCTAGTTGCACCTAGTTGAACAGAAAACTTTGCAAGGGACTTTGCACTACCCAAAACTGCTCCAACAGGTGGCGCTACGTGTCTGCAAAACTCCAGAGTCCGACGTCTATCCTATGGTCCGGAGTGTGTAGTTTTCACTCATGATTTTCTTAAACAACATGTCGGCAGCTCTGCCGTCATACTAATGGGTGATGTTAACCTTGCTGATATAAATTCAAGTAGCATGCACCACACATCGCAGTGTTCAGAGGCTTTGCTGAGTTAGATGTTCAATCTCAACCTCCATCAAGTTGTTTCAGGTCCAAACGTGTGTTCAAGGAACAGCCAAAAGTATATTAGACCTAATACTTATTAGTAGTCACCGTAGCCTTGTCGGCTCTCAAGTTGATGTTGTGGAGGCTATTTCGGACCACAGAATGCCGGTTAACACTCGACCATAGCTTATGCTTTCAATCAACAGCAGGGACAACAGGGACAACGTATCTATCGACAATTCTATGTAGTGAACTGAAAATTTAAAACTCCATCATCCACGTGAAGGATATACAAGTTGCTTGGGTGGGGAGCGCTATCGAAGGCACACTCACGCACATTTCACCTTTTTTGTCGATGCAATTGCCTTCGTATATTTCACGTGCTCGTGGGTCGCCATATCGCATTAGTATTTTGCATTGATCAAATATGGCATGATACCCACATATGGATCTGTGCGCGGCTAGGTAGCTGCCAACAGAACCATTCATTAATTTGCAGTGTTTTCTAAGGCGGTCATTTACGCACCGGGTAGTTTGGTCGATAGCATAGACCGCATGAGAGGGGGATTTCATAGACTGCGTCATGGCAGCATGCGTCAAACAATAATGCGGGTTTCTTCTCACACGCATGCGGCCCTGTGTATTCTCTGTTCAGCTTATTGCACATAGCAGATAACTTATTTCTTGCTGAAAAAAAAGTACAAGCGTGCCTTTTCTGCTACCTTTTTTATACAATGTGATACCCTGTGCACATACAGAATTACCGCAGTTCTCGATGGTGAAATCTCTTGATTTTTGTGGCTGTGTTAAGTCTGCCAGAAGAACTTCGGCTAATGAAGACAGTGCATTGGCAGGGTAGCCTGCCATGCGCAGTCTGAGTTCTATCCTATCGCTCTGTTCTATGAGCCGAACCAGAAGCCAAATAAATGTTATGATCATGTTCCATGTGTCTTCACGACACGATTAGTGTCCTGGTTCGGTGGGTTGAAACACTTTCCAATGAAAACACATAAAGAAATACAGAGCGGTAAGCAAGAAGCATTGCGCTGATGAACGCTCCCTAGCGTGTCCGCTGTGAAAGACAATCGCATATTTTGCTGCAAGTACTTTACTCCACGAATGCAAGGGTTTCAATTCAGGAATGAAGTAATGCGTATGTTCACAGTCTACCAGGTAAACCATTGTATTACACTGTCTTGCAGAAACAAAATAAAACATTCAAGATACTTGGGACATTCGTCCATTTACACTCCTTAGGTTATATTGATGTATATATCACCAACAATGAGATGATGATACCGAAAACACACGAATCTTCGCAGTGTTTTCGTCTTAATGCGTGGTACCCTGTTATGGTAACAGACACTTGCCAGTTCTCATAAATGTCAGTCCTACTTGGCGTATTTACACCCTTTCGTTTTACTCTTTTCAGGAAGTAATGAAAAAATACAGCAAGAAATATAAGTTCAGCGACATTGTCCCTGCATTTCAGGTAAACGCCCGGGAATCATGTATTGCATGCGTGCATAAATGCTGGATGTACACTGTCAATTCTTATGAAAGGGAACACGCGAGCGCGTGGCCTGCGCTCTGCGGCGGCTGCCTACACCACCATCAACCGACAGATAACGAAAGCGCGTCCGCTTTTGGCGGCATCACCCGTTGCAAGTCCGGAGCGGGAACGCAATCCAGCAGCGCTTGTCCAACGGCCGTGACTCGTTATTTTGTTTGCCAATAGATGACGCAAAAAGCGGACATGCTTTCTTCAGTTTTCGGTTGATGGTGCTGCAGGCAGCCGCCGCAGAGCACAGGCCACGCGCTCGCGTGTTCCCTTTCATAAAAATGGATAGTGTACCTGAAAAGGCTCTTTTACAAATATATACGGAGAGTCAAGTGCGCAACGCAAGGCTTAAGACGTGCAACGCTTCTGTACCACGTAGCTGCTATGTCATCGTTGTCACCATGATGGCCGTATATATTTCTTTTCGTAAAAACTGCCACTCTTCTGTGACACAAGTCTTGCATGAGCCTATTCGTTTCTATGTCCCCAAATTTATATTATTCATCCATGTTATAACTTCTTTTCGGCTGAGCATGCTCAGGTTTGCCGTTGGTGGCTACTTTGCGCCAAATTGGCTACTTTTGGACCCCGTTGGCAACGAAAATTTTCCGTTGGCGCCATGGCTCTTTTTCAAACTTCTAGGTTTACTTATTCTAAATGGTTTTGTTTATTCATCAATAGTAAAGACTCTGTTGATAATACCGCTTCTGTTCTATTTGGCTATAAATTAGACTATAATATCAAATGACATGGCTACTTTGGCTACTTCTGTCATGAGTTCTGGCGCCTTTTCATGTCCACCCAACGGCAACCCTGGTCATGCTTCTCCTGTTACGGACTCCGTCAACATGGCTGTTGTCTATCACTAATGATTATTAACTGCGGAGCTGCTTTAGCTCGGCGTAAAATATCGTGACCCAAAACTATTATTATCATCAGGAACCGGCACGCGCTCTCTTTGCCCTCTTCTGCATATTCTGCTTCACTCCCAGAACACATGCGCCGATTTGTCCCGCGTATGCCAATTGTTAAGCACCAAGCGAAGGAGAGATTTGAGGGTGAGGAGCAGGGCGAAGAAACGAAGATAAAATTTTGGCGGAAAAAGATCCTCATGAGTTGGCCGATTTAAACACGCGTACCCACGATGCGAAGGCGACCCGTCATAACGACTCTGCTATCCAAGCACGCTGACAAGACATAGCATAGTCTTGTATAGTATCGTATAGGAAGGCGCTAGAAATGGGAAATGGGGGGTGAGGAGAAGGGAAAGAGTGGCGGGAAGAGTAAAGCATAGCATACGAGGAATGAGAAAGAGAAAAAGAGAGAAAGAAATTTAGAAAGAGAAAGAAAGAGAGAGAATCAAAGGAAGAGACTGTCCACGTCGTCTTCTTTTCAGACCTGTCCTTCGCCCTCATCCTTTTCAGCCTGTTACATGATTTCCCGGTGGCTGGAGCACCGACCCGGTGCTAATCAGGAGGCAGTCGAGTAATATGGCTTGAGCTGCGTGACATGTACTACGTCAGTACGAGGGTTAACGACGGTGGAGTCACTAGGGATTATTTCGTAGGTGACGTCGGTGACTGGGCGTACGTTGTGGTAAGGGCCGGCATAGCGTGGAAGGAACTTCTGCGAAAGTCCAAGGCGGTGCGAGGGCGACCAAAGCAGAACCAGAATACGGGCTGTGTAGTGGACGTCACTATGTAGGGCGTCATACATGCGCCTCTGATTGTCCTGTCAGTCCGTTAATCGGCGTCGAGCAACTTGGCGCACCTCTTGGGCCTTAGTTATTGCTTCCCAAGCGTACTCCGACGTATAACTTAGTCTGGATGGCAGGAGTGTGTCGAAAGGTAGCGTAGAGTCACGGCGGAACAACAGAATAAATAGAGAGAACCCAGTGGTATCGCGTCGAGAAGAATTATAGGCAAATGTGACAAACGGTAATGTAGTGTCCCAGTCTCGATGGTCGGCGGATACATACATGGATAGCATGTCAGTAAGAGTTCGATTAAGGCGCTCGGTTAGACCGTTGGTTTGCGGATGATAAGCAGTTGAAAGCTTGTGTTTAGTTGCGCAGGATCGTAGAAGGTCGTCAACCACTTTGGTAAGGAAGTAGCGGCCTCGGTCGGTGAGAAGCTGCCGAGGAGCGCCGTGGTGTAGGATGACGTTTTCCACGAGAAAGTCGGCGACATCAGTTGCACAGCTAGTTGGAAAAGCCCGTTTGATTGCGTATCGGGTTGCATAATCGGTTTCTACTGCAATACACCTATTTCCTGCAGCCGAGGTAAGAAAAGGGCCGAGGAGGTCAACATCTACACGGTAAAATGGCTGTGATAGTATGTTGAGCGGCTGAAGGTGTCCGGCAGGATGGGTAGTAGATTTTTTCCGTCATTGGCAAAGATCCCAGGCAGCAATATAATGGCAGACGTCCCGGTACAGACCAGGCCAGAAGAAGCACCGGCAAACTCTGTCATAAGTCCGTGACACGCCGAGGTGACCGGCTGTCGGCATATCGTGAAGCTGGGCGAGAACGGTCTAACGCAGGTGAGGAGGAACGACGAGTAGTCTGTCGGGGCCGTCAGGACGCATGTTGCAACGGTACAATAGACCATCGTGGAGCTCAAACATTCGGAGGGAAGGGTCGGGCGTCGACGATGTCAGCCTTTGAATGATATTGTGCAGGAAGGTCCCGCCGTTGCTCGAGTCCGATGTCGTGAAAAGCGGACAGAGAGAGAACATTGGTAGATAGAGTGGCCGTAGAACTGACTGGTTGGTCGACAGGATATCGGGACAAGCAGTCGGCTTCTTGATGTAAGCGGCCTGTTTTGTACACGACTGAGTAGTCGAATTCTTGAAGGCGTATCGCCCAACGACCAAGGCGGCCTGAAGGGTCTTTCAGGGACGAAAGTCAGCACAAAGCATAATGATCAGTGATCACTTTAAATGGCCGGCCGTACAAATAGGGGCGAAATTTTACGACTGCCCAAACGAGCGGCAGACATTCGCGTTCAGTAATAGAGTACTCTCGCTCAGCATGAGTAAGAAGGCGGCTGGCATACGCAACAACGCGTTCCCTACCCTATTGTATCTGGGCCAGGACGGCACCGATGCTATGGCCACTTGCAACGGTACGGACTTCTGTTGGAGCTGACACGTCAAAGTGAGCCAGAATAGGTGGAGAAGTAAGCAGTTGGACCAGATTGGCGAACGCATCCGCTTGCTCAGGGCCCCACACGAAGGCAGCGTCTTTCTTGAGGAGCTGAGTGAGGGGGCGTGCGACGTCGGCAAAGTTTTTGACAAAGCGACGGAAATAAGAGCAGAGTCCAAAGAAACTGCGAACGTCTTTGGAACAAGTTGGCACAGGAAAATCTTTGACTGCCCGTATTTTATCTTGATCGGGGCCAACACCGAAGGAATCAGCGATATGTCCGAGAACAGAAATTTCACGACGACCGAAGTGGCACTTCGCCGAATTTAGATGCAGGCCCACCTTACGAAACACAGATAAGATCTTCGATAGCATTTCAAGTGCGTCGCAATGGATGCAGAAAAAATGATTACGTCACCCAGCTGGCATAGGCAGATGGACCACTTGAAACCATGCAGAAGGGCATGCATCATACGTTCAAACATAGCGGGAACGTTGCACAAACCGAATGGCATCACTTTAAACTGCTAAAGGCCGTCCGGAGGTATGAAAGCCGTCTTCTCGCGGTCCATGTCGTCAAAGGCAATTTGCCAGCACCCGGAGCGGAGGTCGATGGAAGAAAATATTGCGCGCCGTGAAGGTAATCCAGGGCATCGTCAATGCGTGGCAAAGGATAGACGTCCTTTTTTGTGATCTTGTTTAGATGCCGATAATCAACGCAAAATTGCCAACGGTTGTTCTTCTTAACAAGGACAACAGGGGATGCCCAAGGGACTGGAGGAAGGTTCAATGATATTCCGAGAAAGCATTTTGTCGACTTCTTGTTGGATGATGTGTCGCTTAGTATGGGAGACGCGGTAGGGTCGCCGATGGATTGGTCTCGTGTCGCCTGTGTCAATCCGATATTTGACAACTGACGTTTGTCCGAGAGGGCGGTCGCCATGGTCGAAGATGTCCCAAAGGACGCAAGGAGAGCGCGCAGTTCATCAGCATGTTGGGTCGGTAAGTCGGGTGCCATCATCTTCGTTAAGGCGCCTTGTTCTGATGGCGTAGTAGGGGAAGTTTTCTCTGCATAGGAAGCTCTGTCGTAACTTAGAGTTGAAATATGGGAATCTGCCGCCGGCATGATTTCCGCTAGTGTAATGCCACGAGGAAGAACTTGTGTACACAGGCCAAAATTCACTAGTGGTAGACATGATGCGTTGTCCGTTATAGAAATGGCATTGTGCGAAAACGCGACGTTGTGCGAAAGCAGGACGTCAACATTGGGGGGACACTATATAGTCACCCTCGGGTGCCGGTGGTACGGGTGCGACATCGATGTACATAACTGTCCGTTCTGGAACGCGAATGTGTTCTACGGAACAGAGCCGGCTTGGAGGGCAACCGGAAGGATCAACAGCAGAAGGTAGAGCGAGTTGCACCATACCGGCAGAACAGTCTATCAAGGCCGAATGTTCTGACAAGAAATCAAATCCCAAAATTAGGTCGTGAGGGCAATGTTTCCAGGACGTAAAACATAACCGATGTGTGGTATCCGGCGACGCTCACAAGATCTCAGCACACACCAATCACAGCAGGTGTTTCACCATCGGCATTTCGGACCACAGGAGTTGGGGCAGGTGTAACATCTTTCTTCAGGCGTGATCTAAGGTCAGCGTGCATAACAGACACGTGCGCGCTAGTGTCAATTAGGGCCGTAACTGGTACTCCCTACTGAAACGTTCCTTATGTACGGAAACCGTAGATACGGAATTATTGGACTACGGAAAGCCGTATTATGCGGAAATCCGCATTTATGGAAAGCCGTATCATGCGGCAATCCGCATTTTACGAAAAGCCGTATTATGCCGAAATCATACGGTTATCCGCATCTTATCCGCATCTTTTCTGTGTAAGAAAGAAATAATAATAAACTTCAAACTTATGGAAAGCCGTAATAATTATGCGGAAATGAAGTCGACGTCCGAATCTGGTGGAAAGCAACTTAACGTGGAGATTGAATGGACATGCACGTCTTGTGTAAAAGCAGTACTGCGTAGAAATTGTCAGAATATCTCTTTCTTGCAGGATAAGGAAATGAAAGATTGGTATCTTTCTAAAACAGTCTTGATGCGCGAATCAAATAAGCTTTTAAAGAAAAGAATATGCGAAGAAGCTACTGAATTAACATGCTAGACATCATAAGCTGTGGTCACATTGCAACAAAATAAAACAGTGTTTTATGTAATACACAGAAAAATTTAATAAAATTGGTAATTTGAAAAGCAGCTAGCCCTGCTGCAATGACTAAAATTTGTTTTATATGTTCGTACGCTCTAGCTGTGTCGAGAGCCATACCTCAGTGTTGACGGTACTCAAATGAGGTGACCCTGCACAGTCATTTCATGAGTTGTACGTCATCCACAGAATGGTGGCACAAAACATAGTGCAACAACAGCAATTTAGAAAGAAAATCTTTATGATTAAATAATAATCACGGCGTTGTGAAGGTGTGGTGTTGTGTTCATCTCTTCAACACCTTGAGAAGATCGACGAAATGCCGGTTGAGGCTCTGGCACCTGCTGTGCAACCGGGACGTCACTGCCATGCGCCTTGATGAGTTCTTCACAGACACCTGAATACATAAATGATGAACAAATATGATGTCAGACACACATGTAAGCAGCTTGGTTCACATGATAATAACACGCAGTCTTAAAGAGAAAAGTGCACAAATTAGCTATGCTGCATGCAAGAAAACGTAATGGCATGCTTATCGCATGGAAACTAACTAGGTGGTTTTTACTATTTTGAATGGTATGATAAATCCAGTGAAATCTCATTACATAACGTCGTGATTTAAATGCTTCCTGTACACTCACCGAAATTTTAATAGCCAGTAAAAGCCCTTAATGTACATTTTATAGTATGTACATGTACATTTACTGCCTTTAAACTTTACAGTTTGTGTGCAGTAATGACATCTTGAACAACCTTGTAAAGTGAAATGCTGCAGCTTATGAAGGCGAAAAATCAGCATGAAAGCAGGCAGGATCGTCTGCTGCGATTAGAAATCTGTGCCAGCCAGAGTACCATAGCCCACCCAAACAGAAATAGGGGAGCAAGGTATGTGAGCAGAGTAACTGAAATGAAGTGCCAACAAGAGAGTTAGGTGCATGTCCTATCTGTAGAGGTATTAAAGGGCCAGTCAACAGGCTCCGACTTTTTTTTACACCCCCCAAACAAGCTCGCTAATTCGTACAGTAGACCGCGGCGATCACGTTTTCCGAATATTACAGCGCCGCGCGCCACGCAGACCCTCCATTTCGAAAAACAATTCCCGCGCTTCTTTCCTACGCCTGACCAATCCTCCTTGTACGCGCAGTGACGCAAAGTCACCGATCGGCGACTTGACGCAGCAGTGAGCTCGTCGATTGGTCCTTTGCCCTACGAAACGGCGCCTGGGCCCTGCGGTGATGCAGTTTCGGCCGTGCAGTACGCATTTTCATTTTTCTGTGCTGCCCTCTGCCGTTTTGTAAAGCCGGAGACTACCGGGAGAAGCGGTATTGCCAGAACGAAAGCCTCCGAGATAAAGAGGCGTCTCGCTACTTTACCACTAGGGGAACGGTGCTCTTCTCATCGCGCTGTTTCTTCGCGCCGCTATGACACGTGCTCATGTGGGGGGGGAGGACCTGCTCAGTCGTTGGCTGCGCGCCGATGACGTATCACTGACGTCGTGTCACGTTGCCGAAGTGGGCGGAGTCACGATGACGGGCTACGCCTCCCCCCTCCCTACGGCGGAGAAGGGTGGAAAGGCCGCGCGAATATTTGAAACCAGCTGAAACGGATGTTCTAACCCCTGTAACTTCGTTATTATAGCACGTATTCGCAAAATTCTTGCGGTAGCATGTTCAAATAGCAAAAGTGCACATATTTCTCTTGATAACAATTTTTGGACCTCGGGGTTGTTTACTGGCCCTTAAGCCGTAGTGCATACAGTGTACTCATCACATTTTAAATACCGATGTTTAAAATAACTGCACTATTAATAATGTAAAAGGTGGTCGAGCCGGTCGAGCGACCACAGAAGTGAGCGGTAATGTTGACTTTTCACGCCACTTGGCCTGGCTTGACTGTTTAGCCGCATGAGCGGTGCAAATGACACGCATAACAAATCTTTTGGTTGCTGTGAACAAAAGCATAGCCTTAGATGGTAATGAAAAGATGGCTGACGTTTGTTTCCGCTGTTGCATTGGCGTGGTCTCATCATCGTTATTTCTCAAGTTCATGGCAGTGGTTGCTGTCGGATTCCTTGAGCAGGACAATGTGGCGTGTGCTTAGTTCTTTGATGCCTACTACAACTGTTGGTGGCAAAAGAATCGCATACGTTGATTAGATTTCTGCGGATAATGTCACTTTTAGCTATACAGCTATATATATTTGATATTTTAGCTATATATATCCATCAACGAGATCATGGCTGAGTGCGCGCCAATGCATGTACTACTGAAGGAGCTTAGGAGTTCATGAACCAGGGGTAATTTTCTTCAATTGCTTTCGGGGGTACTTCCACTTTCGTGAAACATTTGATTGGCCGGGATGCTACTAAATTTATTCCAAGGATATGACACTGCAGGTGCTCGAAAAGGTTTCGTGTTGCTTGGGCATGAGCACAAGACAATTTTGCATGTTGTTTTTAAGCGCATGCATTGAAGAAAATTCTGCGCCGCTCAATATTTTTTTCACTTTTACAGCTTTTTAGCTCTTTCATTTCCTAGCTCTCATGTTTATTTCTCACGGTCCCTTCAAAAACATATCAGCGGTGTTCTACTGTACAGCTCATCTAATGTTACTGTAAGAGAAACTACATGGAACAACGCCCTGTTCGAGTACAATGAGAGACTGCAATTTGGAAACTGGACTTGTGGGAAAAAAGCTCAAAGTAAAGCAAAGCAACGGACATCTCGCAACCTAGCTGCCATCGCGGGACAGGAAGTTTAGAGTGTGCGTTACAAGAGAAGAACAAAAAAAAATTTGGTTAATAGAATTAGTACTGCACTCGTAATGTAAGCATAATATGCGCAATATCTGGTTAACCTTAACCAGCATAAGAAGAAAAACTACAACAATGAATATTGTAGCCTGAGATTCAAGACCATAAAATGCAGCGAAGGACATTCTGTGAAACAAGACATTTGAAACTGCTACGATAAAAAATTGTTTACTTCTATATTTTTTGGCCAGTCTCTGCCATAAACTGACGTGAGCTTACAAAGACCAATACATGCAGAAGTTTCAATGATCTATTGTGTATATCAGATAAAGAAACTGTGTCCATCAAAAATCATTGCTCTGTCGCTTCCTGGGCCTGTTATACCACAATGCGGCACTTGAAATGCCGTGAAATTGTGTAACTATCTTGCGCCATGCACACGAACCAGACTGCCACTGCAGTGCACAACACTGTCACAGAATAGTGCGAGAAACATGACGACTGCAAAACGACCGTCCACCCTAATTTTTTTTGCTGTACATGTTTAAAATGGTCATACTCACCCAACCGAGGTGCTTATGATACAAGCCCAAGCCCACATGTACGGCCTCCCCCGTAAGTAAAACTGCAGCATTTAATCTATGGCGAGCTTCTTGAGACTCTCACATCGGAACAAAACTCAAGCATAATGCAAAATTTTGGCAGCACTCAGCTCTAGAAAAAACTAACACAGCTAATATTCCCTGATGCATCTGTGCATTTACCGAGGTGATGAAGCTACAGTAATCTGCGGCGGTAGCCACAACGATTTTGCAACTTCTGAAAACCACTTGGGGCCACTAACAGGACCAGTGCAAAAGTTGACACTGCCTGGCTAAAGAAATGTCCACGCTTGCACCCCTATTCCTTCTAGGCGCCCCGGCTGAATTTGACGCATTATTTCTTCACTTGTGGCAGGACAAAAACATAACTACTGAAGCACTCACACTGGAGAGCGTGAAGTTCCTCTTGGCGTGGTCGCCTTCTTCCTCCGTGATGAAACAGCAGCATAGTGCACTGGTAATGCACTCCCGGCGCTGGTTTTCAATGCCCCCCCAGTGCCTTCCTGTGTGTCACAGGGAGCTTGGGGGGTCTTTGGTCTTTTCTGGAGCCTACTGCCGCTTCTGGTTTGCCACTTAAGATCAACCTGCGCAATGTCGTAGATGAGGTCTATTAGAATTGTAAATTACGATATCCCAATTTCCGCATCGGAAGCAAACACACATTTTCTCGTGGCACATTGAGGCATCCCTATTAAACTTAAGGCAAACTTTATTTACAATCCATCTAAAGCTGAACTTGACTTTGAAGTTGCAAGTTTATTATGTACTCTTTAAAAAAAAGGTGATCCAGAATAACCACAACTCCACTTGCACAGGGCAAACAACATTAGCTGGATGTCTGGGCAGCTTCTTTAATAGAATGGCTTACACTGACACTGATGGTGCAAATATACTGAAAAATATGCAAAGATTTCCTGGTGAGTTTCATGCAGCGCTCACATGTAGGACAACGGATGGAAAAAGGTCACCAGACGACGTCCGTTGAAGCACACGAGACACTGTCTGTTGTCCTACTCAAGAGCAGTGCACGAGATTCATCATCAGCACCAACCAACTTGCTCAGTTCACAATGTTGATAAAGATTTGCTCATTAAAGTGACCCACAACTGGCCAGAATGTGTGAGTAGATCTAGGTGGAAATAAAAAGACCGTGAACTGCAGTGCATCCGTGCGTTTAAAGGTCCTAAAAATCAGTCTGTCACGCAGCCTAGTAGAAGAGATCCGATGTTGCACTATGCAGTCCTTATGTGTACAGTACATATTCTGATGCTTTTATGTGCACCATAAAAACTGCTCAGAATTACAGTATATAACTATACTATTACCCATCCCCACTGTATTCTGTGCTGTTTACGAGCAGGAGGAGTTGACACCAAAGAGCAGCGCTGCTGTCGTAGCAAACTGTGGGACATATCGAGCTGCTGCCCATGCATGTAACATGCATGCATGCGCAGCAAACTGCAGCGCACAAACATGTAATGCTGTGATGCTCCCCTCCTGCTGTTTGCACCCTGTGTTGTGGGACACAACTTCATAGCAGCCGGAGATCCAAAAAATTCTTAACATGTTTCACGGCACTTTCTGTGTTACCATTCCATGTTTTCATTAAGGTCATGTCAAACAAAAAGAAACGAGCCCTAAAAGTTCCCTTGATTCAATCATGGTAAGACACTCTGAACAGTAAGCTTTCCATTGCACTAAAGAAAACAGCTACCATAAAAATTTATTGTCGGTCACTTTAATTGATTTATGCCTTTGAGCCCTGTTAATATGTTAAACGGGTGTCCTGCTTAACACAATCTGGTCTACATGAACTGTGAAACAGGGCACCATATGCTGGACGACACATGCAGAGCTTGAGCCAAATATTCCTAAACTGATCCTAGCTTTCTGTTAAACATCCTTGTGCACTAGAACAACACATCTCGAGCTAATTGGTTGATCATAATGAGGCGAAAACAGCGCGCACTTGACCGACAGAGGGAACAGCGCCTGTACCCTGTGCTCCCTCTGTCTGTCCTCATCAAGAGCGCCCTGTTTTCGCCTCATCTTTATGTAATTTTCATTTTATAGCCTTGCTCGCTGCATGTTCTTCATGCCATTAAAGCCTGTGATGTCTAGCCCATGTAATGTTGTATGAAAATGGAATTCAAGATTGCTAAATTCGAAGCTAACGAAGTGCATCCAGCACCACTTTCTGTAGCCATTCCTCAGGCAAGTGGCAGAAAGACTGATTCTGCAAAACATATCTTACTTGCATGCGCTACAAGAAAGAGCCAACTCTGACACTGCCACACTGGTGCATTCTGTTAGCCGCTTCGATTATGAGGTATCTTTTGTAACAAATAACAGAAAATATAAGTCGCATGAGGCGACATGTGGTGTGCCCTCCCTTCCACCTACACACACGTACACAGACACACAAGCAAAACAACTTATTAAAAAGGGACCGAGTCACACACAGTTAAGATGAAGGGAACTGAGTGTTGCAGAGTGATGAGTGGGCTGAGAAAAGATATGCTATTGATACTTCTTTTGATCATCGAGTAATGCAACGACTTTAAAAGAGCGAAAGCTGTTTGTTCCCACATAGTAAGTACAGCAAGAATGTTTACTTGGAGTGAAACCAAAAACTTGTACACACACCTCTACCATGCTTTTGAAATCAGACACATGAGCCATGTAAGTTTATGCAGCCTGTAATATTAAGTACTATTATTTTTGTTACATTGTGCATTAATCAAGCACGTGACCGACTGTGTTCACGTCTACCATGATATATATTTTAAACATACACCAGCTGAATAGTCAACAAAGTTTTTAGAGCATTTATAAATTTATCCAAATCAACTTACATCGACTAGGCAGGTACACTATTCGCCTAAAAGCAAGAGGTATAAACTGATTCCTATGTTACACCTATTTTCAACAATTTTCAGCAATACACGGGCAAAGTGACAACAGTTTGTTTAAAAACCCCTCTGATTATAACATGGAAGAAAGCACTCTACCGGACTATCTTACACTGCTTATAATGTCGTGACCACTAGATGATGTCTCATAAGCAGGGTATCTCCTCTCATGCAAGGGACAATCGCTCAGCCTTCTCAGTTTTCTGTGAAACTTTTCTAAATTTCACATGTCGTTATGACTGATTGATTGTGAACAGATTCTGCTTGCACAGCAAAACTTAATTCTTACAGTAATTGCAATAAAGGGCCCCTCAACCACCTCCAATAATTTTTCAACATTGCAAGTGAATGCGTGCATCGAGTTCAGAATAGTGTCATGGTCAACAATGCCAGTGCGGCAGCACTATGAGCCACGGGTGCCCCACAAGTTCCTAGAAACAATCTTTTCTACTCTCCGAGCCTTTCGGCAGTGTTCAGCCCCTCAGTGCTCACCTTAAGTCAACGTTTACATCTGCTCGTCATTCACAATACCTGTTTGTGTGCTGGCCGCTCTTCCTCGCACGGTGATGAGGAGCACTCAGCCAGAAGAGACAAGCCAACAAATGGAGCATAGTGAACAAAAGAGCGAAACCAGCGAGGGCCTGTTTTGTATCATCAAACGTGTGTAACACTACTATTACGGCAGCGTATAGAAAAATTCTCACGGCTATGTGTTAGTTGTAGACTCGTCCACAGCTGCAACACCGTGACTAAACTTTCGACCTCGTGGTGGTTTAGGATCCCTTTACAGTGGCAAGCTTGAGACATTTGCATTTGTTTGGCACATGATCTGACACAGTGATATGTGATATGGTAATCCCATTTCGAATGTATGTCATGTCTTTATTCTATATGTGACCACAGGTAACATGGCACAGCCCATGCAGACGTGACCACCTGCTTCGATCTGAACTTCTGCTTGCTACTTGCCCACTACCATCACAGCCACAAGTAAACGGTGAAATCAGCTATAGCTATGTGCCAGCTTATACTGAGGACAAAGCATCAAGGGTGTTTTGTCATTATTGAAATCAGTTATTTGTTTAGCAACACTTGCTAAAATACATTGCTGTCAAAGCATCAGGATGCAAACATAAAGCAAACAGAATGGCCACTTTAAACATTACAGGCCACACAGTGAACAATGAGAACTTGCTATATTCGAGGTGGAAGGCACGCGCTTCAAGAGGTGCTGCCATCTTTTCTTTTCCCTGCACTGCAACCCGCTTGCTTTACTCACCCAACACATCTGTAGAGATGCCATGAAAACACCAAGCAGCTGATGCGACGTGGATGAATATCCACTCTAGGGATTTCCGCCATTCATATTGGCTGAACAGCCCTTAAGCCTCCACAGTGCTGCAACCAATTTGGTGAGACGAATATAGTTTACCCGGTGTTTTTGAGTTAGAGATATACATACAAAACACAGAACCATTCTATAGGAAGCTTGCACGAACGACAGCGACGGGGTAGACGGCCATGTAGTTGTCATGGCCAGATGAGCCGGCGATTGGGGAAGCACGTGCAGCAGGAGCTTTTGCTTGAATGGTGCTGACACGATTTTGCTCTGTGCAGTTGTGGTCTGTAGTAGTTGCACGCAAAGTAAGGCAAAGAAGTTACAGTCGAAGAAAAATGGTTGCAGCACCTTCAAGATGTCAAAGGTGCGCCTCAACAGGCGCAACAAGATGAAGGAGCTATCAGAGCAGTGCTGGCGTGGATGGCTCTCACGCATGGGCAACCCCAACAAGCATCACGTCTGTCCTAACCGCTTCCTTTCAGGTAGGGAAACCATGCTTGGTTTCGGAGTTACTCTGTTTTGTCCACTTACTCGCGAAACATATCGGGTTCTGCTGCGACTTCGTGGGGATGTTGTGTCTCCACATGCAAGGTCTCTTTTTAACGTGGTCTTCACTGTTTCTGCAAGTGGGTCACTGAATGGTAGAATTAAAACAATGATAAAATTATTATCTACCGGGAGTTAGAGCATCCTTGCAAGCTTGCTTATGCCACGATCAGGACACTATAGGCCACTACTTTACTGTTAGGCTCGTGTACCAAGCCACTTCTGTTGTGGCCTTGAGCCGTATTTGACTTCACTGTTGCTGCATGGCAAAACTCGTCCAAAAGCCAACAATTCGCTAATGACCGAGGCGTCTATGTGTGGCCACAAGTCCACGTACATGATGCAGTTGGCTGCATGAAGCGCAAACTGGTCAGCACAGATGTCTTTTTTTCTTTTTTTTGTATCGCTAACAGTCCTTCCAGAAGAGCTTTGCTGCATACAGTCATTACACGAAAGATTAAAAAAACTTCATATACCTCAGATTTTGCTGATAATTTTGTATAGCATGCCGATATGATCGAATAGCACGAAATCACAATTAGTTTCCAAATAAAAAAAATTATTTTAATGAAAAATTCACAAGCATCGCCAGGTGACTACAGTGTGTGTTTTTGTAAATTCGCGACCATGCTAACAGCCATGCAAGCTAAATATTACAAATATCTTTCTTCTTTGCACAAATAGAAGTAAAAGGAGAAATAGCTCGTAAGATATTCTCGAATTTTGAGCAGCTTAACTATTTCTAAAAATTTTCGAAAAAACAGCGCATTTTCAAACTCAGTTCTTTCCTGGAAAGGCCTTGTCTTTTATACCAACCTATCAATTCTGGCAAAGCACGACATAATAAGAGCTGCATTGAGAGAATACATTCATCGGCATACCACACATATATTCCGTCCCAACCAAGCAGATGAAAGAAAAGGAGGGTACGACTGGAGGGGCTGCCTATGAACTGAGGGACATCGAAAACAGAAGCGATGTTGGGAACTACTGAAATACATTTAATTCAAATGGTTACTTAGTTACAGAACATCTTCCACTCGTAGAACATGCCTTACCAGTGTTATTTCGTAAACATCACAGAAGAAAAAAAGCATGTTATTGTATTTTCTTGTTACAAGATATGTCCTTTACGCAGTAGCGACAACGCTCTGAAAGCGCAATGTTTGAAAATTTGTAATTTTGTTCTGATAAATATCATGCAACATGTCTTTCGAGAATATCCTTCTAAGTCTAATCAGAATAATCCGAATAATTTTTACCAAGGATGAGATGTTTTTTTTTAACATACAGTGGCATTGATAGTTTTTTTTATGTTTTGAGCGATGAAACTGAAAATTATTAGACTAATACAAATGCTGAACCTTATTATTCACATAAAGGCCTATTCGTGCTGTAAATATGAACAAGCTGCTAAGACGTTCGCAGAAGCAGCAATGGCATGCCGAAATCGACTGAGTTTCCAAAACCCAGTGTTTGTCGAGAATTTTTAAAAATAGGTAAATTGCTCAGAATTCGAGAATTTTACACGGGTCGAAGAAAGATATTTTAATATTTAGCATGTGTGGCTGTTACCATGATCACGAATTTACGAACGCAGACACTTCAAAAACACACACAGTCGTCACCTGGTGATGTTTGTAGATTTATTGTTCGTTCAAAATTTCTTTATTTGAAAACAAATTGTGATTTCACGTTATTTGGCCACACGGGCACGATATACACAATTATCAGGAAAATCGAAGCCATCAAGTATATGACGTTTTTGATATCTTTTGTGGAGTTGACTGTACATATTTGCTGACCTTGTACTCCTCACTCAGTACAGCTGTTCCAGATTGCAACCTTTACATCATCCCGGAGGTGACACCAGTATGTACTGTACGTGTGTGTTTCCTGAAGCTACCAAACGTGCTCTCAGAAAATCTTTCCGAAGTCACTGAAGAAGCCGATACGTTTCGTGTGTGAGTGTAGTAAACAGAACTACCAAAACAAAGAAACTCTGAAAGCAAAGCACGGTTTGCCTACCAGAACCGACGTGGCAAGGACAGACGTGATGCCTGTTGCGGTTGTCTATGCGCAAGCCATACCCACCCCCCAGCACTGCTCCAATATCTCCTTCGTCTTGTCGCGCTCATTGAGGCACACCTTCGGCATCTTGTAGATGCAGCAACGACCTTTCTTCAATTGCAACTTTTTTGCCTTACTTTCGGTGGAACTGCTACAGCCCACGACCGCACAGCAGCAGAGTTACGGTATATGCTCCCTACGGGACAAGGGGATCATACAGTAACTCTACCACAGTGTGCCATCGCGCCAACACCATTCAAGCGAGAGATGCTGCATCGTGCACTTTCCCCATCGCCGACTCGACTGGTTTAACAGCAAATGGCCACCACTGTCGTTCATGCAAGCTCCCTATTAGCACCTTGACATTTTTCTTAAAAATCACTCAATCCACAGTTAATGTCGCCCCAATGTGAAGTGTTATTGGCAGTGCGGTGAGGAATGGAAATGTATTTCAAACACATCCAAATGAGTGGCAAGTAAGCATGCAGTGGCCTTTTGTCAGCTGTTCAATGTAACAGCACGGAGTTTGCTTTGCTAAAGCCCATGTTTTTTATACGCACCATCTATTTTGATATTTACAGTTGTGAGCAATATGGGAAAGAACACGAATTAATGTTTAATCAATGATTACTTGTAATATACCGATATGACTGTGACTTACTGAATAGCAAAACATACGCTTTCGCTTGAGCATTTAGTGTTATGAACACTACTGCACTTGCGAACTGCATTTTGTCCAAAACAGTGGCAAGCTGGGCTAGTTTCTATGGATGTACAGTAATGAGCACTGCAAAGTAAGAACAAAAGACATCAGTAAGAACAATGTGGGACGAGCACGGACTGTCAACTGAACAATTTATTGTGCAAAACCTTCCCTAAATAACATTAGCCACACAACTCGTGCAAGTGAGGGTTCAGTTAGAAAAATACAAGTTACGAAATCAACAAAGCTTGTTTTTTTTAACTGGAACCCTCATTTGCATGAGGTGTGCGGCTAATGTTATTTCGGCAACGTTTTCCGCAATAAATTTTTCAGATGACAGTCTGCATTCGTCCCGCATAGCTCTCACTGATGTCTCTCATTCTTACTTTGTGCTGCGCGTTACTATGCATTTAGTCTCTAGGACCTTTAAAAGCTAATTTTAGGGTTCCCTCTCGAATTCCTGACAACTGTGCTGTAGCGTAAATTGGGCAAGAAAAGCACTACAGAAAAGGCTGTCACAATAAACAAACAAAGGTGTTCTAGTGCAAACAAGAGTCGGACAGAAGAGTGATGCGTAGCTGCGCACTGGTCCTGTCATTACACATCTTCCTTCTCTCCTCGTCTTGTTTGTGCTGAAACACTCACACACCTGATGAGCTAGTCAGATGAGAAATTTTAATGCATCGTAACTATAAATTCTTGCATCAGCAACCACAGAGCAACGTGATAATCACACCACTGCCACACAGCAGCGTAACATATTCTACTAAATGCTGGCAGTATATTAATGCATAAAAAGTAGCTCTGGCAGATAAAATCTCACATTGTGCGTGCAAGTTTTCATAACAGCCAGACGTCCAACGTGACTGCTGGCTGGTACAAATTACTGACAAGCAAAGGCGACGTGCAGGCACATACACAGATTGCATGAACACATCTCCCTACACAACGCAAACACATTATAATGTTTAACTAGCTCAAGCCACTGTTCAAGGGCATAATAACACTCCACCCTGAATGTATGCAACACATTATAACGTTTAACTAGCTCAAGCCACTGTTCAAGGGCATAATAACACTCCACCGTGAATGTGTGCTTATAATACCCACTTAGGCGGTTGGCTAGGTGAATCGAGCCAAGTTACATATTATATCGCCCACGAACATGAGCAAAATGCTGCCCTGCAAGAAAATGGCGCTGCAGACTGTTTTATTAACAACGAAGCAAGCGCCGTTTGCGTTCTGCTTACTACAATGCACATAAGAAAAAATCGATCATCACACACATGCATGTTCCCGCAGTTGTTGCGAACTCGCTCCAGTAAGGCCGTGCCGATGCGCCATGGCTCCGCTCCTATCAGCGTAGACAAAGCGAATCGGTAACATCACAATGTCCGTCACTCGCAAGGGCGCGTAAGGCTGCCTATTCACGACGCCTCGTCCGAGTGCGGTAATACAGACTTGCGCGGAGTGGCATACTTTACATGATAACGTGTCCCACTTACCTTCAGTTTCTTTCACAGTGCCATGTAGTAAGTTACCACGGGTGCCAACCGCCACCTCGGAGTCCTTCGAGCGCCCGCACATTCCGCTGATTCCTTGAATGACTCGCACTTGATCGGCACTCCAAGAACCGCGGGAATAGCACGCAATCTTTGCACATCGCACGAACGAGGAACGGCGCTTCATTGCGTAAACTTAATACTTTTACCTTCAATCTTCTTGTGGACGTAGCGAGACACACGAGAGACGCACGGAAACAAAGGCAAACAACATCTGGATTTGGCTGTGGATGGATTTGGCTTGAATTTTTGTTTGCAGAAAAACGAAAAAAAAACCTGTAACCGTAATAAATTGAGAAAGAATGCATGCTATTTGGCAAAATAATTTAAAAATAAAAATAGTGAATTATCTGGAAGAACAATTTATACAATGCAAACCAAATAACTTTTGCAGCAAATTTTCTTTTCCCTTTTTTTTTTTGTCTAGCAGACGGACAGTCTTCTACTGCTTCTACGACGGACGTAGTTAGTGCGGTTTTACGTTCGATGCTTGCCGCCGATGCAATACTCTACAGTAGTTGTATCTACGTTCTCAATGAATCAGAGGATGACTACAAAGCAGTAACATTTTTGCGTAGTGCAGTATGTGATCTTTCAAGGCATGATATTTCGTTGCGCGGAAGCGAAGCAAGCCGGCCGACGTGATCAGCTGATGCCGCCGACGTGATCAGCTGATGCCGCCGCTACGCGCGGCACTGCCGTGCGCATTAGCGTCGCGTCCCACGCTCAGTTTGTGATCGAGCGAGACAGCTACTTAATGGAACACAGCTACACGCAGGGGTTAACGGCGTATCACTCCGATTTCGTGCGGTGGCCGGGGAACAGGCTTCAACTGCTCAAGCTTGTTTGTAAGCATAAAAATCCGTGTTTACATCCGCGAGCGACCGGCAATCTATAGTGAAAAGATACGCGAAAAGCGTGCGGCGTAGATACGGTCACAAAATATATGCCCGCAATACTAAGTACGATCGCAATTATCGCACACCCTTATGCACTCACTCGCCGATAGCGCGTAAGCACTTTTATCTATTAAATTAAGCAACGTTGCGTTTAGTGCGCGCATGGCCTAGCAGGCTGGCGTAGCAGGTTAGAGCGCGAGAACACGGCTGTGTTGACGAAAGTTCAAATCCTGTTCTGTCACAACCAATTTTTTTTAATATTTTTTTTACTTATATTGATGTACTGCTATTTCATTTTATGTGTTGAGCGCTAAAACTAAAAAAAAATGCAATATTACGTTTGAATATGTATGTGGCACTGTGTTTGCTTGCACACCGGTTATTTTTATGGCATTATCCAGCTGACGATATTGCAAAATAAGGGCTGCACAAGTGATCGAGCCAAACCAAAAATTGGGGGGCACAAAGTCAAGAGACAGAAAGTGTGGAATGTTGATTGTTTGAAAAATTACCATTCACAAAAGGAAGAGTTATGGCGCACTGCGTAACTGTACTTGCAGTAGGCATTCTAGGATAGCTTGAAATGGCCAACGCTACACGCACACACATTGCTTTGCTTGCAGCACGGTTGAGGCATCCACCGAGTACCGAAGCCAGGCAAGCAGTTGAGAAGGCAATGTGCATGGGGCCCGATTACACTGTCGCGCCCTTCTCTTGAAGGAGAAGCTAAAGCGTCCTCACTTTATTGCACTTTATGTTGCACATGTGTGTCCATGCAGCCATGATATAAATTCTAAAGCATTTGTAGCACCTCCAAACTTCTCGATCATTAAAACAGGCTCCCCTAAGTTTTATCGTATAGCACGGCAATTCAAGCGTAATCTGCACTGTGGGCTGAAACAACGCTTTTGAAATTCTCAAACAATTCTCATTGCCTATATTAGAGTATGCCTGCGCGGCCTGGGACCCGCAAAGTAAAACCCTATGTAATATGCTTGAGCTGGTACAAAACCGCGCAGCCCGTTTTGTGAATGGAAACAATGACTTCACTTTTAGTGTTACTGCACTAAAGGATTGGTTGGGGTGGGAATTACTAAGTACACGCAGAAAAAACATTAGATTAGAAATGATTTTCAAAATTTTTCACGGCATGGTTAAAATAGATAAAGAATCTTACATTTTACCTCCCCATTTCTTATCGCACCGAACTGACCACTCACTGAAAAAGAAGAGAATATTTTTCCAGAACAAACGTCTACCAACACTCGCTTTTTCCACGCACAATCTCCCAGTGGAATCAGCTTCCACAGGAGATTGTTGACTGTTGCACTGAAACATCGTTCAGAGACATACTGTTACACTCATAGCGACATCTTTTCTGTTTTTCTGTTAATCTTGTTTTCATAGTTATCCTTTTTATGTAAGCATATGTTACCCTGTGTATTCCCCCCCCTGCAATAATGCCTTCGGGCACTGCAGGTACTCTGAATAAATAAATAAATAAACACAGCTCTGTACGTGACCATCCGTGAATCAATGATGAACACTGTTATGTGTCCGTACACATCAGTTGCGCTCTCACGTTCAATTCTTTTTCTGACTACTCCCCCCCACCCCTTCGCTGTAGGGCAGCAAATAAGTTCAATCTGGTTGACCTCCGTGCCTTTCTTTCATCTTTTTCCTCTCTTCTTTTTTTTTTGTTTCATTTCATGTAGCTGTGTAGTTTTAAGAAGCACTAATCATGTGCATGAAGACTCATTGCCTATCGGAAAATACAGCAGGAAGGCCAATTTGCTTCATATATCTGTATCTAAAAATGGGCTACTTGATAACTTGCATGAAAACTAATAACCGAGCAGCCCGACACGTGCTTTAGAATCTTCAACGGGCAGCTTCTGTATGACGACGCATATGTGTTATTGATCACCTGTGATTCGAACAGCAACCACACTTACTACTTGCACATACAACTACATGAATGAGTGAGGCACACATCCAGCCATATAATCATGGTGATAGAGGTATTACAGCAGTAGGATCAGAAGTGCAACATGGTCACTATTGGTGATAGCTTTCACTTGAACAGATTTAAGTACACCAATACTACCTCTACGCAGGCCCGTAGCCAGGGGAAGGCCCTAGCCCCCCCCCCCCCCTTCTGAAATTTGAATGAAGGGGGGGTGTTTTACCGAGGAAAAATAAAAAGTAGGTGTTTTTCATGGCCTTCAACAAGTGCCCCCCCCTCCAAAAAAAAATTCCTGGCTACGGGCCTGCCTCTACGGCTGAACTATGTAAACACATATGTATGCACTTGGACAATTTTCGTACAACTAGATGGGAGAGAATGAAGCTCTTTAACCAAAAGTCAATACGTTTGGTCTCTTAAAGTTTTCATACGCATGACACTGTGTACATGCATGGCACATCATGGAAGAAACTGTTTTTAACCAAAACCAGTCTCAGAAAAGTTAAAATGGCATCATATACAGGACAGACAGGTAGCACTACCAGTTTACAAACCACGTACACTTGCTACTTCAAATTTTGATTTCTGAGCAACATTTGATATGGTCCTTCAGGCAGAAGTTTAGTGCATGCCAGTGACATAAGGTGACTCTGAGTATGCTCTCATGACACACATATAATAGAAGAAGTACTTCCTAAATACTACTTAAGGGAAAGTGCTTGTTCAATGTCAATATTTCCAATTAGCAAAGCCCACAGGCAACTGGGCTTTTTTGGTTGAAGTCTTTCTTGGTTTGATACTGAGAATACCAGAAGTTCAATAATGACAAAAGGAAAACAGTTTTTCATGATGTTCATTTTATGGCACATAGAATGTGTCTTTGTTGCCATTGCCAATGTGCTGCTACAAGGGTTGCACTAATGATGTGCTGTGCTTTCATGCTGTGCTTAACAGCAGCTAAATAATTTCATTCACTTACTTTAGGATGTTACAATGGCCCACATTGTAAAGCTTCTGTGTAGCCAGGCCATGAACACAGAAAAATATTTTTTCAATACAAAAAGAATTTTTGTTGAACTGAATCATTTGGAACCATCTCTGTGTATATCAGTCTCTTACCTACAGAAGATGCGACAGTTGCAGCTTGGCATACTACTCACTCATGAGTACGCACACTCATTTGAAAGGTTTTAGTGACGAGGGGCTTGAGTAAACGTGTGTATGAACGTGAGTGAGTACACATAAGGGTGAGTTGGCACGAGTATGAATGTGAGTGAGTATCGATGAGTGTGAGTAGGTATGAGTACGAATGCGAGTGAGTACTTATGGGTACCATCAATGATGAACACTGTTATGTGTGCATGAATATCAGTTGTGCTTTCATGTGTACTTCTTTTTTTGACCACCTTCACTCCCACTGTAGGGCAGCAAATCAGTTCAACTTGACTAACCTGCCTGCCTTACTTTTCTCTTTTACCTCTTTGTTTTTGTTTCATTTTGTGTACCCTTGAAGTTTAAGTGGGTATTAATCATGTGCATCCAGATTCATGGTCAATAGGGAAGTAGAGCAAAGAGGCAAAATTGCTTCATACGTCTATCTTAAAATTTGGCTGCTACATAACTTGCATGAAAACAAATAACCAAGCAGCTCGACATGTGGTTTGGGATCTTCAACAGTGAGCTTCTGTACGACAATGCGTATGTAATATTGATCACTGGAGATTTGAACAGCATCCACACTTATTAGCACGTACGACAACATATAAAAAATTAAGCACTTATTTAGCTGTTTAACCTGATGATGAAGGTGTTACAGTAGCAGGAATCAGAAGTGCAACATTGTCACCCTTAATCAGAGCAGTGAGCTTTCTCTTTACCGATTTGAATACATCAGTACTTCCTTTGTGGCTAAATTATGTAGACACATGTGTGCTCTTAAACCCTTATGTACAACCAAATGGGAGAGAGTGAAGCTCTTTAATAAAAACTGCATGCATCTGTTTCTTAAAGTTTTCGTACGTACGACATGGTGCATCCGCACAGCACATTATGTAAAAAAAATGTATGTTATCAAGACCAGTGCCTCAGAAAAGTTCAAATTGCAATATATACAGGTCCACGCAGGTAGTACCACAAGTTTAAGAATCCACTTACACCTGTTGAAACCCAAATTGTGATCTCTGAGACATATTTAATGTGGTCCTTCAGGCAGAAGTTTAATTTGTGCAAGTGACATATTAAGGCAACTGAGTATGCTCTCACGACGTATATTAATAGAGAAAGTACTGCCTCGTATTGCTTAAGGGAAAGTGCTCGTTCAATGTGAATCTTTCCAATTAACAAAGCCTGCAGGCCACCGGGTCTTTCTTGTTACAAGTCGTTGTTGGTTTAATACTGAGCATACAAGAAGTTCAAAAACACCCAATTACGACAAAAGAAAGACAGTTTTCATGAAGTCATTTCATGTCAAAGAGAATGTTTGTTGTCAGTGTGAATGACCGACTACGAGGGTTAAACCAGTAAGTTCATGCTGTGCTTAACTGGACCTAAATAATTTCATTCACTTTAGAATATGTTACCACAGACCACCTTGTTAAGCTTCTCTGTAGCCAATCCATGAGCGTGGACAAATATTTTCAATACAAATCTAATTTTTGTTGAACTGAATCATTTGCTGCCAAGGTCTATGTATATAGGTCTCTTACCTACAGAAGATGTGACTGCAGTTTAGCGTACTACTCACTCATGAGTACACACACTCACACTCATTTGAAAGGCGTTAGTGTGAGTATATGTGAGTGGCGAGGGGCGTGAGTAAACCTGAGTGTGAACGTGAGAGAGTACACATGAGGGTGAGTAGGCGTGCCGTAGGAATGTGAGTGACTATCGATGAGTGTGAGTCTGAGTATGAAAATGAGTGAGTATTCACCAGTGTGATAGTGTGTATACGAGTGAGTGACGAGGAATGTGAGTAGATGTGAGTATGAACATGAGTGAATAGTCATCGGTGTGAGTAGGCATGAGTCTGAGAATGGGTGAATGTCTGTTTATCTTGTAACCTATACATCACCCTAATAATCATGATCTTTGAACACTGCAGTAGTGAGAAATAAATAAATGAATAAATATTCTGCATATGTCATATATAAGCTTGTGCGCTCAAGAAGATTTTACCACTGCTGTACACATGTGTGATACGCATGCGTTCCGCACATGTGCATCCCACATATTGGTTCCACTCACAGACGAGCGTGGTTCACTATCAGGGGGGGGGGGATATGTCGGCAAACTCACTCATGAGACGACTCACTCACACTCACTCAGACCCAGAGTGGGCCGTGAGCCTGAGTCTGAGTGAGTCTGGGTGAGTAATATTTTGGTGAGTTTGAGTCTGAGTGAGTCTGCTTGAGGAAAATTTTCGTGACTCTGTGTCCGAGTGAGTCCGGTTGAGGTAAATATTGTTGAATCTGAGTTCGAGTGAGTCCTAAGCGCGGAATATATTTCATGAGTGAGTCTGAGTGAGCTCCACCATTAATTGCCGACCTATGGTCCTATCTACTCAGCTTTAGCTTTACTATCAGCGTTATATCCGCTTAATTTCGTACTCAAATCTTTTCACAGATATTTCAATGATGGGCTACCTCATATTTTTTTTATCCGAGGTGTGAGTTAGAAGAGGGGGGGGCACCATGACCTTCACCTGCAAACTCTTTCAGGGGAACTTCTTGATAAAGAGATTTCGTGCGACACGAGTATTTCATAGAACTGACCTTACTGGATTGAAACCACTGATAACTCGTATTTGAAGGTACAACATATAAAGGCGTATTGTAGAGCACCAATTACGTGAGGTATTGGCATTAAAAGAGCATTGACACCAAGATTGAAAAGGCTAATTTTACGCTAACGGACTCATGAGTCGACTCGCTCAGATTTCGGTGAATCCGTGAGTCTGAGTGAGTCCGGCTGAGTAATATCTCCGTGAGTTTGAGTCCGAGTGAGTCCGGTCGAGTAAAATTACAGTGAGTCTGAGTCCGAGTGATTCCACTTGAGGAAAATTTTGGTGAGTATGAGTCTGAGTGAGTCCTCAGAGCAAAACATATTTCTTGAGTGAGTCTGAGTGAGGTCGAATTTTTTTTTGCCGACGGTGGTGGGGTAGCCAAGGTTCATCGCACCGCCCCTCGCCTACTGAGTCAAAGTATATGAGGCAGATTTTGCACAACCCCCTCTTTGGTGTCTACAGGGGGTGGTCACCACCCCCCCCCCTCTCTTCGTGTGCACGCCTAGGTTCTGCTCGTTCTACCTGTGCGCCAGTGGCGTAGCCAGGGGTGGCACGCTAGGCCTGTGCCTCCCCCCCCCCCCCCCAATTTTTTTTTCAACAGGGCGCAAAATGACCATTTGCCTGCCCGTCCCCTCCTTCTGATCAAAGAGGTGCCCCCCCCACCCCCCCGACAAAAAAATTTCTGCCTTCGCCCCCTGCTGTGCGCCCATGTGTCTTCCTTGTGTAGAACACAATGCTATATCCATGTACTTTTTGCTGATACATGGGAATTTCCAAGGAGCAGATGTGGATTGCGTTTGTTCTAACCAGGCCCGTAGCCGGGGGGAGGGGGGGCTAGGGGCCCGGGCCCCCCCTCCCCCGAAATTCCGGATGGAGGGGGGGTGTTTTAGCGAGAATAAATAATGAAAATAGGTGGTTTTCAAGGTTTTGAACAGGTGCCCCCCCCCCCCCCCCCGAAAAAAATTTTTGGCTACGGGCCTGGTTCTAACCTTGTGCCCGTACGGCAGGCCCGTAGCCAGGGGGGGGTACCCCAGGCCCCCCCTGGCTTTTCAGGGTGGGGGTGCCCTAGGTCGCCCCATTTCGGGGGGGGGGGGTGCCCATTGCAAGGGGAGTGCCCTAGCCCCCCCCCCTCCGTAATTCGGATGGAGTGGGGTGTTTTACTGAGGACAAATAATAAAAATAAGTGCCTTTCAAGGCCTTCATCAAGTGCCCCCCCCCCCCCCCACCTTGCCCCCCCCCCGAAAAAATTCCTGGCTACGGGCCTGTGCGGTTTCCGTTTGTTCCGTATCATACTTTCCGTATATTCCGTATCGCTTTATGGACTCTTCCATATATTAGATACGGACTCCGTAAGTTCCTTACGACTAAATCCGTATACCCGTACGGAATTCCTTATGCGCCATATGTCAGTCTCCATATTTTCCTTACAATTTCCGTAAGCTTCCGTATAAATCCGTAAGAAATCCGTATATTCCATATGGCAAATATACGGAATCCGTATGTTTTCCGTACGAAAACATACGGAAACATACGGAACGTTTCAGTAGGGGTGCACCGTCCACGTCTACACTGATAAGGTTCCGATGTGCGGGCAGGGTCAGTAGAGGATTTTGGCATCGGGTCGTTATTGCAGCCAATACCTCTAGGAGGTGCTCCAGTCAGTTTTCCGGAGGTGAGCGCCGGAATGAGCTTGGGGACGGCGATCGACGTGATGGGGGCGAGCGGGAGAAACGGTGTTGCGGCGAAGGGGAGCGGCTGGTTCGAGTAGGCAAAGAAGTGTCGTCAGGCGTTAGCGGGTCTGTTTGCGGCGATGAGCGTGAATTACCGGCAGGTACGCTATGGCACGGAGGGTAAGGCCACGGTGTCGAGTTGGTAAGCGCGGCAGTGACAAGAAATATGGCCGACATGACCGCAGTAGAAACATATTGGCCGGTCGTCTCGTGTGCGCCATTCCGCCGGGTTGGGATAACGTGGGGGGAGCAGAAAAACGTCGGTTGGATGTGACAGCGACAGGGGGGGTTTGGTGGGGTATAGTCTGGTCGATGAATAGCGAAGACGTTCTTCAAGCCGACGTTGGCCAATTTTTGACGCATGACGGTCTGAATGAGGGAGACGGTGGCGTGATAGTTGTCGGAGTTGACGGCTGTTGACGTGAGTGGAGCCGCGGCTTCGATTTCCCGGCGGACAATGCTGACAACATCACTGGAACTTTCCCTAGAAGACAGTCGGGGATCTTCGCAGGTGGATGTAGCAGCCGTGTAAGGTAGGCGTGCAAACTGACGGAGAACACGGCGGCTCTTGGCTTCCTCAAAGCGCCGGCATTCAGAAATGATGTCTTGCACAGTAGATGAGTTCTTGAATGCAAGAAGGTGAAAGGCATCATCGGCTATACCCTTGATAACATGGGATGACCTTATCGGCTTCGGACATCTGCGAATCCACCTTGCGGCAAAAAGCAAGCACGTCCTGAATGTACGTGAGCTAGGACTCTGTGCATGCCTGAACACGAGACGCGAGCTCTTTTTTTTTGGCGGCGCGCTGACGTCGCACAGGCCTGCCAAATAGCTCCCGAAGCTTTTGCTTGCACAAATCCCAGCTGGTCGGCTCCTCCTCGTGCGTCTCATACCTGACCTTCGAGGGGTCTCTCAGGTAGAAAATCACATTGGCCAGCATGAGCGTTGTGTCCCATCGCATACGTACGCCCACACGCTCGTATGTCTTTAAGTCTTCCACGTCCACGCCATGGGTACCCGAAAAGATACCTGGGTCCCTCTCGGGGGGCTCCAAGATGAGGGTTGACGGGCCGGTTGGAGAGGGCGCAGTAGCCGATGACAGGGCGGCATTGTTGACTTCCGTCGCCATTGAAGAGGCAACTAGGCGTCCGCTGCGAAGCTTCGTCTTGCGTGAGGAGAATACCCCGCTCCTCCACCAAAGGATGTTACGGGGAAAATATATTTGCACTGTCTACACACAGAATAAGTTCAGCGTCTGACAAGATGGCGCCCAGCACTCGCAGAGACTGTCCACGTCGTCTTCTTTTCAGACCTTTTCTTCGTCCACTTCAGCCCGTTAGAATATCATAACGCACATATTGTTACATTACGTTTGAAAAATTCGGCAGTGTCCGCCACAAAGTACGGCGGCAAGCAACGTCTCTCGCCGCGCCACTCGCGGAGCGAAAATCGCAGATCGTTCGCAGCCCACGTGAAACGAAACCGCCGCCAACGCAGAGATTACATCGAACGGAACGATTTTTTTCGCTGCAATCGTGGCACGTGAAACAGCCTTAACGTAGAACTAGGGATAAGGTCGCCATCCCTCGGCATGTTAAGAGTTACTCAACACCACGGCTGGACCAGAGGGAAACGTCGTGTGTCCCTGTAGCCCGCCCGCAATTTTCGTCGGGGCGAGCGTAAGCGGCGAACACGGTATAAACGCTGCGTTACAGCCAGGCGAGGTATGCGCGCGTCCCAGAGCTCTTTTGGTATAGATGCATGCTATGACCGACGCCGACGCTTGGGCTAAGGTCGCCACTTCACGTTGTGTTAAGACGCAGACAAAATTGCGACGGACGCACAGCAACGACGCTTTGCAGGAGCTAATCGCGAAGGTCACGGTCATGATGCATTTCTTCCCTTTGCCGCTCCCAGAGAGGGCGACACCACCCCGCCCAGCTGGTGCGTTCGACTCCCATTCACAGACCATTTTATTTCTTTGCTATCTGATTGTGTACATCTTTTCGACGTCATTTACGTGACGGAAATACGTCACTGAAGTCCTGCTGTACCCCGGCATAAAACACTTTCGTGTTAATAACAGAGGAAGCTAGCGAGAAATATAGAGAGACAGTGAAACCATTCTAGGAAAGAAAGAAAACGAAAGATAGAAGAAGAAAGATAAAGGGAGAGAGTGAGAGAAAAGGAAAGGCAGAAATAAACAGAGTGCGCAATGCTGGAACGTATAGCGGAGCTAGTGTTCGACCTGGCTAAGTTTTGCTAGTAATGCCAAACTTTTGCTAGAAATGCTGTTTTGGTTAGTGGTGTGAGCGCTCACTGTGTAGTTCATCATCTTCACCTGTGCATACAAATCATCGTAATCATCATTATCGTTTGTCTCGCCGGGTGTTCTGTCTTTGGCTATCGCGCCTGTGTTGTACATAGAACATTCGTACCGTCGTACCTGATGTTTCACAGCAGTACTAAGTATGGCTAGACTTGCCTATTCTCCGGTTTTGGTTGGTTCCCCACACTACGCATGTGGGTTTGGCGGGAACGTGCCACGTGACTAGTTGCGTGATGTGGCGTGATTGCAGCGGACTAGTTGTAACGTGATACGTGATTTGAAGTCAGGTGACTGGTGTTACGTCATGTTACGTGTTTCAGTCACATGACTAGGTGTTACGTCATGTTACGTGATTTCAGTCATGTGAGTAGAAGTTATGTAGGTTTTTGGCGGGAATACATTACGTCACCAGCTGTTACATGGTTACATCTCACGTGACGGGCTACTACGTGAGGCTACGTGATTTTAGTCACGTGATTAGTTACGTGGTTTATGGCGCGAGCATGCCACGTGACTAGTTGTTACGTGATGTTACATGATTTTTACTCATGGCACTAGTTGTGCCGCAATGTTACGCGGTTTTTATTCGCGTGACCCAATGTTGCCTGATTTTTAGTCATGTGAATGTTGTTACGTGATGATACGTCATTTTAGTCACATGACAAGTTGTTACGTGAGGTTACGTGAGTTTTAGTCTCGAGACAAGTTCTACGTTACGTTACGTGATATTCAGTCACATAACATATTAGCCCATCAACGTTATGGCATTCAACATCGGACAAATCGGCGCCTGTGTTCTGGGAGCGAAGCCTAAATTTAAAAGGACGAGCGAGAGAGAAACTTATTTAAGCAGAAGCGATTCTTATGGGGGGAGTCCTAGTCGAGGGCCCCACTGGCTTTAGCCGCCCGTTCAACGTGGGTCATCAGCGCCTGCTCGTCGGCCAGGTCAGAGCTGGACAGTCGCGCCTCCCACTGCTCCAACGTGTGTGTTGGTGTCATGTATATGTGTGTCAGGTATGGGGGGATGCTATGAGCAGCCCCAGCTAATGTGATAAAGTGTGGGACTTGCTCCGCACCAGGGGCAGGAATTTCGATAGCACGTTGGGAACATGGCGTGTAATTTTTTATGTGGGGATAAAGAAGATGCGAGAAAAACCAGCGATACTCAAAACAAAGACGAGTAAAGAAAGCACATTCAAGCACACAATGTCGCCCGACTTACAACGAATTTTTTTTCGCTCGGTTTTCTCGCATCTAAACATGAACCAACCGGCCCACCTTTTCACGCTTCTGAATGGGACGAAGCGAGTGCGTACTGGTTCATGACGGTGATAATTCCTGTTCGCACTACCGAGCGCAACGAAAGGCTTAAAGATCTCCGCTCTCAAAAAGAGAAGAGAGAAAAAAGAGGGGGGAACAATCGAAAACTAAAGAGAAATAAGGAAGGCCGACCAGGGTCTATAAAGAAAAAATTGAAGGACACTTTGTACATTCCAAAGTGTGTTCGGCGAGCGCGTGTGGCCATTCGACTGACTATACCATGTCTTTTTTTCTTTTACACTCTCAGTGGGATAACACACAAACCGAATGTGTGCGTGTTTTCTTGTTTAATTTTTTTACCGCGAATCGCACCGAGACGCGACACTAATCTTCATCCGTTCACATGCGTTCGTATTTTCTCGCGCTTTGCGCATCGTACAAACGCCATCCGCGTTCCAGCGCTTTAATTGACGGACCCTTTGTAAATTCCAAAGTGTGTTCCGCGAACGCCTGTGTCCATTGAGACGGCGTCGGTCAGAATGATTCCAAACGCTGGGCACAGCGACGCTACGCAAGCAAAGCGCGAGCGCTGTAGAGTCCGACGTGACCGGCGTCTGTTTGCGCACCCCGGCGGCCACCTGGCTCCGTGCCAGGGCTCGGACGGGCGGAAGGATGAACACGGACGGACGGACACGGACGGATGGACGGACACGGATGGGCGGACGGACGGACGGACGCCGGATGGACGGATGGACGCGTACGGACGGACGGACACGGACGGACGAACGGACGGACGGGTGGACGGACGGACAGATGGAGGGACGCCGGACGGACGGACGGACGTGAGCATGAGACATTAAAGGCTTTCGCCTTAATAAAGAGAAACAAAGAAATAGGTTGCCCAGCGAGCGGGGATGGGCCCGTACTTTGCTGCTCTAAGCTGTGCGCCACGTAGTGCAAACTTCTCCCATTTTTTGCGTTACTTTCTAAATAAAAGAATATCAGAAACTACACATCATTATAATTTGATATTGCTGCTTTCCAAAAAATTACACGATAAAATATGGCTGTACAATAAACAAAAATAACTTAATTTCCCCATCAAGGCATGTTTTATTGCGGATATAATGGCCATTGCGAACAAGGACCACCGCCTTCGCGAAACTGAGGTCATCAGTATTACAAAGCATGTGGAATCTGATAAATTGCTCCCATTCGCACGAGCCCACGACAGGAGACGCGAACCCGACGCAACTCCCGCAAGCAAGAATTTTGAATATATGGCTGGCGGGATGATCTTAAACGACACATAATGAAAAACGAAAAAAAAATTCCCCATCTCCCGCTAAAGGGAACCCATGTGGATGCGAAGCAGCGGGGAGATAATTAGCTTGAGCGGGAGGAACGTCGCCGCTCTCATTTCACGGCAGCGGTCCGGGCGCTCATCGCGGCGCTGCACAGGAGAGAGAATGAGGCGCAGGCGCTCCGTCATTTTCATACCGCGGAACTACCGTGGCTCCCCCCAGCGGAGTATGCAGCTGTCACATCCACCTGTCGTGCGCGCCGCTCCGTAGACAATTCCTAGAGGAGAGGGGGGGGGGGACCGTAGCAGAGGAGAGAGAGGGGGGAGGGGACGTGCATGCGCTGTGGGCGTGTGGGACGCGGGAACCGCTCCGTAGAGTAGAGGATTGTTAGAGGAGAGAGGGAGAGAGGACGCGCATGCGCTCTGTGACGCCGGAGCCGTTCCGGTACAGTAGATGGATTCCTAGAGGAGAGAGGACGCGCATGCGCTGTGGGGCGCGGGCGCCGTTCTGTGGAGTAGTTCGATTCCTAGAGTAGAGAAAGGGAGTAAACGTAGGAGAGGATAGGGGAGGGGACGCGCATGCGCTGTGGGGGGGTGTGGGACGCGGGGGCCGCTCCGTTGAGTAGAGGATTCCTAGAGGAGAGAAAGGGGGTGAGCGTAGGAGAGAGGGGGAGGGGACGCGCATGCGCTGTGGCGGTGTGGGGCGCGGGAAGGAGGGACGGACTAAGCCCCCCTCCAAACACATGCAAGCAAGATCAAGGAATGGGGTCAACCTGGGCGACAGACACCACCTGCCTAGCCATTGCTAAGCAGCCTCTCTGTGCTCTCGGCCATGACTCTGATGACCGTAGTAGTGGTTGACGGCCTTCATATTACTACAGTGTTCTGGTTCGGATAATGGGTGCTTCTCTACTTCATGAAAGTGGCCGGACGCGGGACGCGGGACGGGGGACGCGGGAGGGACGGACAAAGCGCCGAGCATAAGATGCTTCGCATCTAAAAAAAATGAAAAACTTTAAAAAAATCACGCCATATCCACGAAGTGAATGATGATGAGTGGGCGAAGCTCGATCGTTTTCATCCATGGCAGAAAGAGAATGTGTGATCTGGAACGCGCTTATACTTCATGGTCATCAGCATCATCGTCATCGTTATCACGTGTAGTGGGTACATTCCACTATACTGGAACGCGCTTATACTTCATCGTTATCACGTGTAGTGGGTACATTCCACTATACTGCGTCATCGTCATCTTTATCACGTGGAGTGGGTACATTCGACTATACTTGGCTATCTACTGCTACTACTACTACTACTACTACAGAGGAGGGACAGACCCACACACTTAGGAGCTTCGCCCTAAAAACACACTGGAGACAAAATTTCCCGAAGCGTCACTGTCCCAGTGAAGGGCCGTTGGGTCTGTTAGGGCGATAGTAATCATATGGACGCTCTCGGCGGATTTGTATCGTCGCCGTCATGTACCCTATAAAGTCCTAATCGATAACATCGCCCCGCGCAACGTCTGCTTTACACGAAAGTAAAAGCGCGCCATCACTCGGGATGACCGCGGCGGCAATTAGTCAGCCATCACCCTCGCACGAAGCGAACAGCGACCCGCTTAGAGGGCTGCTATCGATGGCTCCACAAGCAGGCAGGAAACGCGCCGCCCACCTGTCGTCGGGCGAAGGAGCATGAAGAGGCGCCGGCGTAAGGAGGGCGTGGGCGCGGTGTTGTGGTGTCGTTGGAGAATCAACTGCTACCTGTGATCAAAAGGGCGTGGTCGCGCATACAAAATTCGAACTTGTTGCTATCGTATTAACTGCGTCGGCCTTGCGGCGGAACTATGATTGTTCTTTCTTGAGAGTACTTTACATGACAATATTTAGGTTAAGAAACAACACATTTTAAAAAATTTATATGCAAAAGACACGAAGAAGGTATCACAGTCTTGCTGCTTGCTACCGGTGATGCCATCTGTGACGAGGTCGCGCCTTTGGGGTTCCTTGACTGCACGGCATCCTGACGGGACGTCACACGGTTGCGGCTTCATCGCTTGCTAGAAAAATGCCCCCCTCGAAGATTCGCTCCTCATTCCGTTGTTTTGTGTGGCGTGGTCGCCAAAGCCAAGCCTAAGAATTTCGCGGCTTACGATTGAATTGACTCATACAACAACCTGTGCTTTTAAAGGGGCCTCTCACGAGGTTATGGCATTACAAACGAAAGAAGCGTAGCGCTAGGATGGCTCGTCTGCGATCGTATAAGTGAATTAAGAAACGATTGGGTGCATATGATACCCAAAAAGTGTGCATTTTCCTCCCCTTTCATCGCTGGGGTTCAACTCCCCAAAACCAGGATATGATTACGAGGAACGGCGTAGTGGAGAGCTGCGGGAACTTAGACCACCGGAGGTTGTTTAACGGGCACCTAAATCTCAAGAAACGGGCGCGTCAAGCATTGTCGCCTCCATAGAAAACGCGGCCGCCGCTGCCGGGATTCGATCTCGTGAACTGCGCGTCGCTGTCAAGCTCCCTAACCACCAGACCACCGGGGCATGTCATTTTCCTGCCCTAAAGTGCACAGCAACGGGACTTCCGATGGCCACTAAATGCAGGTCACGTCAGCTGAGTAGAAACTCCATGTACGACGTCATTTGTGGAGCGGCACGTCACTGTCGACTCTCGTTGCTGGAAGTAGCGATCCTGGCAGAATAGTGAATATCGCAAAGTGACACACCGTAGGTGAGCGCACACAGCTAGCCAGTGGGCCTCCCTAAAAATCCACTGGCTGGCTTCTCAGGACCTTAAAAGGTTCCCTATCTATCTATCTATCTATCTATCTATCTATCTATCTATCTATCTATCTATCTATCTATCTATCTATCTATCTATCTATCTATCTATCTATCTATCTATCTATCTCTGTCTTTCTGTCTGTCTGTGTTTGTGCAACTCCAGGCAGAATACTTCCATTTCGTTCAAATTTTGGCTGCGGTATGACGAAACACGTGTCATTCCCGCTCATGCCACGTGACTTTCCCACGCGTGACGGCAACAGGAAATTCCACTGCCTTGCTTTGGAGGTTGCGGAAACGGGCACGAAAGCAGCCGCCATTGAAAACACAAGGCCGCCCACACTTGCTTTTCGCGGAAGCAGCGCTTAGAAATTCTGTCAAAGGCACCTTGGTGAGACGTCAGACGCGGGATGCTTTCATGGCACGCACTCCTTGGAACCTACACGCCCGGTTTAGTGTCACATTCGCATGCGCGTGTTCAATCTTGTCGATGTAAAGAACATGGTTACGACACTTTGGTTTGTTGTTCCTAGGCGCAAGTTCGGGGCTCCCCTCGTGAAGATGACGTGCTTCCTCTCCTCCGGCAGTGGAGAGAACGCGCGAGAGCTTCGTCGCTGAGTCTCACATAATTTCGAAACACGCATACAGAAATGGGACGGCATAGCGCGACTGAGACAATGGACGAAGAACAGGCAACGCACACAGCTCACAGCGCTCGTGTGTGTTGCGTGTTCTTCGTGCATTGTCCCTGTCGCGCTGTGCTTCCCATTGCTATTGCCACGCACGTTTCTAATTTTCACAGTTGCTGTATGCGGTTTTCGCCCACAAAGACTGTGAGCAACGCTCATCGCAAACCGCGCCTTTGTTCGAGAGAAGCTTCGCGATTGTTGTAGATCATTTTGTTAAGATTGCGCGCAAAACGCGAACACTCGAGCTTATTCCAGAGCTTGCGCGACAACCAGCGATAAGGCTGGAATATTCGATGCCACACCTATAAATGCCGACGCGCTTCACCGCTCGTCAGTTGATCGACGGCCGACGCCCCGTTCGCCGCTATCAGTGCCAGCGTGTATTGCTGTAATCTTACTTTCCGTTTACCGGCCACAAGTTCGGCCTAATAAACAGTTTCAGCTTGGACACGTCGCCTGCTGCCTTCGTCGACGTCACAACCACGTGACACTATAAACCAACTCGCCCACATCAGAGGCCTACGCATACAGTCTCGTGGTCACTGGCCGAAGCAAGAGTGAAGAGTTTGTGCTTTCGCAGTGAAGCTCGCCTCCTGGAAAAAAATTCGGAGGACAGCTCTCTCTCTCTTGTAACTAGTCCTATAGTAAAAAAGAAATCGTGCAAAACATTGCCGTAGGATGATCCGCAAAGGGCCCCTCACGACTGTTGTAATTATCCAAGGTATACAATCCGTCTGGTAAGACGTTGGAAATTTTTAATATGTGCTTAAAATTCTTCGTTTTTGTTCATTAATCATAGCAGCCATAGTTTCTTTTCGAAACGCCGAGGCGCCAGTGGAGTGTACGCAAGAGCTCACCGCTAATAATCCTTCGACTGGCAGTTCGGGATGCTACAAGATAGGAAGAGCGCCGGAAGCGCGTCGCAAACGGAGAAATCTGATAGCGCGTCACGCCCCTCCTCCTTTCCCGCTTCCGTCAGTGAATGGCTCGCGCCAATCGCTGACAACAAATGATCCAGAACCCAGGAGCAGTTTGCGCTCGACTACGTTTTGCGCTCGACTACGGTGGCTTTTCACATTTAGTAATCGCAGTTTGAAGAAAGCGTACACGCGTCTTTATATTAACACTTCAATTTGGAAGTGATGTGGTGACCCAACTTTTTTTTACAGAATAAACGCTTGTGAGCAAAGCTTATATTCGAGAATCTCGAACGCAGGAGCGCGGCAACCATTCCTCCCGCGAGGACGGGTGAAGGGAGCTTTCAGAGTACGCTTGCTTCCTCCGTCGGTACTTGGCTGTAAGGAGGCCTCACGTAAGGTGAGGACGCGGTCGAAGGAAAGGAACGTTTCGTTGTTTGGCCCTTAGATGCATCATCAAACGCGAAACTTGACCGTGGGCGTCCCGCGACGTCGGGGATGGACGAGTGATGGTAAAAATCATCATGGTGCGATGACGTCACAATTACGTTACATATCGCAAAAAATACTGACGTAATTATTGCGTCATGGTGACTTCACGTGACGTAAAGTCATCACATGACATCGTAGTTTGGTCAAAGGTGGTCCGATCACGGAGGCAATGCGAAACCACGTTAGGTGCAGAAAGCTTTCCAAGGGGGGGCGGGGTAGGATCAGTGCGTCGACTGAGACGAAAAAATAATACGGCTTTCGCCTTCGCGTCGTTTACGTGAATGCATAAGTGACCCTGGGAGTTCTTAACGAAAGTCAAATACAGATACTTTGCCAATGTCGAGATGTGCGCTTTACTCATTTTTGCAATAGTCTGCAGTTCTCAACTTTTACTTAATCAATATTTTAGCAAAAATAAGTCCGGTCAAAACCTATCCATCAAGAGGCCGTATGCTAGGTGGACCGCTCAATCTATAGCGGTCCACCTAGCATACGTGAAGCTTAAACACTGGTGTAATCCTATCGTCGCTCGTGTGCCATGTTCGTCTGTTATGACGCAAATCTCAGCATGCGGCCAAAATTGTAGTATGGGAAGCCGACCAGTGCAACGAATAAATCAGGCTGATGTGTTCTAAATTTCTTTTTCTTTCAGAAGTGCGGTGGACACCTCGTTCCAACAGATCATCGCTATTTGCTGCGATCAGCATTGTTTGTAAAAGACTTCATTACGGGATAAAATTACGTCTATCCAAGCACTCCGCGTTGATTTTTTTTTGTTCACGCACATTAACCTTCGTATCAAAATACGGTAATTAAATAACCATACGCGTGCGCTTTTATTGCGGTCGCAGTTTGGATTGTATTTAATGCGACGCTCTTTGGATTTCAAAAAATAAAAAAAATTCAAGCCCCTTCGGATAATAGTGCCAAGCCTGAAGGAAGTGCGCAGTTCGGCAGCCTCCTTTGTTTCTCTTCCGGTTTTCTCTTACATTCCTCCTCTGTTTCTTCATTTTTCTGTTTATTCTGTATTTTTCCTCTTTTATTTCTATTTATTTCTACTTTCTTCCTATTTTTTACCTTTCTCGTTCTCTCTTTCTATTCCTCGTTTGCTTCCTCTTTTTTTTTCTTTTCTTTAATTTTACACGGGGCTTTGCCTACGTTACGTTTATCGTTAAGCCCGGGCCCTTGAAGGGCTCCGCACTTAAGATAATCATCAAGGCGCTCGAAGAAGAACAGGAAGACGACTTCTCCTTGGCGTGAGCGCGCGCACAGTACGCCACAGATGGCTATGCTATACGTGGTTTTTCCTGCGTTACGCCAAGCGACGACGACAGCATACGACAGCCCGTGCCCCTAAAGAGCTCCGCAGATTACAAAAAATCACAGCATATCCACGGAGTGAATGATGATGAGTGGCCGAAGCTCCGGAGGTTCTTCGGTAAACCGTGAATCTTCCGTGAATTTCGCCCAGTACATCATGAAAGACGTGACAAACACTATTATTTATACAAGATATTTTAGTATTCGTAAATGGTAGCTAGACGTGGCTTCCGTTCCCCCTTCATTATAACGGCTTTATGGTCGGTGAAGTGGAGGGATAGGGGTTCTTGGATGGGTCGTAGTGGTTACGACCCATCCAGGGGTGGCTATGGGTCGTAGTGGGAACTGGGTCGTAGTGGGAACGACCCATCCAGGGGTGGGTACGACGCGACGCCGGACTAGCCTATGCCCTAAGGAGCTTCGCCCCTAAAAAATCTGCAGTTTCCGAGCGTCACCCGGTAGTTAAAAGCCCATAACAAGTGTCGTGCGTCAGCATCCCTCCGTCCTAGTCTTATAGCTGTACGAGCTTGTTGTCGCCTTGCTACCTTTGTGGGCTATTTTAAGGGTGGGTTTCGGTGCCGCCATATCGCGCTGTTAACTTTGTGGTTTTTTATGTTGAACAACTAAACGAACAGTGCTGGGGTGGGAGTATGCACATGAGAACGGTTAGGCTGGTGCATTCGGCATTTTCTTACATGGTCAGTTCACGCCACGAGATAGAAAAAGTCACATTTTCGTCTCAAGGCGAAGCAATGAATGCGATAGCAACAAAATGGAATGTCAAGCGACGAATGGCAAGCAGGTCGAAACGTGCAGCGCGCTGCTCACGCACACATGACGCACGAAAACAACACGCACAGGACGAGAGAACACTAACAACGTTCACAGCTCGACACTTAACGCGCTGCTCAAACAAAAACGACGCGCGAAACGTATTCACAGGTACAGACGAGCGCGAACTAACAAGTGTCGCAGTTGTTACTTATCTGTGTTTGAAAAGCGTGTTCTTTTCGCAAACGGGCGACTGCCGCGAGCGAAGTGACCTTCGTGCGCTCGCTAACTACAACGCAATCGTTCCGGCGAAAGCGCAATTCTCCCTTACCGCGAGATAAGCGCGCGCGCGCAAGGGCGTCTACCCCCCACAGGGCAAAGTGTGCGAGGCAGCGCGAGGGAGATGAGCGCATGAGCGCGGGCGTCGCGACGAGGGGGGGAGGGAAGCTAAGCCCCGCCGAGCGCGGCCTTTGCGCCATCTCGCTGGTAATAAATATCTCGCCGTTTGAACGTTGAAGGACGTGTGCTTTCGTGGCTCAGCGGTTAGCGCCGCGCGCTGCAGAGCGAGAGGTCCCTCGTTCGATGCCGCGCGTCGGAAACATTTTTCTGAATTATTTTTCTTTGTGGCTTTTATAAATATATAGATACATATACATATACTGGACATGACGGCGACGGCAACGGCGACGGAGAAAACCAGCCGAGAGTGTCCATATAATTGCTATTGCAATAAAAACAGGAAAACATTCCATTAACGGCCCAAGGTGGCGGAGGCCATATGACTTACGCAAAATAGTCTGTAGGTATCAGTGACATAGCCAGAAATTTTGTTCGAGGGGGGCTGACATGTTACTATCTATCTATCTATCTATCTATCTATCTATCTATCTCTCTCTCTCTCTCTATATATATATATATATATATATATATATATATATATATATATATATATATATATCATCAGCCTGTCTACGCCCACTGCAGGGCAAAGGCCTCTCCCATGTTTCGCCCGGTCCTGTGCTTTCTGCTGCCACGTTATACCTGCGAACTTCTTAATCTCATCTACCCACCTAATTTTCTGTCTCCCCCCTCACGCGTTTGTCATCTCTTGGAATCCAGTCAGTTACCCTTAATGACCAGCGGTTATCCTGCCGACGTGCTACGTGCCCGGCCCATATCCATTTCTTCTTCTTGATTTCAACTATGATATCCTTTACCCCCCGTTTGTTCCCTCACCCACTCTGCTCTCTTCCTGTCTCTTAAGGTCACACCTATCATTTTCCTTTCCATCGCTCGCTGCGTCGTCCTCAGTTTAAGTTGAACCCTCTTTGTAAGTCTCCAGGTTTCTGCTCCGTAGGTAAGTACCGGTAAGATGCAGCTGTTATACACCTTCCTCTTGAGGGATAGTGGTAGACTACCATTCATGATTTCATAATGCTTGCCGAATGAGCCCCATCCCATCCTTATTCTTCTAGTTATTTCACTCTCATGGTTCGGCTCCGCGGTTACTACCTGTCCTAACCAGACGTACTCCTTTACAACTTCCAGTGTCTCGCCACCTATCGCAAAGCGCTGTTCTCTGCCAAGACTGTTCCACATTACTTCAGCACGACACCGCAGAACGCTCGTCCTTTAGCAGAACGCTCGTCCTGTTCAGTCTTTCTCGTGTATCGTGTCTATTTTCGCGCTACAAATTACCGTCATGGATCAGTACAAACTCGCCCAAATATCTGTGCTTCTAAACATTACTTTAGTTTTATGCATATTAATTTTCAGACCTACTCTTCTACTTTCCGTATCCAGTTCAGTAATCATACGCTGTAATTCGTCTCCCGCGTTACTCATCATTGCAATGTCATCAGCGAATCGCAGGTTACTGAGATACTCTCCATTAACTCTTATCCCTAACTCTTCCCAATCTAGGGCCCTGAAAACCTCCTGTAAACACGCGGTGAATAGCATTGGAGAGATCGTGTCTCCCTGCCGTACGCCCTTCTTTATTGGGGTTCTGTCGCTTTCTTTATGGATGAATATATGCAGCCAGTGTATATATATACACTGGCTGCATTGCTGTGGTCGGGAATCTGTCAGAAGATCTGGAGGTCGAGACTGGCTCCATCGCTGTGGTCGGCGTCGGCGGCACAGAAACTTTTTGTGAGCAGCTGCCGCACATACATCTGGCAGCGAGCTTCGGTGGTGTCGCGAATTCAGCAGCGGAAGTTGCACGCCTGAAGGTTGCCGTAACAGCATCCGAGAAGGCACACCGGGTGCCTTGGCTGGGCGTTCTAGCTCTGGCTTCTTTGGGATAGAAGATGGCACGTCAAAAGTCTCTGGGATGAGGGACAGGGCAACTTCCTTATACTTGTTCCGGAGAACCTTGTCGCTCGACCGGAGGTGATCGGGTGCACGTCCGGCCAAGGAATGCCCGGTCAAGGAATGCCCTCGAAGCAGCAGAAGCGGCTCCGGTGGGTCGGCGAGCACAGTGGTGTGTGCAATGGGCTCTTCCGGTACCTTCGCGAAAGGCGGGCCGGACACGAGAGGTGCTGGTACCTGCGCGAAAGCGGTCGTGGTCTCTGGCAACGTCGCAGAATTCGGGATCCTTGGCGGAAAACCCTGCTCGCGGCTGGTGCTGTTGTCTGCTTCGCGGCCTTCTGCGTTGCTCTCGTTGTGGTGGCTGCTGCGGGTATGTGCAGCGTCGAGGTTTTCTCCTTCATGAAATTCATCATCGAGCTCAGCGATGGCTGCCTTGGGCTCTCCTCGCGCCTTCACTGTCGGCGCGTCAAGCACGAGAGGAGCTGGTGTCTGCGTGGGCCCTAGCGAAGGTGATTCTGGGGCCGGCTCCTCCAACTGCGCTGGACAAGGACTGATCTCGGCCTCTCTCAGTGCTGTGGCGGTGTCGTGTACCGGTGCAGAGGCGGTCACCAGCAATGGAGTGCAGGACATGCTTCCGGCGTCTTTTGTAGAGAAGCCAGATAAGGTCTCTGTCGTGGGGCTCCACGGCACCGATGGGCCATCAAGGGGGTGCCCCATGTGAGCTCGATCGCCAATGGAGGGCAGACTCGTGGTCACCTGAGCTGCACCATCGAAGTTGTGGTACTCGCAACTTTCATGCGTGGTAGAAACTTGGTGGGCATCAAGGGAGTCGCAAGTGCCAAAAAGTGGGCGAAAAACACTTGTGAGTCTCGCATACCATTCTGTCCAAGATCGCTGTGTGATCCCTTCGTAGGCATGCCACGCCTTGGCGGCATCTCGAAGACGGTCGATTGCCACCAGCCATTTGTGATTTTCTGGCCAGGCATGGATGGTGCCGAGCGAGTTGATGGTGGAAATCCACTCGAAGACGTTGTCCTGAAAGCCGCGGAACTGCGGTATTTCGCAGGCAGCCGGCGATGGTAAGATGGCAGGCGAAAATCCAGAGTGTGCCCACGCCAAGCAGCCCAGTTGCTCTGAGAGCTCGTGAGGGAACGCCGGAGCGCGCGGCGGTTCTCGGGTGAGCTTGCCTCAAGTTCTTGTGAGGCGGCCGTAGCCAAGATGGCATTGATTGCGCACAATGTTGGCACTGCGGCCGGAGACAGCTGGGAGCTCGACGCTACCAAGGCGTTCGTCGCTATGCGGAGTTGCGCGATGGTATGCTGCAGCTCCGCGGCGCTGTCGGGTGATGTCGGGTCCCCAGGTAAGCGGAACCCGTGCGGTGTCGTGTCGTGAACTGGTACTGCGGCTTCGACGAAGCGAGGTTGAACCGCCGAGGAGGCCTGCACACCGTCCAGGGACGGTGCTTCAAGCGCCGACAGGTTGCCAGGTACCGAGAAGGCATGTACGCCGTCCCTAGGCGAGAGGAGCCCGTGTGCATTGCTGTCGCGAAGTAGCACGTCGCCGGACAAGTTCCCCGGAACCACAATGGAGGCCTGGACGCTGACCGCTGGTGGTGGGATAGATACTTGCCGCGGCGGTCGCCTTGCAGGTTCCATCAGCGAGGAAGGGGCATGGCGTTCCTCAGGAAGACGTGTCACGTCGAAGTAACAGCGGGGGTTCGTCAAAGCGTTTCGGCGACTGCGCCATTGTAGAGGAAGAGACAAGATACAACGCCCTTCCTCTGGGCCGGCTGTTCTTTATCTCCCTTCGTCTTCCTCGTCTTCGCCGATCAAGCGCGCGTGTGCGCCCGAGCGCCGGTTTCGCTTTTCGTCCTTACAATATATATATATATATATATATATATATATATATATATATATATATATATATATATATATATATATATATATATATATACAAACAATGAAGGGATAACATAGGACCCGGAAGTAACAGTTCAAAAAATATATCAAGCACGTAGGAAAAATTGTTCTGGGAAGGACTGACGTTTCGGCCGCGGCACCAGCCTCCGACGAAGGCCGGTCCCGCGGCCGAAACGTCAGTCCTTCCCAGAACAATTTTTCCTACGTGCTTGATATATTTTTTGAACTATATATATATATATATATATATATATATATATATATATATATATATATATATATATATATATATATATATATACATATATATATATATACATAAATATATATATATATATATATATACACAGGGTGTTTTAACAAATGTGTCCACTATTTTTTTAAAAATCAGCAAAATGCGATATTTGCTCGCTGTCTTCACAATTGCTTTTTCTGTAGCGGCAGGCATCTTAAGATGGTTGAAGACATGATTTGGGACAGTAATTAAGAAAGTTAAATTAATTACCTGTTTAATTAGCGCAGTTAGGTGGTTAAGTCCAATGGGAGAATTGAAGTCCTTCATGCGAAGAACCCATTTCAGCTTTGAGATTTTGAAAAAGCGGCCTCGATTAATTATTTTGGTGTAATGAAGTTCAGGCAAATTCAGCGGCCAAACCGAAACCCAAGCACCGATGAGCGCAACAAGCAGACGACTAGAATGTCGTCACTGTTCAAGACAACGGTTACAGAGGTGCAGTGCTTCCCCGTACGTTAACGTATGTGCGTCATGCGTGCTACTACTGCAAGCGCAGCCCACACACTCACACCAAGAAGTAAATTGATGGTTGATATAATGACTTTCACTCATTGTGGACGTCTCAGACGAATGTGGCAGTTGCGCTCTTCCGCGTTTCGGTTTCGGTTTGGCCGCTGAATTTGCCTGAACTTCATCACGCCACAATAATTAATAGAGGCCGCTTTTTCGAGATCTCAAAGCTGAAATGGGTTCTTCGCATGAAGGACTTCAATTCTCCCATTGGACTTAACCACCTAACTCCGCTAATTAAAAGGTAATTAATTTAACTTTCTTAATTACTGTCCCAAATCATGTCTTCAACCATCTTAAGATGCCTGCCGCTACAGAAAAAGCAATTGTGAAGACAGCGAGCAAATATCGCATTTAGCTGATTTTTTACAAATAGTGGACACATTTCTTGAAACACCCTGTATATATATATATATATATATATATATATATATATATATATATATATATATATATATATATATATATATATATATATATATATATATATATTGTGACGACGAAGAGCGACACTGGGGCTGGGCGCGCGGGGATCGAAGGCCACAGCGAGGAAGACGAGGACCAGATTAGAACAGCTGGCCCAGGAACGGGTGTTGTCTCTGTCTCGCTCATTACCATGGCGCAGTCCGACATCTGAACCATACGGCTGAAGCCACTTGTACGTGTGCTCGCGGGTCGTCGGCAGCGCGGGTCTCTCCCAGGGTTGCCGTTGGGTGGACTTGAAAAGTAGCCAGAATTCAGGCTAAAAGTAGCCAAAGTAGCCATGTCATTTAACTTTATTGCGAGATTTGTCGCCAAATAGAACAAACACGGTACTATGAGCGCATTTTTGTATTATTCTACAATAAAGATCATTTTGTACACAAACACAGAGTAACGGAATACAGTGATTAAAAAGAACAATGAACGAACTTCCAACGGACTAGCAGCTACTGGTCCAGTGATGGCTTCTGTCTCGCGAAAACGATGATTAGCCCCTCTTAGTCAAGAACGAAGGTGATTCGACTCCCTTGCTCCGCGTGGTAGAAAAAGCTAAAAGCTTCGGAGAATGCTATGACTTTACAAAATGGAATACCTACATTAGGGCGATAAACAAAGCAATAGGACATATAGTGCGGTGATAAAATAAATTTGCCGTAAACGCCACTACGGTGTTCCATGAAATAAGTTCGAGCGGCAAAGCATTAGATGCGCTGTTAGAGACGGAGGGGAAATGCTGGATTTTATGGCCCTTATGCTAGCAGTGCGGTTGTAGTTAGAAAGAATAAAACGAGCTGAATTATTCTGAAGAAACTCCGGGGCAGAGATTGGTTTCACGCGCACCGCTTGGATCCCATACTGAAGCAAAACAAAAATAAAATTTTAGTCGTATTCAGGGACAGCAGTATACCCAAGAATACGGCTGACTTTGTTGATAGTGTTTTCAGTCTGTAGGGTCCTGTTTATTTACATGATATATGAACATAAATATTTACAAGTGTCGGGTCCTAATACAATGTTGTTCAAGAGGTAAATAGGCTGACTGTAAGTGTTTCCGGCTGCAGCCTTGCATTTTCTGACATTTAGTTCCTATAAACTATATTTCGCACCAGGTGGCACAGCATATATTTTCGATATTAATTAGTATAAGTAGTTCAATTCGCCCGCACATATTTTATGCAGGATAACGTTCTTGCCGGAAACAGTAACTTTCGAACATTCCAGTCAAAAAGTCAGTATAAGCATTAAACGTTCACAGTTTTTCATTGAAGCTGCGCACCGAAATGGATTAGTAGATATACCGTAATAGCAGACCAGCTTCGTTTTGGTGTTGATCTTTGCATTTTGTCAAGTTCGCACGAGAACATGGGCCGTGTTATCAGCATTAGAAGCTGACGTCAGAACGGACAGCGGGTAGCGCAAGCAGCGCGCTAGTCACGTAGTGGTCAGCATGCGAACAACTTCGACACGCCGTCCTTCCACACTCTAAGGCAAAATTACCCGAAAGAGGAGTAACGGAGCCCAATAGGCGCGCGCGCGATGAACGGATAGACCGCTGAGGAGTAACCACAGAGGGATGCGTGCCGTGTGCAAACCAGTTAGTCTCCAAAGGCACCAAAGGGATGAAGCGCGCGGGAGATACGTCACGTGTGCGAACCGTTGTCAAGGGAACTAACCGTCCTCCTCTCTCTCGGTTAGTCTTCTCACTTGTTTTCATGGAGGCGCGTTGGCGGTTGTGTTGCGCTCGGAGAGTTCGATGATTTAGGAACTACGCCGCGGTGCCTTGGATAAACACGTATGCCGCGTATGCGTGGATGAGCGTGCGGTGCTGCTTTTACGTTTCGCCGCAACCATGAAGTTTGGAGCTGGTCTCGACACGCCGAGACGCCGCGCTGTATTTCTCCGGCGACGGTGCGCTGGCGTAGCAACGGCACTGCGTCGACACCGGCTGGGAATGGCGGCCGAGAAGACATAGGCCTATCGGATCCATGACTTCAATCCGACTCTGGGCAGAAGTTGGCGCTGGATTATTTCACAAGTAAGTGATCATACTCTATTTTTCCGTACCTGTCGTTTGCGCGAAGCGCATCGCGCTAGTTGGCAACGGGCTCGATCGTGTTGTATATATCGCGCGCACGAAATGCACCGCGAAGGTCGACTTTGGCGTCCGCTGCCTGTGCTTTGTGACTGCCTGAAAATTGGCCGCCATTGCCGTCGGCCGCCTGGATGCTCTCGCCGCGGTGATGAGCTGCAGGCAGCGGGCTCGCGATATTGGGCAGAGGCCTCGCCGCTGCGGTGCGGTGCGACTCGTCCAAAACGCATTGCGGTTGCCGTCAACGAGCTCGGTTGTATGTCGCGCGCTTGAAGTGCACCGGCAACTGGCGGGTGCTTTAGCTAGCCGACTTAAGCTGTGCTTCGGAACTCTGTGCACAGTTTTCGCCATTACCGTTGGCTTCCCCGTCAATCGGTCGCAAGCAGCTCAGCGCCGTTCGTGGCGGCGGCCCCCGCGCTTCGCTCGTTGTACTCTGCCGCTCGATCCAGGAACTTTGTGAAAATTTGTCGACATTACCGTCGGCTTCCGCGGCGCTCGCTCGAAAGCAGCTCGGTGCCGTTCGTGGCGGCGGTTCCGCGTTCGCTCGCTCCTCTGTTCGAGGTTCGCTGGCGGCAGAAGCTCCGCGTTCGGCCCCGCGTTCGCTTGCTCGAGCTGTATACGACGCCGCTCGCAGAGAACTCGCCGACTCGTTGGCGGCTCGGCGGTCGCGGCGCATGATGGCTGCGGCTGCCGCACTTGAGCTGTTGCGCTATGTGACTCGAAATGCGTTTTCGATTATGTATGACATCGCGGTGGAAATATTTGCATGCCATATTTTAGAAGTGCGTATTTATTTCACCTTGCACGTATTTGCCATGTGCGTGTACCTTCCTCACTGTCACATGCGACTTAACTGTTTGCAATCTTTTTGTGCAGACGTTGTCCACTACGTCCAGCAGGCTGCTTGCGCTTGTGCGTGCAATGCCAGTCATCTGTCGCTTCCGTTGGAGCAGCTTGACCAAGACGACTGTACGAGATATGACAACGCGGCTGGACCTGAATTTGACATCTGCCAGTGAATTCACTGAAAGAATGCAGAAACTTAATATGTATATAGAAAAATAAAACATTTCATTGTCTCACTTCTGTCTTTCGTTGTTGCATTGACTGCGAAAGCAGTGAAACAAGCATGACTAAATATTTTTTTCGCGTGTTCTTTTCTGCGCCATTTGTTGTTCACTGCGGAAAAAAACACGCGAGAAAAGTATTAAGCCTTGCAGAGAGTAACTGTGCAAAATCATCCCTGGGGATTAACGCATCATTTGAACTGAGGATAAAAAGTTCATCCCAGTGGAGCATTTGAGTGGACCAACCGTTCGTCCGGTGAGGTGCAACCGTGGGGACAAACGGTTGACCGGTAAGGGGTAAATGTGAGGACTAAATGTTAGTCCCTTGAGGTGCAACTGTGGAGACTAACGGTTGCCCGCGAAGGTGTAAATGTGAGGACTTAAATGTTAGTCCCTTGAGGTGCAACTGTGGGGACTAACGGTTGCCCGCAAGGGTGTAAATGTGAGGACTAAATGTTAGTCCCTTGAGGGGACTAACTGTTAGACCCGTGCCGTTAGTCCTTAAAAGGACTAATGGTTGTGGCAGCCCCATTAGTCCCCAAGAGGACGAACGGCACACCCTTTTAACACCCTTTTGCCTTAGAGTGCAGGCGCGCCGTGTGTTGCGGGGGGAGTGCTTCGTTTCGCATCAGCCCACTGCAGGGGCGAGTTGTTGCGCGCGCATCGGAGGACGCGAAAAAAAAAAGGTTGAGAACAGTGGGTACTCTTTAGCCTTGCCGATTATTTTACCTGCAAATAATAAGAAAATTGGCTACTAAATGCGCCAAAATAGGTGTTCAAAGGAGCCAAAATGTAGCCATGGCGCCAACCTCAAGTTTTTGTCGCCAGACGGAGTCCTAAAGTAGCCAATTTGGCGCAAAGTATCCACCAATGGCAACCCTGGTCTCTCCATCCAGGAACGCTGTCCACGCTTCCTCGATCATGGACTCCATGACCCGACCGCTTCTGCACCTGCCCATCGAATCATCCGCGGACGGCGTCAATGCCTCTTCGGTGGTAGCAGAGTCCGATATGACAGGAACCTTGCTGCCACCTTCGTCTGAGAAGGCGCACGGGCTGCTGCCGTTCGGGAACGTCGCGTGCGCTTCCCGTTACACGGATCCCGTGCCCGACACTCTTCTCACGGGTGAGAATCCAAGCGACGCTGTTCACGCTTCCTTGGCGTGCCCCGGCGCCGCGAAAACAACGCGTGGCCTCCTGTTCCCGGGCACCACTGCTCAGACTTCCCGTGCCGACCATCTCTCACTCCGGACTCCATCGGCACCTGAGGTGCTGAGGGGTGCTGTTCAGGCGCCCTCTGACAAACGATCCCACAGCAGTGAGCCCAATCACCACCTCGTACTTCACCAACATTGCCACGGGTTCCGCATGCGTATCATCGGATAGCGCCGCGCAGCTGCGGCGTACCATTGCGCGACTCCGCGTCACGGTCAACGCCTTAATAGCGTCGAGCTCCGCGCTTGTTCCTGCGATCGTGCCGGAATTGCGCGCCATCAACGCAATATTGGATGTAGCCGCCTCGCACGATCTTGAGGCCTGCTCACCTGAGCAGCACAGAGAGTTCCGGAGCACCTTAATGCAGCTCTCGCACAAGCTGGGATGCTTCGCGTTAGCGCTCTCTGCATGTTCGCCTGTGGTACCACCATCGCAAGCCGCCTGCGAAATAACACACTTCAGCGGCTTTCACGATCACGCCGAACATTGGGTGGCAATCATCAACGCTGCAGGAGCTCGAGAGGCTTGGACGGAACTGCAGAAATGGTCCGTGGCCGTAGAGCGCCTTCGGGACGGTGCCGCGGCGTGGCACAGGTACGAAGGCGTCAGACAGCAGTCCTGGGCAGAATGGAGTGCTGCCCTGATTGCCGCTTTCGGCCGGGTTCTCTGTACCTCCAGCGAGTCCAACTCGACCTCCAACGAGGATGGAGCTCAGGAGGGGCTCCACCTCAAGGCTGCAACTGCGCGCTGCAGCTCACCGGCAGACAGCTGCGCAGCTGGGCCTGGTACGAACACCGCACTAAAGCCCTGCTGTGCGGTGGAGGCGCCGGCCCACGTCGTACTGGACGTGCTACCACCTAAGGAGACAGGCCTGTACCCGCATTCTACCATCCTCCCTGACCGGGCGGAAGTGGATCTACGTGCGACGCATTCGTTGGCCGAACATAAAAGCCGTAATCCCTTGCTAAGACACCTTTCCCAAGACACCAAAGTCTGTGAGAAGTTTGAGACCGCGCAGCACAAGGCTCGTCCTATTCGGAACGGCTTCCGACAAGGACTTACCGCCTGTGCGCAGCGCAGCTCCAAGAATTGCTGACTTGAGAACGTCAAGGAGCCCTACGGTGACAACTCTGCAAAAGTACAAGACACGTCAAAGGTCAGCGCGGGTATCTCACCCCCCCGCAGACGTCTAAGCACACACGAAAACGTCCCTCGACCCGGTGCAAAATGCGCAGACGGCCCAGCTGGGTGCTGCATGTTGCGTTACCGTGTCCACCACTTTCTATCGGATTTGCCAGGATGTCACAAGACAAAGGCAAGCCTTCCGGGATCCTGCGACCATGGCGATGCAGTCAGGGCCACCCGCCAGAAGCATCGTCAAAAAGCTTCCAGAAGACGTCTCAACGTGGACGAGTCCGACTACAGCGACAATGCCAATTTCGTCCACCAGAGACAAATCAGCCAGCTTCCCGTGCACTGTCGCCGCAGGCCCGAGACCACTGTTCAAAGACAGCATCGACAAAGTTTCAGGCTAAGCCCCAGTGTGTCCGAGACTGGCCACGGCAATCCAACCAGTGCCGCCCACCGGAGGCACTCCGGGCCGGTCTCCAGGACCAACCGCTCCGATGCAGCCAACACCGCCCACCGGAGACGCTTCTCGCAGATCTCCCATCCTTTTTGCAGTGTGGTCGGAGCCGACCACCACGATGCAGCCAACCCCGCCCTCCTGAAACACTGTCGGCCGCTCCGCACACCTCGCAGTCATGGCCGAGTGTGACGACGAAGAGCGACACCGGGGCTGGGCGCGCGGGGATCGTAGGCGAAAGCGAGGAAGACGAGGACCAGATTAGAACAGCTGGCCCAGGAGCGGGTGCTGTCTCTGTCTCGCTCATTACAATATATATATATATATACATATATATATATATATATATATATATATATATATATATATATATATATATATATATATATATATATATATATATATATATATATATATATATATATATATATATTGTAAGCACACGTGATGAAAGGTAGTATTGTGTCCCAGTTCTTGTGATCGGGTTGAACATACATAGAGATCATGTCTGACAAAGAACACACGATCATCATCATCGTGTGTTCTCTCGCCAGGGTGTTCGTTTTCTGGCTCGCGCGCCTTTGTTGTATATACAACGATCGTTTCGTCGTACCTGGCGTCGTCTCACAAGTGGTGGAGCGTGCTGTGATTTCCCCGTCCTCTTGCGCTACCGGTCACCCCTGGAGCTCCGGTCTGGTCGACGGCTGTGCTTGCCAACAACACCCATGGCACAAAACGACGCATCCGGTGCCGCCCCTACCACCCCCGCTCAGCCTGCTGCGCCTCACTACACCGTGAGTACCTCGCAGCGAGACCCTCCAGTATTTTCCGGCCTTCGCGGTGAGGACGTAGAAGAATGGTTGGACAATTATGACAGAACCAGTGCTTGCAATTACTGGGACGAGGCACACAAGCTGCGCTATGTTCCCTTCTACCTCAAGGAGGTCGCGAAGACGTGTTACTATAACCACCAAAGCGACTTCCCTCATTGGTCAGCATTCACGGTGCAGCTGCGTCAGATATTCGGCACGTCATCAGGATGCTCTGAGGTAGCGAAACAGAAGCTCGCTAACCCGCATCCAGGGACCCGATGAGTCGTATACGTCGTACATTGAAGACGTTCTGGCTCTCTGCCGCCGTGCCCAAAGTGACATGCCGGAGGCCAATCGCATTCGGCATGTACTGAAGGGCGTCAATTCCATCGCCTTCAATGCTCTCGTCATTCAGAGCCCAACCTCAGTTCAGGATATTATCACCACGTGTCAACGCCTGGACGCACTCTACTCAATGCGCCTTCCACACGCCTCCTGTGACTCTCGCCTTACTGGAGAACATGAACTGCGTGCTCTCATCCGCACCATCGTGAGAGAGGAACTTCACGGCCGTGTTCCTGGCAGCACAACTACTTCGTCTGTCCGCTCTCCTCCTCCTAATCTGCGGGACATCATCAAGGATGAACTGGCGTCGATGACGAGCGTCGCTTCGTGCCCCTTCTCGTGTGCCCATCCACGCACCTTCGTATGCCGAAGTTGTATCACGGCCTCCTGTACCAACTCCACCTGTGCCTGCGGACGTCGTATACCACCACTTGGCCTCTATGGCAGCCAAAGGCACCACCACTACCGCACTCGATAACGTGGTGCCCTGTGCGCCCGGTATGTTTCTACTGTGGCATACGAGGACATATCTCCCGCTATTTCGCCGGCGCCAGCAAGACGAACGACGAGGTTATTCTTCCTACGAGAGAGACGGTACTCTGAGGTCTGATCCGTACTTTCCAGGACCCTACGATCCCTCGTCACGACGCTCGCCTTCACCTCCTTTGTCCCACGGCGACCCTCGTCCTTCCCGCACATCCCGTCGTCGTTCACCTTCGCCCTTCCGCCGTACTTCGCCCTCACATTCTGCACCGATGCCTCTCGACCCCCACTCGGAAAACTAGAAGCTGCAGTTTTTGGAGGGGAATCTGCTCGCCGTCTAAATGCCAGAATTCCTCCTGCGCGCCCTGCAAATTTATTGACTGTTTGTGTGGAAGGTTTTTCGGTGGACGCCCTTGTAGACACTGGAGCGGCCATTTCAGTCATTAACCGCGAATTATGCCGTCGCCTACGAAAAGTGCAAACTCCGTATGTTGGTCCGGTGTTATGTGGAGCTAATGACAATCTGATTTACCCTATTGGACAGTGCACTGTTCGAGTTCTCATCGACGGAATTCGCCATCATATACAGCTTGCTGTGCTTTCTTCGTGTGCTCACTAGATTATATTAGGCTGGGACTTCTTGTCAGCTGCGTCCGCTGTCATTTCGTGTGGCCCGCCCGTTATTCAAATTACGGACACCGAACACTTTAGTGCTTACGATTTCTCGTCGCTTCATGTTGTCGCAGCTGCGGATTTCGTACTGCCACCAGCCCAAGAACGTATTCTCACTATTAGGTCAAGAGATACTATAGACGGCGACGCAGTGGTTATCCCTGATCTGCGATGCATCTTTCGAGGAATCGCCATCGCCTGTGGTCCAGTGCGGTTTTCAGGTTGTCATGCCAGTTTCACCCCCTACAACACGACATCAGAGACGCAGCTACTGCCGGAGGGGTTCACTGTTGCCAGCCTTACCGACACAGCACCGGTATGTGTCGTCACTGTATCGTCGCCCTCGTCAGTCGCAAAGTGTAAGCCCACGCGAGGTTTATCTAATGCTCTCAAGGCCACCTTGAGTACAGATTTGACTCCGACCCAAACCCATGACTTACTGGCCATTTTAACGAAACACCAAGCTTGCTTTGACGTTTGTTCGGATGGCTTGGGCCAAACAACGGCGGCCTCTCATCGCATTGACACAGACGGGTCTCGTATCATTCGCCGTCGCCCTTACCGTGTGTCGTCTTCAGAACGCAAGGTTATCGAGGAACAAGTCAATGACATGCTTGCACGCAACGTTATCAGGCCTTCAGCAAGCCCTTGGTCTTCTCCTGTTGTCCTAGTTAAGAAAAAAAATATGTCTCAGTGAGATTTTGCGTTGATTACAGGGCGCTAAACAAAATTACCCGAAAGGATGTATATCCTATGCCTCGGATTGACGATGCCCTTGACACCTTACAGGGTGCTGAGTACTTTTCAAGCCTCGGCTTGCGATCTGGCTATTGGCAGATCCCAATGAATGAGTCTGATAAAGAGAAGACCGCATTTGCTACACCTGATGGCCTCTTCGAATTCAATGTGATGCCTTTTGGGCTCTGCAATGCCCCAGCCACATTTGAGCGAATGATCGATACGGTACTGCGGGGCTTAAAATGGAAGACCTGTCTTTGTTACCTGGACGACATCGTCATCTTTTCGTCCAGCTTTGCACAACACCTAGAACGTCTAGAAGTAGTACTAACGTGTTTAGCCAAAGCCGGTCTCCAGCTAAATACCAAGAAGTGTCGGTTTGCAAGCCGCAGCATCAAAGCGTTGGGTCACGTCGTCAGCAAGCGTGGCGTTGAACCTGATCCTGACAAGGATCAGGTTCAATGCCACGCTTGCTGGCGACGTGACCTATATATATATATATATATATATATATATATATATATGTATATATATATATAAATTGTACTGAATACGACTGGCAGACGCTACGCTGCTAGAAAGAGGAGGACGACGATCGGCGGCTGTGGTTGTTGCTCGTGCTCGCGCACGCCAGCAGTTAGAACTGCCTCGGAAAGGTCCTTGCGCAGAGCAACAAATAAACCTGCTCGACGTACGAAACCCCCCATTTTAAGTGGTGGAGGAGCCGGGGTTCCCTTCATCCTGGAACTTCGCAATCGGACGCTACCGTCACCTTTCAACATGTCCTTCGCAAGCTGCCGCAACAACGACAGTCTTCTGTGCTGGCGTGCCTCGGAAACGCGACCCACCCGTATTTCGCGGCAACGATGATCACGACGTCGAGGATTGGCTCGTCGACTACGAAATCGTAAGCGCTTCGAACAAATGGGACGACTGCGACAAGCTCACGAACGTGCGCTTTTACATCGCTGACGTGGCCAGCCTCTGGTATAAGAACCATGAAGCTGAAATCACCACCTGGTCGAGCTTTAAGGCAACCATCACCCAGGTTTTCGGTCGTCCCGCCGTGCGCCGGCTTCGTGCGGAACAGCGCTTGCGTAGTCGAGTCCAGCGCAGGGACGAGACGTTTACGAGTTATATCGAAGATGTATTGTCCCTTTGCAAGCGCGTCGACCCCTCGCTCGCCGAAATGGACAAAATAAAGCACGTCATGAAAGGAGTCGACGACGACACGTTTCAAATGCTTGTCGCGAGGAATCCTCAGACTGTAGCCGACGTGGTACAACTCTGTCAGTCGTACGACGAGTTGCGAAGGCAGCGTGTTTCTACGCGCCGTGCTGCCTAAGATACAGCTGAGGTTTCCGCACTCGTCAACGACGTCGCTGCTGATCACATCGTTTTACTGCCACAGATCAAGCAGTTCATCCGCGAGGAAGCGGCGCGTCAACTTTCCCTTGTCGCCCAAACACCTGAACCAGTGACATCCGTCGACCCAGGTCTTCGTCATGTCATTGAGACGCAAGTCGCGCAGGCGCTGCCACCATCGCCACCTGTCGCTACACCACTGACTTACGCGGCCGTCGCTGCCAGACCACAAGCCCCATCTGTTTCTGGCGCCTACCGGGCCACCGGGACCTTCTACACGACGCCGCCGCCCCCCAGGCACGGTACCCCATCCTACGTCGCCCTCCGGACCTCCTGTCGTGAGCCCGTGGCGCACCTTTGACAATAGGCCAATATGCTTCGCGTGTGGGTTTGTGGGGCATATAGCCCGCTACTGTCGACGTCGCAGCTTCCAGTCCCAGGACGGTATGGCTTCCTCCAATTATCAGGCTGCCCAGCATTCTCAACGACCTACTTCTGCTGTCGCCGACTCGTTTTCCCCACGACGCCCTTTCGACTCCCGCCGTTCGTCTTCGCCCCGTCGCCGATCCATCTCCCCGATGCTTCGCCGACCTAGCCCCGCACCAGAGGAAAACTGATAGCCGCAGTTCCGGAGGCAAGAACTGCGTTGTCGTCGAACTCTTCAAGACCTCATTTTTATCCGCCCAACGAAATTGACATAGTAGTAGAAGGTATCGCCGTACGTGCACTTGTCGACACAGGAGCCGTAGTTTCTGTAATCAGTGAGAAACTGTGCCGCAATTTGAGAAAAGTGACCACGCCGCTTACCAACCTTGCCCTGCGTACGGCGACATCGCATTACATCACGCCTTCTGCTCAGTGTACAGCTCGTATTGTAATTCAAAATGTTCGGTATGCCGTCAAGTTCGTCGTTCTTCCGCGATCATCCTACGACGTCATTCTAGGATGCGATTTCCTTTCTACCCATCAGGCCCTCGTAGACTGCGCTTGTGCTGAACTCACATTGTTGACTCCATGCCCTGATCTCGACGACCGCAGTCCCCCCTAAAGTGTTTGCCGCTGCTGACGTCCACATCGCACCTTTGACGGCCGTCCTGCTCCTGTGTTCCTGTGTACCTGTGTTCGCGCCTGCTGCCACTGACTCAACTGTACTGTTTCAACCCTCTATAGGTAATGCGCGTCACCAAACCTTCGTGCTTCCATTTGCCGTCATCAACTTTTGCAATGATTCTGCGGCACTTTACGCGTGCAACATCTCTGCCTGCCCATCTCTGCTACTACGCGGCGAGTGTGTGGGGAGCTTCGAGCCTTTGGATTGTGTTTTCGAAGAAACAACGCTTGGAGACGGGGCCTCGCTACCAACTTGTGCCGTCACTCTTGCAACCGACTCCGATGCTCCTAAGGACATATTCTTGCAAAGCCGTCGATTCCCAGCTCACGCCTGGGCAGCAGAAACAGATTGTCAACCTCCTCCAGCGTTTTCGAGCCTCCTTCGACCACGACCAACCTTCCTTAGGTCGAACGTCGGCAGTTGTTCACCGTATTGATACCGGTCAACAAGCACCATTGCGACAGCGTCCTTACCGTGTGTCCACTACCTGAACGTCGGGTGATCGATGAACAAGTAGATGATATGCTGAAACGTGGAATAATCCAGCCGTCTAGCAGTCCTTGGGCCTCACCAGTCGTGCTGGTGAAGAAAAAGGACGGATCTATCAGGTTCTGCGTGGATTACCGCCGTCTCAACCGAATCACGCGCAAGGATGTCTATCCCCTGCCCCGCATCGACGATGCCTTGGACTACCTACAGGGAGCAGAATTCTTCTCTTCCTTAGACCTACGCTCTGGATACTGGCAGGTACCTATGGCGGAGGCCGATCGCGAAAAAACTGCTTTTGTCACGCCCGACGGCCTCTACGAATTCACAGTCATGCCCTTCGGCCTCTGCAATGCGCCCGCTACTTTTGAGCGGATGATGGACACGATTCTTCGAGGCCGTGAAGTGGAATATCTGCCTATGTTATTTAGACGACATTGTCGTATTTTCCACTGATTTTGCGTCCCATTTAACCCGCCTCGAGCAAGTTCTTACTTGCCTCTCCGGCGCGGGACTGCAACTGACCCCTGAAAAAGTGCCACTTCGCCGCTCGAAAGCTTACGATCCTAGGGCACGTGGTTTCGAAGGACGGCATTCTCCCTGACCCTACCAAACTAACAGCCGTGTCGGAATTCCCCAAACCGACTACCATGAAACAGCTCCGAAGCGTCATCAGGCCTTTGTTCTTATTTCCGGCGCTTTGTCCGCAATTTCGCTACCATCATCGCTCCTTTGACCAAGCTCCTCGCTGGCTCCAGAGATCTTTCGGCATGGTCTCCCGCTTGTGATGAGGCATTCAACGAACTGCGGCGCATCCTCACGTTGCCTCCGTATTCTGCGACACTTCGATCCGTCTGCACCCACTGAGATCCACACAGACGCTAGCGGTGTCGGGCTAGGTGCTATTCTTGCCCAACGGAAAGATGGTTTCCAGGAGTACGTCGTTGCCTACGCTAGGCGAACACTTAGCAAAGCGGAAAGCAACTATTCTGTGACGGAAAAGGAATGCCTTGCCATTGTTTGGGCGATAGAGAAATTTCGGCCTTACTTGTACGGGCGCCCTTTTGACGTCGTGACTGACCATCATGCCCTCTGCTGGTTGTCGTCACTCAAAGATCCAAGTGGTCGTCTCGCCTGATGGGCGTTACGCCTCCAAGAATACGATATCCGCGTGGTGTATCGCTCTGGCCGCAAACACTCAGATGCAGACGCCCTCTCCCGTTCGCCCCTGTCTCTTGAATCTGCCTGCTTCGCACTTACTTCCCTACGACACCACCGCCCTCACCATCTCCGACATGCCATCTGAGCAACGCAAGGACCCGTGGCTTCCTTCCGTTCTCGACATTCTATCTGGTCGGACCCCTTCTCCATCTTCTCGGACATTGCGTCGGCAAGCCGAGCACTTCGCCATTCGTGAAGATGTACTGTACCGCCGAAATTACACACCCGGCGGCCGTAAGTGGTTACTCGCCATTCCGCGACACCTCCGGTCCGAAATATGTTCTACGTTCCACGACGACCCACAATGCGGCCACGCGGGTTTCCTCAAGACTTATTCTCGCATAAGTCTTCGATATTACTGGCGTGGCATGTACCGTTTCATTCGACAGTACGTGCGTGCATGTTCCACATTCTGAATTTCCTTGCGCGAACTTTACGAAAATGCGTGGGTCAATGTATATATTCAATGTCATTTTTCGCATTAAACAGTTGTTAGTTTGCGCTCATGTGTTTTGTACGTGTTCCTTCACTGTCTCCAGTTACTTTTTTCGTAAAGTTCGCGCAAGGAAATTCAGAATGTTTAACCAACTAGCCCAATGTCAAGTTTTCCTTATGTCCCACATGTCAAAGACGCGAGACTCCCCCGCAACACGCCGCTGGCATCTTGTTACCTTTGCCATGCCCCGCGCGGCCGTTCGACCGCGTCGGCCTCGACATCTACGGTCCCCTTCCGAGCACTGCAGACGGTAACCGTTGGATAATAGTTGCCGTCGACCACCTCACACGGTACGCCGAAACTTCACCTCTTCCTTCGTCTACAACAAAAGACGTTGCCGCAGTTATTCTCCACAATTTGGTACTTCGTCATGGAGCCCCTCGAGAGTTGCTGAGTGACCGCGGTCGTGTGTTTCTCTCGGACGTCATCACATCCTTGCTGCGTGAGTGCCGCGTTGTGCACCGCACCACAAGCGCCTATCACCCTCAAACCAATGGGATGACGGAACGCTTTAACCGCACTCTCGGGGACATGCTGTCCATGTATATCTCGTCAGACCACTCCAATTGGGACCGCGTACTACCGTTTGTCACGTTCGCTTATAATACCGCCATTCAAAGCACTACTGGATTCTCCCCTTTTTTTCTCCTGTACGGATGGGAGCCGTCTTGTCTTATGGACACTCTTCTTTTGTACCGACCCGACGCCTCAGTGTCCACGACTCTGTCCCAGGCAGCAACATATGCTGAAGAATGCCGCCAACTTGCACGCTCGTTCACCACCCCAGACCAGAGGCGCCAGAAGTACCACCACGACGCATCCACTGACACTACTTCGTATGATCCTGGCTCTCTCGTCTGGCTGCGTGTTCCATCTACTGCACCTGGCCTTTCCACGAAGCTCATCCCCAAGTACCACGGTCCATACCGCGTAGTCCAGCAAACATCGCCCGTGAACTACCTCATCGAGCCACTGGAACCATCTTCTGACCATCGCCGTCGTGGCCGGGAAATTGTCTACGTGTCCCGACTAAAGCAGTGCTACGATCCTCCGGTGTTTTCTGGACCCTAGGTCGCCAGGATGGCTCCTTATTCCGCGGGGAGTAAATTGTACTGAATACGACTGGAAGACGCTACGCTGCTAGAAAGAGGACGACGATCGGCGGCTGTGGTTGTTGCTCGTGCTCGCGCTCGCCAGCAGTTAGAACTGCCTCGGAAAGGTCCTTGCGCAGAGCAACCAATAAACCTGCTCGACGTACGAAACCCCCCATTTTAATATATATATATATATATATATATGTATATATATATAGAGAGAGAGAGAGAGAGAGAGCGAGAGCGAGACATTTGTATTTCATCCAAAATTTTAAGCCTTTTTTAGTTTCATGATGACCATGTTAAAAACAAACTCTGTTAAGTGGTATGAGTATAATTATTTATTTATTTTTATTTGTTTTGTATACATAAAAAACACGAAGACACAGAGGAATAGGGAGGGAACAGCTCACAACTGCCACCTAGAGGGGCACAACGCCTGCCTGCTCCTTCGGGAAGGGGAAACACAGAGGAAAGCAAGACATGAGGGAAGAAAAGGAAAGAGCTCACAAGGTTTTACAGCAAAAGCCGTTATGAGAACACAACAAGGGCTGGTTTTGCGCTTAGTCCGTCCCTCCTCCCCGCGTCCCACACCACTACAGCGCATGCGCGTCCCCTCCCCCTCTCTCTCCTACGCTCACCGCCTTTCTCTCCTCTAGGAATCCTCTACTCTACGGAGCGTCCCACACCCCCCTACAGCGCATGCGCGTCCCCTCCCGTATCCTCTCCTACGCTCACCCCCCATTCTCTACTATAGGAATTACCTACTCTACGGAGCGGGCCCACATCCCCACAGCGCATGCGCGTCCTCTCCCCCTCTAAGAATTCTCTACTCTACGGAGCGGCTCCCGTGTCCCACACCCCCCACAGCGCATGCACGTCCTCTCTCTCACCTCTCCTACGGTCCCCCCCCGTCCTTTCCTCTAGGAATCCTCTACGGAGCGGCGCGCACGAGAGGTGGTGTGACAGCTGGATACTCCGCTGGGGGGCGCCACGGTAGTTCCGCGGTATGAAAATGACGGAGCGCGCGCGCCTCATTCTCACTCCTGTGCAGCGCCGCGATGAGCGCCCGGACCACTGCCGTGAAATGAGAGCGGCGACGTTCCTCGCGCTAAAGCCAATAATCTCCCCGCTGCTTCGCATCCACACATGGTTCCCTTTAGCGGGAGATGGGGAATTTTTTGTCATCACGGGGAATCACAAAAAATTGTAGTTCGTTGGACGTTCAGTACGCAAGCAGACACTGTAGATGGGCCTTAGTTGGGTAAAAAACGAGATTTTTATATACTTCACAGCAATGGACAGAATAATATATACAATGACAAAGAAAAAATAAAAAAAGCCCGGCCTAAGCGGAGCACGCAGCACAGTCACAGAGAATGCTGGAGGAAGGGCCTTTCTAGAATGCTTTGTAAACTCTCTTGGGGCGACAACTACAACTACATTTGCAAGAATAAGAACTTGTTGGGCGAGTTGGTGATTACATAATTTGCTGATTTTAGCGCTCGAAAAGACGAACACATGTGAGAGACTGTCCTGTCCTGTCTCTCACATGTGTTCGTCTTTTCTAGCGCTAAAATCATCATGTTACATTTGCAAGGTATCTACTGCGCCATAAATTGTGATAATTTGGCGAAGGCATACATGAGTTGCCACTATGCCATTATTCATCATTCTGTGGAGAAGCGAGGTGCCCACTACTCGTCTGTAAAGCATATATGCACTTTCCTAATGGTGTCGCTGACGACGCCGAGACATTATGCCCCAGTACTTTGTAATGCGTAGTAAGCTTGAAACCATTGAATCGTTACGCAATTCGCGTTGTGACTCCTAGTTGTTTTACTCTTCTACCACGCTGTGTTTCATCTGTTAACATTATTTCTCTCCCGATATGACGCTTGTATTTGGTCTTTTTCCGAAGGAATTTCAACCACCAACGCGGCGCTGTGGAAAAGTACTCGACTGCTATGCAATGGGCCGGGTTTCAAATGCCACTGGATCCTGCATAAATTTTCTCATTGTGCTCGATAGAGGTTACGCATAACAGTGGCGGCGGACAACTGCGGCACCAAAATCGTCTTTTGTTGTGATATCATCACATACTTCGTTGTAAAAATCATCTAGCACATTGTCACGGAATGCCACTTTTTTCGACTCCTCGTCACGCCGATTAAAGCGCGCCGCACCCACCCCGCTGACTGACGCGCCGGCTTGGACGTGAAAAGAGTTGTTTCGTAGAGCCGCGAAGAGCAGCGGAAGGGAGTGTCGCTGCCGAAGTTGGCTCTTTGTTCAGTACCGCGGCGACGGCAGGTATACGGAAAGCCGCAGTGTGCCCCAAATTTTTGGACGGCAAAACTCTCGGCATAAGAATGGAGGCAAGATACATTCGCACGCTAGGAGCTGCACGTGCACGAGCCGCCTACGTGGGCACCTTAAACAGGTTGTCTATTTTGATTAATGGAGAAACCTCCCCTAATTAAAAAGGGGCGTCGTCAATATTTTGAAGGGCGGACTGTGTGACAATGGAATGCACATGATTGGACCCATGTGGATGGTCCCTTTTTCCCCAGGAAGAGAGTGAGGGGACACGAAGGGCATTTAAGCGCAGGATACCGCCCTGCTAATCAGTCTAGTTGCTTGACAAGCATGGAGTAGAAGTAGATCAACGAGTATCTCTCCTAGAAGTTTTTAGTGTGCGCTTTGTATCGTCTGGCCACCTAAACTTAGCCGTTCGCCTAGTTGAGACACGTCTGCAACGTAGGCATCGGGACATCAATCTCAGGTTAGCTCAACCTGCCTGAGATCTCCTTCAAGCACTAACTCCCGGAAACATCGGCGTTGCAACTCGGACCCACCGAATTCGGAGTCGTGCCAGAAATCTTCGGGATTTCTCGCATCCCATCGTCGTGGACGCAACGCTGCCGGTCATCTCACGTATGCCTTCACCTGTTTATGCCATCGAACTTTCCCGCCTTTATTGTTAATTTTATTCTATTGTTTGTTTAGCGTTAATTCATTGTGTATTTTTGTGAGCCTGTTTGACTTTGTTCACTGTTAATTCTTTTGAAGTGTTGTAGTTAGAGCGCTTGTGCCGCAATAGCTCAATTAAAGCTGTTGTTTTGTCCAAACACGTCTCCGATCTCTTCACTGGTTCTACTTGCGTACGGAACGGACGAACCCGCTGTCATTCCCGTCGCCGACTTCGCGCTGGCGACGCTTGAGTGGCAGCAAAACACGTAAGACGCATATATGCGTAAGATCTATGAGTACAAGTTGCTAGAAATTAACAATGAATACGATAATTAGGAAAGCGCGCGACTGGCGAATCTCCAACAGTTCAGTAGCATATGCTAATGGCGGCTGAATGTGACGTAAGTTCAACAGTAAACAATAGCTGGCACATGGATGACCGTGCAACGTTAATAAATCCAAGAAGTCGAGCAGTCCCGCAGAGTGCTGGCGGGTCTTCTTCCGTCATACAGCTCTGTTTTTTTTCCGGGAGTCAAGTTCTACAGACAACTCTCATGCCGTCACTGACCAAATGACGCTACGGAGCTCGTATTTACCGCCTCAGTGTAGCCGGCATCGGCTGCAGAGACATGGGTCGGCAAGCTCATGAGTTGACTGCCTCAGGCTCACTCAGACTCAAATCTAGCCGTGAGTATGAGTCTGAGTGAGTCCGTGTGAGTAATATTCTGGTGAGTTTAAGACCGAGTTAGTTCGGTTGAGAAAAATTTACAGAGTCTGAGTGAGTCCGGTTGAGGAATACTTTGGTGTGTCTCAGTCCGAGTGAGCCCTATATACGCGCAAAATGTACCTCATCAGTGAGTCTGAGTGAGCAACACATTTTTTTGCCGGCCTCTGGCCCTACCTACTCAACCTCAGCGCTACTATCAGCCTTATTTCAGCTCAAACTTATACTCACGTCTACTTATGTCTACTGACTAATACTTCAACGCACTTGAGTTCATACGCCAGCTCAATAGACCTTATGCAAAATTGCTGCCATCTGTCGGATATTTGACGAAGCTACCGATTCGGCGCCATGTTGGAGGCTTGTGCCCAAATCGTACTGCTGTCGCCGCTATTCGCCTCGTGTGCGACCGATGGCGGCGCTGCGAACGGCGCTCCGGTGACGCAAGGGCGGGGATTCGGCTTTTGTCGTCTGCTACGCTCTGGCTAAAACAGCAGCATTTTCGTTATAGTTCGCCTCGCGTCGCACGGCGTTTCTCGACTACTAGCTGCATTTTCTTCTAATGATATTTCTTGAGATTACTGCTAGCATTACTGGAACTTAAGAAACGTTAACATTTAACATATCTTCTGTATACCCACAGCCATTGCGGTCAGCTTCATGCCCCCCGAGTTCGTAGCGTCACTCACTGGGCTGGATGGCGTTAAAATAGCTTACGTGAAAGCGCGAACGCCTCCGCCAAGTGAGTTAAAGAGAGTCTACGCTGCTTTGAAATTGAAGCGCGATCAATTTTGCGGCTTATTCGCAAAAATCAGCGTTGGGTAAACAGACTTGAGTTGAACGAAAATTCACGCTCCACTCCCAATTGTAGTCATGTAGACTTGTGCAGACACGACAGTCGACAAAATGAAATCGATAACTTCATCGACCAGCGGGTTGCTGCGGACCACTAGCACAGATTGGGCGAGCTGGATGCAAATAAGATCGCTTGGAATGAAACGGCAGCAGTGGTGCGCGTGGTACAGTTCGACCCTTATGGTTAGAGATAGATACGCTCATGAGCCACATTCATGTTTTCGATCGCGCTGTGCTGCCTAATCGACTGTGCGAGCCTGTCAATGGTGATGACAGGATGACGCGCACTATATTTCTAATACTTGGGCAACGCGATCCACTGCAGTGTTCGCGTTTCATTTGACACCGATAGTACAGCTTGGTGAAAAAGTAGATAAACAACGGCGAATGTGTCCAGGAAGGGGAGAAAGAGAGCTCATTCCCACCATTATTTTGGCACCTGTGGCTGATTATTGCTATTGTTTACCATGCTGTAACAATATTAAATATTTTCAAGGTGAGCGATTCCTCATCAAATGCGAAAATTCACCGTCGGCGTCCCCCGTCGCCAGCGTCAACACGATCGAGTGATGCGAAAATTCATCACATGATGACGTCATCATGACATTCCAGACCACCAAAATTTGTGACGTCATAACGTCACGTCACATGATTACGTCATCACATGACATAGTCGCTTTGCATTACCTCCGTGATTGGTGGGCCGATCTCGGAGGCGATGCAAAACCAGGTGATGTGTAGGAAGCTTCAGTGCAAAACCACGTTACGTCAAGAAAGCATTCGGGGGGGGGGGGGGGGGGGGCGACGAAGGAACAATACATCGACTCAAGAAAAAGATGGTTTTCGCCGTCGAGTCATCTTAGGCAAATGCATAAGGAACTCGAGTCTTTTCAGTACACTGATCGCACCAAGACCTATCAGGAGTCGACCGTTGAGACTGATTTACATTATTTTATTGCAAATACATCTTCTTATAACTTTCGATGCGAAATCTTTGTATTTATCAACGTTTTGTATGATTACACTAATTCTGTTCAGCATATTATCAGACCAGCATGAACGAGTGAACAAACGTCGATTTATTAGCGTAAGGGTTAAAATATGTTGCAAAAATAGAGAACAAAAACAAAAGAAAATCACTACGGACAACCTACCAATATTTCATATCCGCGTCGTGCATCCCCTTTAAACTCACCCTGTTTATTTCGTGTTTCAATTGAAAGAACTTACGACGCGCTTACACAGCAGCTGCTAAAAATGTGGATTTCATCAAACGTTGTTGCCGGTAACGCCATTTAATTTATTTTAATGACATCACACGTCGTTTGTCATTCTCCGAACATAGGAATTGAGGCGAAGGAGCAGGCTTGGCAACCGAACACGCGCAGCACGCGGTATATATTTATTGCGCTTTAACGCAGACATGGAAGCTGAAGCCCGGACGCTGAAGTCAGTGATCGAAAACGGGCAGGGAAGTCATTTTGAGTGAGCCACGGCCATAGAACAGTCGCGAAAAGAAAAATTCACCATAGAAGCAGATGTACACATGGATGGCTACCAGACGACACCAGGAGCAATCGACACAGAACGTGCTCCCGACGGCAACTCCGCTCGAGTTCGCTGGGCATTTTGCTTGAACATTCAGTAGAAATCGCTTTATGAACTTGCCCACCAATATTTCAATAACTCGAGCACGATAAACAGGCCGGCAGCGTCGAGCAGCCTTCACGTAGCGAGCGCGCGCGCGAAGAGCTGCATCCGAGTCCTCTCCCTGACGTCACACGCGAGAGGGCGCCACTCAAAGATCTCGAGGCGAATAGCCTCTTGCCTGTGTCTGCTTTGATAGTAATATATCGGGGCATGAAAATGTCCGATGAATGTGTCAGGACTCGTACACGTTACCTGCATTTCGCAGTCACAGTTATTACGAGTAAAGTTTGGAGCTTTGACAGTTATTACATGTAATGAACAGCCTAAGAACGAGAACGAAGTTACAAGTCCGCCACCATCGTTGAGAATCAATCTGTGCGCTCGGTAATAAATTTTGTATGGGTAGAGGACGGTTGGATGGAGGCTTTAGCGCGCGACACGGCTAAGCACAGCGATAACGGTAAGAAGGTGCTGTTTATCCAGTTCAAAGCGTATTTTATGAGAGACAACCTACGTCGACCTGATATATTAAGGCGAAAGCCTTTAATGTCTCATGCTCACGTCCGTCCGGTGTCCGTCCGTCCGTCCATCCGGTGTACGTCCGTCCACGCCCCCCACTGCGCATGCGCCAACCCATTAAAAAAATTAAAATAAAAATTTCCCCATCTCCCGCTAAAGGGAACCATGTGTGGATGCGAAGCATCGGGGAGATAATTAGCTTGAGCGGGAGAAACGTCGCCGCTCTCATTTCACGGCAGTGGTCCGGGCGCTCATCGCGGCGCTGCACAGGAGAGAAAATGAGGCGCGCGCGCTCCGTCATTTTCATACCGCGGAACTACCATGGCGCCCCCCAGTGGAGTATGCAGCTGTCACACCGCCGTGCGCGCCGCTCGGTAGAGGATTTCTAGAGGAAAGGACGGGGGGGGGGACCGTAGGAGAGGAGCAAGGGACGTGCATGCGCTGTGGGGGAGTGGGACGCGGGAGCCGCTCCGTAGAGTAGATGATTCCTAGAGTAGAGGAAGGGGGGTGAGCGTACGAGAGCATAGGGCAGGGGACGCGAATGCGCTGTGGGGGGGTGTAGGACGCGGGGGGCCGCTCCGTAGAGTAGACGATTCCTAGAGGAGAGAAAGGGGGGTGAGCGTAGGAGAGAGAGGGGGGAGGGGACGCGCATGCGCTGTGGTGGTGTGGGACGCGGGAAGGAGGGACGGACTAAGCCCCCTCCAAACACATGCAAGCAATATTAAGGAATGTGGTCAACCTGGGCGACAGACACCACCTGCCTAGCCATTGCTAAGCAGCCTCTCTGTGCTCTCGGCCATGACTCTGATGACTGTGATAGGGTTGACGGTCTTCATATTGCTACAGTCCTCTGGTTCGCATAATGGGTGCTTCCCTACTTCATGAAAGTGGCCGGACGCGGGACACGGGACGCGGGACGGACATAGCCCCGAGCATAAGATGCTTCGCATCTAAAAACCTCCTCTCCACCTCTCTCTCCTCGAGGCATCCCTCCCCGCGGAGGCCACACCCTCACTGCGCATGCGCGTCCCCTCCCTCTCTCCCCTCCTACGCTCCCCATTTCTCCTCTCCTACGCTCCCCCCTCTCTCCTCTAGGGCATCTTTGCCCGCGGCGTCCACACCCCCCACTGCGCATGCGCGTCATCCCCTCTCCTACGCTTCCCCCTCTCTCGCCTCGCGACGCCGACGCAGGCAGCGTCTGCTAGCGAGTTTCTTGGTTGAAAAAACTGACTGCTCCCGCTGCACAACCGTTCACTGGCCACCCCGTATATATGGCAATGGATCTTGACCTGCAAGGTGGTGCCGGTGGGAGATTTCTCCTGTGCGCTGTAGAACGATAAAAAATTCGCAGCGTGCGCGTTAACTAAAAGTGGACTGCGGGTCTCTGTGTCCAGTCCAAGTCTTCTGTCTCTCATTGCCCATTGGCAGCGATTGGGATGTTCCAGTAGGAAACACCGGTCCATCACTGCGTGCTTTGCGCCCCCCCAGGTTTCTCTCCTGTGCAACGCTGCGATGAGCGCCAGCGTCAATGCCGCCGCCAGTGTACGCGTTAGCGCCCGCTGCTTCGCATCTACACATCGTTCCCTTTAGCGGGAGATGGTGTAATCTTTAAGACGAAAGCCTTTAATGTCTCATGCTCACGTCAGTCCGGTGTCCGTCCGTCCGTCCGTCTGTCCATCCGTCTGTCTGTCTGGTCATCCGTCCGTCCATCCATCCGTCTGTCCGTCCGTCCGTCCGTCCGTCCGTTCGTCCATCCGAGCTCTGGCACGGAGCCAGGTGGCCGCCGGGATGCGCAGACGGAACGCCGGTCGCGTCGGACTCTGTAGCGCTCGCGCTTTGCTTGCGCAGCGTCGCTGTGCCCAGAGTTTGCAATCATTCTGACGAACGCCGTCTCAATGGACCCAGGCGTTCACGGAATACACTTTCCAATTTACAAAGGGTCCGTCAATTTAAGAGCTGGAACGCGGATGGCGTTTGCATGATGCGCAAGCGCGAGAAAATACTAACGCTTGCGAACGGAGGAAGATGAGTCTCGCGTCTCGCTGCGATTCGCGGTAAAAAATTAAAGAAGAAAACACGCGCCCATTCGGTTTGTGTCTTATCCCACTGAAAGTGTAAAAGAAAAAAGACATGGCACAATCAGTGGAATGGCCACACGCTTTCGCCGAACACACTTTGGAATGTACAAAGTGTCCTTCAATTTTTTTGGGCATCTAATTTTACATAAAACGTTGTCTTCTTCTTTACTTCTGAAATAAAAAGTGTTTCGCTGCTGTATAGTCACCGACGTATGTATAAAATTACCGACGAAAAAGATGTAAAAATATTCCGCATCTCATGCACGTGAAAAGTGAATATGAAAAGCGTTCCACGAAAAGCTGCCTTGTTAAACTCCACAATCAAAAATTAACAACACCACACTACAGCACAATCGGTCCGTTCACTGAGAAACGATAACTCGCACGAGCTACACGTATTGTTATCGCAACGTCATAAACAAGTAATGTCTATAGCAGCGCAGGAACGCGCTAGTAGCCGCGGTGCAGCTTTGCAGCTCGCACACGAAGCCGATTTGTCTGTGAGAGGCAAGCACACGGCGCGCGGGCAGTCTCGTTGCGGTATGACACGCAAGAGCGCTTACTGATGATTGCCGTGACTGTCACATATCGCATCTATTAAGTACGGAGAGCGTAAACACGGCGCTGGTCGTAAGCAGCAGCCGGGACAACGGAACGATCTACCGCTTCTCGTTGACCGCGAGGAAATCCAATAACATGGAGACAAGGTTCCTGCGAACCTTTTTTCAGCATTCCAGTTTCCTCAAACTGAGCAATACTGCACACAAAAATATGTCGGCATTTCCGTTCGTATCAGCCGCCACACGTTGATACGTACGTTCCCTGCGTGCACAAGCGGAGCGCACTTGCCTTCAACATGGCGGAAATGCGCGCGGCGGCCACTAGATGGCAGCAGATTTTGCATAAGGTCTATATTTATTGATCAGAGACGTGAGTTTCAACTACCATTCCCTACAAACATTTTCACAAAAACTTCTGTATAATATTTTATCGTGTTAGTCCTCTCTTTCAGTAAAAATGTCGTTACTCTATTCCAACCGCTGATAACTCGTATTTGAAGGTACGAGATCAAAAGGCGTCGAGTAGAGCGCCGATTATACGAGATAATGGTGTTAACGTTCATTGACAACAGAATTGAAAAAATTACACCATCTCCCGCTAAAGGGAACCATGTGTAGATGTGAAGCAGCGGGCGCTAACGCTTACACTGGCGGCGGCGTTGACGCTGGCGCTCATCGCAGCGTTGCGCAGGAGAGAAAACTGGGGAGGCGCAAAGCAGGCAGTGATGGAGCAGTTTTTCCTACTAGAACATGCCAATCGCTGCTAATGGGCAATGAGAGACAGAAGACTCCGACTGGACACAGAGACCCGCACTCCGCTTTTAGTTAACGCGCACGCTGCGAATTTTTATTGTTCAACAACGCACAGGAGAAATCTCCCACCGGCACCACCTTGGAGGTCAAGATCCATTGCTATATATACGGGATGGCCAGTGAACGGTTGTGCAGCGCGAGCAGTCGGTTTTTTCAACCGAGAAACTCGCTAGCAGACGCTGCCTGCGTCGGCGTCGCGAGGCGAGAGAGGGAGGAGCGTAGGAGAGGAGAGAGAGGGGGGTGACACGCATGCGCAGTGGGAGTGTGAGCGCCGTGGGCAGGGATGCGTAGAGGAGAGAGGGGGGGAGCGTAGGAGAGGAGAGAGAGGGGGGGGACGCGCATGCGCAGGGGGAGTTAGACGCCGCGGGCAGGGATGGAGAGAGGGGGGAGTGTAAGAGGGGAGAGAGGAAGGGAGGCGCATGCGCAGTGTGGGTGTGGTTGCCGCGGGGAGGGATGCCTAGAGGAGAGAGAGGGGGAGAGGAGGTTTTTTTATTTTTATTTTTTTTAACTGTTTGCGCATGCGCAGTAAGGGTGGGCACGCGGCACACCACCACCACCACCACCACCGGATTAAGCTTCGCCATAAGATGCTTCACATCTAAAAGGTGAGTCACGACTAACGGACTGGTGAGTGGAATCAGTCAGGCTCAGATCGAGCCGTGGGTTTGAGCCTCAGTGAACCCGAGTGAGTAGTATTTTGGTGAAATAGAGTCCGAGTGAGTTCAGCTGAGAAAAAATTTAGTGAGTCTGATTCCGAGTGAGTCCGGTTGAGGGAAACATTGTTGAGTCTGAGTAAGCCCCAAGGAGGAATCACATTTCATAAGGGAGTCTGAGTGGGCTGCACATTTTCGCCGGCCGATGGCCAGGAATACAATGGGAATGAGTCGCTCGTAGAACGCATCGAGCTGCTCAATTTTCTTCCTTCTTTGCACCTTTTCAACGAGGGCTACCTGGGTGCGGCCCATAATCCCTTTTGCGGTGATGTAAATATGAGCGACCCCTAAAAAATTAGACTGCCGGGACCGATTTTGCTGCTTCTAATACGCTGTGTGTTATGGTGCTACCGGGCGACGCTCACTTCTTCTAGGTTCAGCTTCTATGCCATGCTGGACTACACTAGACCGTTGAGCAGAACGACGTCAAGCGCTTCATCAACTTTTCATCTCCCCAGATTCTCTATCTCGGGAAGTAGGGCCCTCGATATGTGTCAAATGGCGCCCACTTGGTAGTCTCCAAGCACCGGTCTAAAATATATAGTTTGTCGGGCCCCTTTTAATCAGTGGCGAGAGTGACGGCTAAGTTCCTCACGTCTCCGTCGTCTAAAGTGATGTTGTATGCATCCTGCACCTGCGATTTCCTGATGGGAATGGAGCGATGGCTTGGTTCCTAACACACGCAGCCCACGGAATTTCATCGCTTTAGATAAAAAATGCCCGCCTCTGTGCAAAACGACTCTTCGCTGCCCGTACATGTGCAAGGGAACGACACGTCGGCGGTAAACAATCAAACGAAGATATAATCCTTTCGTCTAAGACATTCCCGCCGCAACGGTGTATTGACAAACGGTTTGTACAACAGGCTCTACAGGGTATTTTTGACGGTATGATGCGTTGCGCAGCCAGATACAGGGCCGCCAGGGGTCATAAATGATCGCGCGGGTGTGTTTTCGACTGAGAAGAGGACTTCAAGAAAAAAATCCACGATGATTGCCGGTGTAGGTAGCTGTTTTGGTCGGCGATACATCACAGTACGAAACAAATTTGGGGCGATGAGGCTCAAGCCCCGTTTGCCCCCCCCTGGCTACGCCCGTGTTGGTCAGTAAGGATATTTTTAAGGCGAGAGCCTTTAATGTCTCATACTCGCGGCGTCCGTCCGCCGTCCGCCCGTGCCCTGTAACGGTGCCAGCTGTGGCCTCTCCCCCTCACACTCTCTCATCGATCCTGGCATTGCTGAGTGTACGAAAACAAAAAAAAAAGAAAAAAGAAATGAAAAGGTCAGTCGAATGGCCACAGGCTTTCGCCGAACACCCTTTGGAATTGACAAAGTGTGCTTAATTTTTTTTATTGAAAGACACAAGATCACACGAGATATTTTTATCGAAAACATGCCACAAAGCAGTTTGTGGAATAATTGATACCTTTGATCAATAAATATTGGGCTGGTGCATGAGCCGCAGTGCATTCGTATATATGTGTTTAGACGTGACTATCGACCTGAGCCGACGTGAAGCCGGTAGTAAATCTCACAATGAGTAGATAGGACGACAGGTCGAAAAAAAAGGGGAGGTCACTCAGACTCATTCAAGTCATACATTTTACCTAGAGCTCACTTGGGCTCCGACTCACCAGATTTTCCTCAATCTCACTCGGGCTCACGCACTAACATATTTTTCAGCCGCACTTACTCGGGCTCACTTGGGTGCTTGGTTGGTTAGTTCTTTGGTCAAACTTTATTATGGGCCCTGAGATAGGCGATTAGCGCACAGTGGGCAGTGTGACCAAAATATCACTCACAGGACTCACTCAGACTGAGTCCCATAGATCAGTCCGAGTGGGAGTGGGCCGATTCATGAGGGAGTTTGCCGACCAGCGTGCAGTACGTATATTACTTCATCAACTGCGGCAAATGGCGGGGTCATTATTAGATCCTGCAGTACATCGGAAACCCCGCTGTTTCCCAAGTATAATAGATGGTATGGCGTTCGTTTCTTATGCAAGTGGTTGTGTCCCTTGAGGCGATAGTGTTCACGTCATTCTGCCTGGTCGGCGTGATCATACGCTTTGGTGTTCACGGTTTCGTCACGTTCATTTTTTCTACGCAAACAACGCTGGTCTAGTCGAATTAACCAGTTCGCCAAAATTTTTACGACTCTTTCGTACGCGCTCGTGATTTCCCAGAACCTAGCCACATACAGCCTCACTGTAACGAAGAACTGTTTGCTTACCGTAGGACCACCCCTGCAGAGCAAACAAAGCGAGTTGAAGTCACCGACACAGAGGAAGAGTGCGGCAGCATAAATCACGTGAAACGTTAATAGAGAGGCGAGAACGGCCCAGTCCCACCGCCAATACGAGACCTTGCGCACACGGAGAGCCAAGGGCAGTGCATTTATCTTGTTCGTTTCATCTCTGCTCGTACAGATCATTGTGTTGAAATAACACCCAGATGTGTCCATATATTTTATAGGCTCTAAATCAACTGAATGACATTGTTGGCGTGCTGTATGTTCAGCATTCAGGCGTGCCGACGTAAGTTCTTCGAATATGTAGCAGTGTCAATGCATCGGAATATCATAGTTGCCAGCGATAGGGTTACGAGACATGGCGCTTTAGGTGTCTGTAGCACAGTGGAAGCTCTGTGCCAAGAAAAAACTATCACGGAAGCCGTTTTCAGTGCAATCCGACTTCACGAACTACACGTGTATAGGCTGCAAAGTTATGGCGACGGCACGGGCTCTGCCATTGGTATTGCTTTTCGCTGCGGGGCACAGCCGACTGACTTTTGAACCAGGCGGGGAGTACTGCAAGTCAAAAATGAGTGAGTAACACGTACTGCGATCATAGGGCTTTAGCAGATATCAGTGAACACACAAGTGCTTGATCAAGACGGTATTTGCTCCCTCGTAGTGCAGGATGCTGAAGGATTTCGTGGTCGCTATTTAGAAAGCTCTGAATTATTCATGCCTGCAGAATATAAAGTAGAGAGCAGATGCTCACATAAGATTTCATTCGGTTAGAAAGCCTTTATTTCGCTTTGTGCACATAATTTAACTGGTGGTGGCGAGGATAAAGCAGCGAATATTACACTACATGCCGTGTCTCAGCGTCCTTACATGGAAACAGTGGCACAAAGGTAATAAAAAACACTGGACATAAATGAATGAGTGTATGAGCACTTACAAGAACGGAAAAGTGACAGTAAAGACATGTACCTTATAATTACAAGATTAATATCAGTGGTTGTAGAAGAGGAACAGATTTGTACAGAGTATGACAAGATTAAATCACTTGACTGTAGCATTGATTACTGAGCAATGCTCTTGTAGAGGATAGACGAAGACATAGTATTTGGCTGTTCATAGGCTGATATTCATGAACTTGGGCATGATGTAACCTAACACAGAAAACCCTTTGCTAATTCTACAGTTAGGTGAGACTAAATTGATATATACTCTAGTCTGATATGATAAGTGTCGCCATGTAAATGGAAATACACAAAAAAAGGCAGATGTTCAGGGGAAGATTGAAGCTTGAAGAGATGAAAAACTCTTCAACACGGGGTGTGGCTGGAGCTAACGCTCAATGAACATAAGTAGAATTAACTTTATCAATAAAGGCAAGGAACATTGTGATAAAATTCGCTCGTATAGACCGCTAACAATTTCATCGGCACTATACAGGTAAGCAATGCAGGCAATAAAATTAAAAATAAAACATAACGAAAAACCGAAAATAACGATATCTTGCGAAAACTTCAAAATGGATTTCGAATCGGCAGGCGGTTACACGATAACCTACTTGTTCTCACTCAGTGCATAGAAATCTCTAAACTAGAAAACAGGCCCTCGTACGTGGTTTTCCTAGACATGACCGGGGCGTATGACAACATTAATTAGTAAATCTTATGGGATATAATGAAAGAAATGGGCATAGGCGCCGACTGTATATAGCGTTCGTGAGAGATATAACGAGAAAATAGTTCGTTGAAAGGTAAGGAGTAAGTAGCAAAGAGAACATTGACATCACCAAGGAGCTAAGGGAGGGATGTCCTTTGTCCCCGCTTTTATTCATGGTGATGATGCAAAAAAGAAGGTAGCAACGATGGCTTTGATCTGTCACACAAACACGTCGGCGGGATGATTGAGCAGACGCTTCCATGTATAATTTATACGGACCATATTGTATTATTTGCGGAAGGTTGAGATGATATACAGCGGCTGGCAGATATATGCGGAAGGGAAGATCGAGCTCTGGGACTAGGATTTGTGTAACAAGATGTGGATTGATGGTATTCGATGATCTCAATGATCCGACGGTGCCAATACATGGCTAAGAAATACCGAGGGTAAGCGAATACAAGTAACTCGGAGTTTGGGTAATTAGGGTGATATTGATAGCTATTGATAGATACACGGAGGTACAGGAAAAAATTTTTGAATGAAGAAACAGCGCTGGAACAAGACGTAGACGAGAAGACAAAACACGGCGCTGACTTACAACCATATTTTATTGCGTTTGCACATCAATATATACAGGGAAAAAATTGGCCGCGTATCTGCGTGCTTCGTTGCAAATGTCGTCGAAAGACGATAGTCTTGTGCCGTCCTTACTACTATGTTTTGCCTTGCCTCAGACAGCCCCTACTCTAGATTAAATTGGCCGCATCTGGCTGGCATTGATAAAATAGAGGAGGCGCTGCGCGAGATATGGACGCCATCGAAAAACATGAGCTTGTGCTGAACCAAGGGCCACTGCCAGCGGCAGCACTTTATCGTCAGGTCAGGGCTTTTTCGTGCAAAGCGTCGCAGTTCGTGTACAGCATCGCATTTTCAACACAGCCTAAAAACACTAGGGTCTTTAGAATTACGTATCTGTGTGTTTTCTAATAAAAGAACACACGACCTGATACTTACATATTAATGTTGCGCCTCAGGTACGCGTAGTATTTGCTTTTTGATCGAATATGTTCACAAGTATGAACGCAAACACCAGTTCAAGATGGCTGGGCGTTCAGAAATTAGTTAAACTTTGGCCCAGCAGCCTAGCTGAATCGGGGTGACCGACAGACAGATAGACAGACAGAAGGACAGACAGACAGACCAAAATTTTTGCGTTTAAGTATCCCAAGAAAGACTATCGTCTTTAAAAACCGGCATATACCACACACTGTGGGAATCGATGTAATGCGAAGCAGCCAGCAAGGAGCGAATTATGCTGTACATAATATGCATGCCATTATTTACATGCTAGGACCTGTCATTTGTGTTCGTCATACAGTCACGTCGCGCAATAGAAATTTGAGTGTATATCAAGCAAGCGAACTGGACGCAAGCGTACCATCAGCGTGGCATATAAAAGGCCTTGTAGATGACATACATGCCAACATTTTAACGCGATAGCGTTAAAGAGCTCGTTTCCCAGAAATTCCGGCGTCGGCGTCGCTGTCGGCATCGGCGTCGTTGGTTGTGAGCGAAAAATCATCATCTTGTCCGTGACCGAAAAATCATCATCTTGTCCGTGACTGAAAAATCGAGAAAGATGCAAATAAAATAAATAATAAACTTTTTCGGGTCCGAGTGAGGATCGAACCCGGGTTGTCTGCGTGGCAAGCAGGTGTTCTACCACACAGCCATGCCTCTGGTTGGAAATACTGTGAAAATAACTTCCTCTGCTTGGAAATGCAGTGAAAATAACTTGCATGCTTCGCAAACGCAAGCGTCCTTTATATAGGCGTCGCAATATAACATGTAATATCCCAGGAATATTGCGTGGTACAAGCGTACATTGCCATCGGACGTCAGAATATGTGACTATCATAACGATTTCATAGTTTAAAGCCAGCCACCCATTACAAACGGCACACACCTTACTGCGCGTATTCCCTTAACACCACGTAGTGGGTGCATTGCAAGTTCGAAAACATTTCCCACATTTCCCGCGCATAATTTTTCCTGCTTTAAAGCGTACTACCCATTACATAGTATGCACTAAGTGATTGAAGTACGCAGTAGGGACGGGATATCGCTATCGCGTTCAACTCTTAAAGGCGAAGCTTAAGGGTCCCCCAATTTTTTCATGTTACCACCTGCCACATATGTCCGCGTATTAATGCGATAGCGTTAAAGAGCTCATTACGCAGAAATTCCGGCATCGGCGTCGGTGTCGGCGTCGTTGTTTGTCAGCGAAAAATCATCTTGTCCGTGACCGATCAATCGAGAAAGATGCAAATAAAATAAATAACAAAAAATTTCCGGGTCCGAATGAGGATCGAATCCGGGCCGTCTGCGTGGGAAGCAGCTGTTTTACCACAATGCCTCCGCTTGAAAATGCAGTAAAAATAACTTTCTCTGGTTGGAAATGCAGTGAAAATAACTTCCATGCTTCGCAAACGCAAGCGTCCTTTATATAGGCGTCGCAGCATAACATGTAATATCCCAGGAATATTGCGCGGTACAAGCGTACATTGCCATCAGACGTCAGAATATGTGACTATCATAACGATTTCGTAGTTTAGAGCCGGCCACCCATTACAAAAGGCACACACGTTACTGCGCGTATTCCCTTAACACCACGAAGTGGGTGCATAGCAAGTATGCACCTAGTGGTTGAAGTACGCACTCGGGACAGGATATCGCTATCGCGTTCAACTCTTAAAGGCGAAGCTTAAGGGTCCCCCCATTTAAAAGACGATAGTCTGTCTTGGGATACTTCAACGCAAAAATTTTGGTCTGGCTGTCTGTCTGTCCGTAACCCGATTCAGCTACTCGGCCAAAGTTTAACCACTTTCCGAACGCCCAGCCATCTTGAACTGGTGTTTGCGTTCATACTTGTGAACATATTCGATCAAAAAGCAAATACTACGCATACCTGAGGCACAACATTAATATGTTAGTGTCAGGTCGTGTGTTCTTTTACTAGAAAATACGTAGGTACCCAATTCTAAAGACCCTACTGTTTTATCAATGCCAGCCAGATGCAGCCAATTCAACGTAGAGTAGGCGCTGTCTGACGCAACGCAAAACATAGTAGTACGGCCGGCACAAGACTATCGTCTTTCGCCGACATTTGCAGTGAAGCACGCAGATACGCGGACAATTTTTTTTTACCTCGAATCGCAGCGAGACGCGAGATCAATCTGACTCAGTTTCGCAAGCGTTCGTATTCTCGCGCTTTGCGCATCGCGCAGACGACATACGCGTTCCAGTGTTTAAATTGACGGACACTTTGTCGATTCAAAACTGTGTTCCTCGAACGCCTGTGACCACTGAGACAAGGTCGGTCAGAATGGAACGTGATGCGCGCGTCTCCCTGCTTGCATGTTAGAGACGCTGGCCACAGCGACACTACGCAAGCAAAGCGCGAACGCTGTAGAGTCCAACGCGACCGGCGTCCGTTTGCGCGCCGCGGCGCCCACCTGGCACAGTGCCAGGGCACGGCTGGAGGGACGGATGGACGGGACTGACGTGAGCATGAGACAATAGAAAAAATTAGTTCCGCGTCCGCAGCAGCTCTGCGGACGCAGCCTGCCAGCTATTTCCTATGGCAGGCTGCGTCCGCATAGCTGTTGCGGACGCTCAACTAAATCTGTCCATTAAAGGCTTTCGCCTTAAAACTTTGGTGTATATCAAGCTAGCGAAACGGCGACGGGAGTACCATGAGCGTGGCATGCAAGTCATGTTGCACATGACATGTCATGATTTCCATATTACCACTTGTTATTTATGCTCGTCATATAGTACCGTCACTCAATACGAAATTTAGTGTATATCAAGCTAGCATAACGGCCCCGAGAGTGTCATGAGCGTGGCATGCAAATCATGTTGGACATTACATATAATGATTTCCATATGACCACTTGGCGTTTATGTTCGTCATGCAGTCAGGTCACGTAATACCAAATTTAGTGTATATCAAGCTAGTGAAACGGCCGTCAGCGCGCCATGAGCGTGGCATGTAAATCATGTTGCACATGACATGCTGCTCCTGATTTTCGTATTACCAGCTGTCATTTATGTTGGTCATGCAGAAATGTCTCATCGTACCAATTTTTGGATATATCGAGTTAAGAAATCTGCCTCAGGAGCAATATCGCCATGGCGTGTAAATCATACTTTTGATGAAAAGTTATTCATTATTTTCATGATATGAGCAGCATTCATGTTTTTTATACTGTCATGTTATGCCATACCAGTTTTGGTATAAATCCCATTAACGATACGGCCAGGAGAGCACAAAGTCGTAGGCGGCTAGATAGATAGATAGATAGATAGATAGATAGATAGATAGATAGATAGATAGATAGATAGATAGATAGATAGATAGATAGATAGATAGATAGATAGATAGATAGATAGATAGATAGATAGATAGATAGATAGATAGATAGATAGATAGATAGATAGATAGATAGATAGATAGATACGCTCAAAGTCGCCTAAGTTCGCCAAGAAATGCTTCGCATTTAAAAAAACAATCAGTGAGCATATCGAGGAACTACATATCGCTGAACCACGCCGACTCACACAATCAAGAGATACTTCATTTCATTTTTTGCGAAGCGGTAGCGAAGCTACGCTGACACAACATTCTCCGCTTTTCTGGATGCAAAACGTCTCAAAAATTTCAAGTTGGCGTTGCTCTGCGTAACTGCCTAGAATATCACTACATTTAAAGCTATTTCACACTTACATATCTTGCAGTGGTCGGCACCGTAGCTGCTGACAGACGCTTTAGACGAGTACGCATGTTCATCGACCTGTTTGGCCGATGCGTCGATGAAATAATTCCCCTCACTTGCGACCTCCCGCAAGTGAGGGGAATCTTATACACAACGTTCCCTCGGCATTTAACGAATTGTTGCGCGTGCTTCTTTTTGCAATGTGTTTCTGCCTGTTTACCATTAGTCTTCTTGCAGAGGCTAGAAAGCTTATGACGTGCGCTGAAGACGACCTTGACGCCAGATTTTTGTGACACTTTCTTCAGATTTTCTAACACTTCATGAACGTATGGAATGACCACGATGCTTTTTGCGAGGGTTCTCTTCTTTGTTTTGATTTATTTATTTATTTATTTATTTATTTATTTATTTCTTACATACTGCTGACATGTTTACCAGGTCTTAAGCAGGAATGGGCATACAGAACTCTTCACTGCAATAGCAACATAATAGCATCACACAGAGATAGTGACGTCAGTAATATTTGCAAAATGCCATAGAGAAAACATGATATACAATGAAAAGCCATACATTAGAACATTTTTATAACAATTTAAGAAAAACAAAACAAAAACATTACAGCAAACAGCATAATTTTACCCACTGAAACGTATTGAACACCAAGGGAAACATTGTGTATCTGGTAAACGCATGGTTATATGAGTAATAGCACAATTTGTTAAAGGTTGTTGAGCGTATTCAGAGATAAATCAACTGTCCTGCATTCTACAATATTCGCTGTTAGGCTATTCCACTCACGAGAAGTTCTGGGGAAAAAAGAATACTTGAACGTATCTGTGCGGTTTACGTAATCTACAACTTTCTTTGAACGACATGAGCGCACAGTATATTCACCTGTTTGTTTAATATCCACTGTTTTGCTAATTTCAGTTTTGCCATGAAAAGTGAGGTAAAAAAAATTACACCATCTCCCACTAAAGGGAACCATGAGGTGATGCGAAGCAGCATTGGGGGGTGCACACCAAGTTTCCGTTTTCGTTCACTCGGCCGTCGAAGCCAAGCGTCGGCGTCGAGGGTAGCGAGGCTTTCGAGACAACTGCAGCGGCCGCGAACCAACGGAGCGACCGCACGATTTAAGCGGTACTTCCTCGACCGAGCACACGTGGTGACATGAAAAGGGGAGGGAGAGGTGGAGTGGGTTTACAGGCTGCAGCGCGGGGGGGGAGGAGAGGAGAGAAGGCGACCGAACGCCTGCGTAAACGCCCGCGTAGAGGAGGAGAGTGCACGGCCGCTGCGCGGGGGAGGAGGAGCGCTCTGCCCGCTTTATATTCACACTTGAAGGAGAGGAGACTAGAGGAGGAGAGTATGTAGCGCATGTGCCGCGAGAGCAGAAACGAGAACGCAGGAGAAGCGCAAGCAGGGTGGTAGGAGAGATGTGGAGAGAGTAACGCGCAGCTGTTGGAGAGAGGGAAGGAGGAGAGTTGCGCATGCGCAGTGTGAATGCGGACGCTGACTACGCCGCGGGACATGCCACCGCTATTAGATGCTTCACATCTAAAAATTACACCATCTCCCACTAAAGGGAACCATGAGGAGATGCGAAGCAGCATTATGGGGAGGAGGAGGAAACTTTATTCAGAAAAAAAATAATAATAAATAAATAAATGCAGGAAGTTTGGTCGGGCCCCTCAGTCCAAGGCTCCGCTGGCACGAGCGGCTCGCTGGGCCTGGTCAAGCAGAGCTATTTGGCTCTGCAGCATTGTGGGTGCACACCGAGTTGCCGTTTACGTTCACTCGGCCGTCGAAGCCAAGCGTCGGCGTCGAGCTACCGCTTCCGCTACAGAGAGACAACGCGAGTCTTCGGCGAGGGTAGCGAGGCTTTCGAGACAACTGCAGCGGCCGGGAACCGACGGAGCGACCGTATGATTCAAGCGGTACAAGAGCGCACGCGGTTACATGAAATAGGGGAGGGAGAGGTGGAGTGGGTTTACAGGCTGCAGCGCGGGGGGGGAGGAGAGGAGAGAAGACGACCGAACGCCTGCGTAAACGCCCGCGTAAAGGAGGAGAGTGCGCGGCCGCAGCGCGGTGGAGGAGGAGCGCTCTACCCGCTTTATATTCACACTTGAAGGAGAGGAGACTAGAGGAGGAGAGTAGCGCATGCGCCGCGAGAGCAGAAGCGAGAACGCAGGAGAAGCGCAAGCAGGTGGTAGGAGAGAAGTCGGGAGAGTAACGCGCACCTGTTGGAGAGAGGGAAGGAGGAGAGTTGCGCATGCGTAGTGTGAGTGCGGACGCCGTCGCCGACGCCGCGGGACATAGCCCCGAGCAAGAGATGCTCCACATCTAAAAGCTTCAGCCTTTCCGTTCTTTTTCTTTTTTGTAGTTTTTCGAGCTCCGCTTTAACTAAAAGAAGTGAAGGTGATGTGCGCCAACTATAACAATTAAACACAAGTGAGTGAGTAAAAACTTTATTGACATGTCCGGCGGTTATTGTGCGGGGCGGGGCTACAAGCACCCCAGCCTAGGTGACGGCCTCGAGTCCTTGGACACGGGCGGCTTCCTGGGCGTGCCGGACGGCCCACAGTTGATCGGCGAGGTCATGGCTGAGCAGAGCCACCTCCCATAGCGCCTCGTGGTTCGAGACTGCCACGTCTACCCGGTTCATAGGGGACTGCTGCTCGCTACCGGTACACTCCCACAGCCTGTGCTGCAGCGTCGCTCTGGCTCCGCACGCTTTACAGTCGTCGGACGTATAAATGTCTGGATAACAGAGGCGCAGGATCACTGGGTTTGGGTACGTGTGAGTCTGTAATTGCCTCCAGGCAACCTTTTGTTTCTTGTTTAGTTTGTCGTGGGGTGGTGGATATTTGCATCTGTTCAATCTGTAGTGTTGTGTGATGTCTCTGAAAGTGGTCATGCGATCCCCCCCCACGTCCACTCCCGCATCGTTCTCGAGGTGTGCGAGTCAAAGGGACTGCTGGCAGGCGCCACAGCTCGGTGTGCAAGGCCTCGAGCCGCGGCGTGGGCATTCGCGTCGCCCGCGAGCGGAGGGTCTGTGTGGACGGGGGGTCCATACGAGGAAACTGTCGTTTTTGCGGCAAATGTTGCCTTCACGAATTTTGAGAATGTGTGCCGCTTCGCGGGAGATCCGGCCGCTGGCGTAGTTGCGTATGGCCGCCTGAGAGTCGCCTATGATCACCTCGGCGTCCGTGGTAGCTATCGCGAGGGCTATCACCGCTTCTTCGGCCGCCTCCGTTTCTTCGGTGCGTATCGTAGCGCTTGCGATGCAAGTTCCAACGTGGTTCGTGATCGCGACCGCGAAACCGCGTTGGCGCTCGTAAAGGGCCGCGTCTACGTAAACGGTGTCTGTACTGTTGCCGAATATCTTTCTGGTCTTGCGCGCGCTTGTTGTGACGACCGATGTGATGCGTAGGGTGCATGTTCTTGGGTAACGGCATAACGACGATGCGTTCGCGAATACGTCTGGGTATCCCGAGCTTTTCGCCACGCTGCGTGTAGTAGTTTATGCCCAGCGACTCGAGGATGTGTCGACCGGTTCTGGTTTTTGCCAAACGTGCGTACTGGGCGATGTTATGTGCTTCGATTAGCTCGTCTAGGGTATTGTGTAACCCCAGCTCGAGAAATTTTTCCGTGCCAGTATTTATCGGCAATCCTATTGCGCGTTTGTACGCCTTGCGGATGAGGTCTAGATTGGTTCGTTCAGTCACCTGCCACTTGAGGTAGGAGGCGACGTACGTTATGTGGGTAAGAACGAAAGCATGTACCATACGGAATGGTATTGCGTTCCTTCATTCCGCTATGGCGATTTGTTATGCGTTTCAGCAATCGAATCGTTCCATTGACAGCACCTTCTAGTCTGCGTATGGTTTTGCCGTTGTGGCCATTGGCCGACAGGCGCAAGCCCAGTTCTCTAATGTTGTTAACTTATGAGATGACGGCGCCGCCCGATGTTACTATACAAATTTCTCTGTCTGCGTGCTCGGTGGCGGAATCGGCGTTCTTGGGTTTACGGCCCCTGCTCGTGGGTCTAGAGGAGGAGCACCGATTTAGCCGCGGCACATTCGAGGCCCGTGCCACGGAGGTAGTCCTGCACCACGTAGACGGCCTCCTGCAACGTTTGCTCGACCTGTCCGTCATTTCCCTCGGCAACCCAGAGGGTGATATCATCAGCGTACAAGCTGTGGTGGAGGCCCTCTATCTCCGCTAGCTTCCGTGGTAACCCGACAAGCACGAGGTTAAAAAGCATACACGAGATTACGAAGCCCTGCGGCGTGCCCGTGGAACCCATGTCTATGTCTTGCGATTCTAGTCCGCCGATCGCTAAGCGGGCCCGGCGACCTGTAAGGAAATCCCGTACGTAGTGGTACAATCTCCCACCCAATCCCAACGCTCGTATGCTTTCAAGTACCGCGGCATGTTTAACGTTGTCGAACGCCTTTTTGAGGTCGAGCCCGAGTATCGCTTTTGTAGATCGCGTGCGTGGTATAGTCTACGATATAGTGTTTGAGTTGGAGCATAACGTCCTGCGTGGGAAGATTACGACGGAACCCCAGCATCGTGTACGGGAGCATGTCTCCATTCTCGAGGTAGTTCGTAAGACGAGCGAGAACCACGTGTTCCATGACCTTATCAACGCAGGACGTCAGGGATATCGGTCGAAGATTGTCAATCTGTACCTGTTTGCCCGGTTTGGGGATCATAATTATGCGCGCCGTTTTCCACGAGCTGGGTATAGCAACAGCACCCCCCGCGCTCCAGCACTCGTTATGTAAGTGTCAGTTATTCTATCGACTCATCCTCAAAGTTACGCAGCGTTTTATTTGTTATTCCGTCCGGACCTGGCGCCGATTTTGTGCTGAGCTTGTGCAGTACCGCCCTCACCTCTGCGACACTGAAGTCTCGTCTAGCTCCGCGTTACCCTCACCCTCCCTGGCGTATGCCGGGTTCGTGATGGGGCTTGATGACTTGAAGTAACGGCTTCGCACGTCATCTAGAAAATCCGCGGGCGTGCCTTCGTACTCGTGCAGTAACTTGTTTAGCTTATGTGCGTGCGCTGTCTTGGTCTCCTCCGGATCCAATAGATGCCGGAGGAGATGCCACGTCTTGGACAGTCCCAGCTGGTTCTCCATCCCGTTACACGTCTCCTCCCATTGAATTTTGCATACCTGTAAGGCGTGCTCTTCGATAACCCTGCTTAGCCGTGCTATGGGTCTGCGTAGCGTTCTATTGTGGCGTTGATGCTTCCATCTGTCTTGCAGGCTGCGCTTGGCTTCCCACATATGCAGGAGTTTGCTGTCTATCACCTCGAGCTCTGCTTCTGGATGGGCCTCCCGCTTTGCCGTTTCTATATCTCCTGAGCTTGGTCCAGCTCTCGATATCCTCGATAGCTGCACTGCCACAATTCTGCTCTTTCCGGACTTAAGCGTCCCAATCTACTAGCCGATGATGCTTGCCCTTGGCGGCGGCCCGATGAAGGCGGTGGTGAGGCCCTCCCAGCTTCGACCTGGATCTCGATCACTGAGTGATCACTACCCAGGTCCTCCTTCGTATTGTGCCATTGCGCGTTAACAACGTTCTTGATAAACGTGAGGTCGTGAAGCGTCCGCACATACCGCTATTGCCCCTGCACGTAGGCGCGGAAGCGTCAGCCCTCATTCTGCGCATCGTCCCAAAGGCGCTTACCATTTGCGTTTCGTATCTGTAGCCCCACGCCGCGCGGGGCGCGTTGAAGTCGCCCGCGATGAGCAAGGGCCCGTCACCAGCTGATTCGCGCGCCTTTCGCAGTATCGTGCTAAACCGATGTTTGGCTTTGGGTCTCCTATACACGTTCAGTGCAAACAGGCCAGCGCCGCGCCTTTTCCGCGCAATGAGCTCCATGAGCACGTGCGGTATGCGGACGTTCTTAGTTCTGCGTCGCGCCACGGTGAGGCTGCGTCGCACTAGCGTTGCAGCGACCGGCGGTGCTCCCGCGTTCACAGCCTCATATATCGCTTTGTACCCCACCAGGTTGACCGGATCGTTGGTTTCCTGCAAAAGTATCACGTCCGGCTCTGCCCGGCTACGAAGGAATTGTTGGAGATGCGCCCGTTTCCTCCTTGTACCCCCTGCAGTTCCACTGCGATCGTGAACGTGTTCCGTGTATGCTGTCGTGGGCGTTGTGGTTGTGTGGTTTCGTGAAGCCATGGTGACTGTACATGTTATGATTTGCCGTCCAACTGATCCTGCGCCTCTTCTATCGGGTGACGGCCTAAAGTGCTGTTTCCCGGTCGTCCGTACGGGCAACCCGCTCCGGCCGGGAGCCGCATTTCGATATTGTCGATGCGCGCTTGCAGCGTCGAGACCATTTGTGTGAGTGAGATATCGCAACGCTCAACTGTCGGTTTGCTGAGCTAGTGCGCTGTTAATTTGCACGGTTCGCTGTGCTTGTTGGGCGATCATCACGTCTAGCTTGTCTTCGGGTCTATCGACTCGCTCGCGGAGTTTCTTCTCGTTTCTGCGATTTGACCTCAGCCTGTTCCGGGACTAGCGCCTTACGTTTATCGGGTGCGGGAAGCGTGTCTTGCGCCTCCATGACTTCCTCCGCGCTCGGGACTATACTAGCAGCCGCGTCGGCGGCGACGGGTTTAATAGAAGGAGAAGGAATGGAAACGCTCGGGGCTTCCCCCCTTCAACGTGGCAATTTCGTTTCTTAACCTTGCATTTTCCTGCTTTAGTTTTTTTTTATTACTGCTTGGAATTGATCCAATTGTTTCTGTATTAACTTTGTGGTTCTCTGTTGGTACTGTAAGCACAACTTTCTCGTCGGTCTACGTCAGCGTTTCTATTAATAGCAGTCTCGGTTCGCGTTTGCGATGCGCGAGGCTCTCGTCTGGAGGCGACGTCCACCCACCTGACGTTAGGGGGTCGAATTCTGCTCCGCCTTTTGGCTGCAGCGGCGTGGCTTGGCTCGGGTCGTCGACTTGCCGCCAGCCCTCCCTCGCTGAATGGGGTCGGGAAACGCTGCGAGAGTGGGTTCGAGAACGAGTACGCGAGCGAGCAGGCTCCGCGCGCGGCTCTCCCTCAAGGCCGATCGACTGTAGCCGCTGCTGTCGCCTCGATGCGTTGATGTGCGGTGTAGCATTTACAAGCCTCCTTCTCGTAACCAAGCTTTTCGATTGCCCTTCTTCAATGTATTGAACATGTTCATTCAACTGTAAGTCTGATGTGAGTATTAGTCCTAAATATTTGTGTTTAGTGACTTTCGATAAAGCATGACCATCAATGTGATAGGTAAACAAAAAAGCGGCTATTTCTTACGCGGCACCTTCGTTGCAACAGCGTTTTTATAGTTAATTGTCATCTGTCATTTTGTACACCACGTTTGAAGTGCATCTAATGCAGTGTTTGAGATTCTTGATCATTATAACTATGAAATTCTCGATATATTATACAATCATCCGCGAAAAGCTTTATTTTTACGGGTAAGTTTAGCACAATATCATTAATAAATACCAGGAAAAACAATGGCCCCAAGATTGATCCTTGGGGCACAACTGACTTCACGGGAGCGGGCAGTCGAGCCTTACGCTATCAATTATTTTTTCCTTCCAAGTATGAACCAACTCGCCCAGCAGCAAGTTTTATTGAACCATAAGGTATCTATTGTAAGTACTAAAGCAAGATTCTTTGAAAACGCTATTTATTATTCCAAGAACATATTGCAACGTCAAAAGTTTCCTTATACAACGATAAATTAAAATTATTAGGGTGGGAATATACTTCCCTGGCAGAACCGTACCTGTGGGGAACTTTTGAACGCATCGTACGGCATCAACGTGAACATTGCACGTAGAGCGAACACTCTTCGACCTCTTGTCATTTTGTTCACTCAAACGACACCAGCAATGTTTGAAGGTCCATGGTACCTCTAGGAAAATGTATTACATGTGAATGCGGCACGTGGTCTGGCACACCCGAAGTTTTTCGGCCACCTTGGAAGGCCTTCAGGACCCGTGCCTTGCCGGCTTTTATTTTCAACAGTTTCCCTTCAAAAGTAGTCCCAGGAGCCAACACCTTGCTTTGCAGCCGTATGGTCAATGTATATTGCATCACCATTCGAACGAGCCACTATGCAGAACAGTTCGTCCTCGTCATCATCTTCCTGGCTGTCACAAAAGTTGTTTACATCAACAGGTAAAGAAAAGTGCAAATATAGTGCTTCTTCAACTGTCGAGTGCGTTTTCTTTCAGATGAGGACAAAATCGCATCCAGTAGATTGGTATCGTGGAAGGCCCGTAGGGAAGTATATTCCCACAGCACAATAACAATTCAAATTTCAATAACTTTTGTTCCTCGTTAAATTAAGAGCTGTAAGTGGACCAGATAATAGCGCTACGCTTCAGGTAGTCAGTAAATGCATTTGCGGACCTTTCTCACTGCGGCAAATACATTCATTCACGAATTATCGCAGCTGGTGAAAACCCACTCGACGAAAGTGTGGGTGGCTCCAACGGAAACTGATGTACCTCCTAGATCAGGGGTCTCAAACTCACCTCAGCCAGCGGGCCGCAGTCACGCAATTTCGTCCCGCAAGGGCCGGAGCAGCGAAGGAAGTAAGAGCGGGTGGGGGGGGGGGGGGGGGGCTTGTACAGTTTGTTAGAAAAAGCTGCCATTTGAAAGAAAACTTTCCCATATCTGATATACAGGTCATTTCTGAAGTAGATGTGGTGCCAGGATTCCAACATGTAGCTACCGATCCTCCACATTACTCAAATCTGGGCGCCCGTTGGGAAATATGTTTTGTTTCAGGGTTATGTTTGAAAACAATGTGAACGCATCGAATGTCTCACGGCGACAGTGCCTTAAACCAGGCAGGCCTGCGTTGCTCACGAACATACTTACAAAATTAGAAAAAAAAATGTGGGGCGCAGACAGTCATGTGCGGGCCGCGGGCCGCAGCCGAGAGTATCGCGGGCCGCATGCGGCCCGCGGGCCGCGTGTTTGAGACCCCTGTCCTAGATGGTTGCGTTGGCGTCGCTAAAATTTTGTCCAGTTGTTTCGAAAATATCACTTCAGATGCAGCAACCGTCTCAGGGCGAAGGACTTGGGAGTATTGGAGACAGAGGCGTTAAAACTTGGTGGGAAATGTCTTGCCTACGGGCGTTTAAGCGTTAAGTAGTAATTTCTGGTAACTCACACGATCGAGAGCTTTTTCCAAATCCAATAATCTAACATCTACCTGACCATTCATATCGATCGCTGCAGCCAGGTCCATGCAAAGTCTCGATAAGCTGGGTTACCGTACAATATCCTTTGCGAAAGCCGTGCACAAGGGGGGGTAATTAGGTTATTACTTTCGACAAAGATAGTCAGATGTTTGAATATTGTTACGGGGAGAATCTATATACACTATCTACAGACAAAATAAATTCAGTGGCTGATAGGATGGCGCTCAGCTCGCAGGGTCTGTCCACGTCGTCTTCTTTCCAATCCTCTTCGTCGTCCTCTTCAGCACGTTACATGATTTCCCGGCGGCTGGAGCACCGACCCGGTGCTGATCAGGAGGCAGTCGAATGAAATGGCCCAAGCCGCGTAACATGCACTATGTCAGTACGAGGGTGGACGACGGTGGGATCAGTAGGGGCGATTTCGTAGGTGACGGCGGTCACTTGGCGTAAGATGCTGTAGGGGCCTGTATAGCGTGGGAGTAACTTCTCCGAAAGTCCAACGCGACGCGAGGGGGGACCAAAGCAGGACTAGATTACCGGGTGCGTAGTGAACGTCACGATGGCGAGCGTCATATAGGCGTCTCTGATTGTCCTGCGAGTCCACTAGTCGTCGTCGAGCAACTTGGCGCACCTCTTGTGCCTTCGTTATTGCTTCCCGAGCGTAGTCCGACGTGTAGCTTAGTCCCGTCGGCAGCATCGTGCCGAAAGGTAGCGCAGAGTTGCGGCCGAATAAAAGAAAAAAATAGAGAAAACCCAGCGGTGTCGAGTCGAGAGGAATTGCAGGCGAATGTGACAAACGGTTAATGTAGTGTCCCGGTCGCGGTGGTCGGCGGAGACATACATGGAGTGCATGTCAGTAAGAGTTCCGATTGAGACGCTCAGTTAGACCGTTGGTTTGTGGATGGTAAGCAGTCGAAAGCTTGTGTTGCGCAGGAGGTTATCCACCACTTTAGAAAGGAACTAGCTGCCTCGGTCGGTAAGGAGCTGCCGAGGGGCACCGTGGTGTAGGATGATGTTCTCGAGGAGGAAATCGGCAACATCAGTTGCGCAGATGGTTGGAAGGGCCCGTGTGATCGCGTATCGGGTAGCATAATCGGTTGCTACTGCAATCCACCGATTTCCTGCAGCCGACGTAGGAAAAGGGCAGGTCAACGCCGACACGGTAGAATGGGTCGTCTGGTATGTCTGAACACGAGATGCAAGCTCTTTTTGAGCGGAGCGCTGGCGTCCCACAGGCCTTCCGAATAGCTGCCGAAGTCCCAGCTGGTCAGCTCTTCGTGTGTTTCATAACAGACCTTCGCGGTGTCTCTTAGGCAGAAGATCACGTTGGCCAGCATGAGCGTTGGGTCCCATCGCATACGTACGCCCACTGGCTCGTATGTCTTCAGCCAGTCTTCTACGTCCAACACCATCGGTGCCCAGGAAAGGTACATGGATCTCTCGGGGGGCTCCAAGATGAGGGTGACGGGCCGGTTGGAGAAGGCACACTAGCCGGTGAAGGGTCGGCATTGTTGATTGCGGACGCCATCGAGGAGGCAACTAGGCGCCCGCTGCGAAGCTTCGTCTTGCGGGAAGTGAGTACCCAGCACCTTCCACCAAAGATGTTGCGGGGAGAATCTATTTACACTATCTACAGACAGAACAAATTCAGTGGCTGATAAGATGGCGCTCAGCTCGCAGGGTCTTTCCACGTCTTCTTCTTTCCAATCTTCTTCGTCATCCTCTTCAGCACGTTACAATGTTATATGTTCTTGAATTTTGACACTAGAGCATAACAAGGAGATAGGGCTAAACGAGGATACAAGCGAGTGGTCATCAGTTTTCGGTACTGGCGTGATCTTGGCGTGCTTCCAATCACTGGGAAGCTCAGCGCGCGAAAGAGAGGATTTAAAGATCAAGCACAGGTATTTGGCACTCCATTCAGAATACCTTATAAGAAAGGTGTTAGGTATAGAGTCGATTCCTAGTGAGTTTTTGGCATCCAGATTAAGCGGAAGCGATGCCACACCTTCTTCAGTGATACAGACGTCATCGATAGGATGTATGACGTTATAGGTAGCGAAATCAGGGATAAAATCGTTATCACTCGTGTATACTGAACCAAAATAATCATTCATTGCTTCTGCTATTTCCCTGTTATCGGTTATAACATCGCCGTTAATGGATAATCTTGATACGGGACTTCTTTTTTGGGTGAAAGGTACTGCCAAAACTTATTTGGTGACGTCAACAGAAAGTTTGTCAAAACCTCACTTTCATATTTTTCGTTTGCGTTTTTGAAGTTTTCTTTCAGTGTATGACGCACCTCTCTGATATTTTTTTTCTAATCCAGACAATGATGGTCGTTATATTTGTTGCTTTCTTGTCCTTCTTAAGCTTGCGCCCCAGGCGTACAATTTCTTTCGTCATCCAGGGGCTAGACTGGTTCAATACCTTGCGTTTCTGACAAACAAAGTCTTGAATACGTTTTATTACTAGGTCCTTGAAAAAGCACCACAAGCGGTCCACAGAGCATTCATTTCCTTTGGAAAGCGTTAAGAAATAGGAATAAAAATGGCCGAAATGATTTTTATCCGGCTTTCTTGTGAGGTATAGTTCGAAGCGTAAGGACACAGTTTTATGGTCCGAAATGCTGTCGTAAATTTCTACTATCAGACTTCAGCGATATAAATCTCTACTAACAAGAAACAGATCTAAAACAGTGCTAGAATCGTTTTGAATGCGAGTGGGCATTTTTACAAGCTGCGTGAAATCGTAGAACGGCAGGAATTGAGGAAAGGCACAGATGTTGCGGAGAGGGCATGTGGAAATTCATCTAACCAATTTACCATGGGAAAATTGAAATCGCCCCCCGATTAAGACGTTGCACCTACTAGTTTGATACTTACACAAAAATTCGTTTAATTGTTCCACAAACTCATCACCACAATTGGGCGGACGGTGAAAGCCTCCAACGACAATATGTAGCTCGTCTAAAAACACTTTCTCAATAACACATTCAATTACTTTAATATTGGCTAATCGCATCACATATAGCAATTCCTCGAAACATAATGGCAACACCGCCACTGTGGGAGTCTGTACTTACGATATATTTTGTAGCCTGGTAGCGTTGCTTCATAATCACCAATAACTCGGTTCAGCCGTGATTCTGTAATTATGAACATGTGCGTCTTATGTGCCATTACTACGCTTGCTAAATCAATGACCTTGTTAACCAAGCTACGGGCATTTATGTTAAGACAGCGAAACTGTTTAGTTTCTTTGCTTTGCTCTCGCTGCTTAAAGGCGAACTCCGGCGATTTTTTGACCTTGTCAGGGTTATGGTGCCTTTATGTTCCTGAGACACTCTTGTCACACGCACGATAGCTGAAATGCTCAGCAAATTCAAAAATAATTTTTAATAAGCAAAAAAGCGCAATACCGAAACCGAAACCCAACCGAGGGTACTGGCTACGTATGACGTAGTAGTTTGTTGCGAACCGGAAGTCGTGCAAGGCATGCTGGTCCCGCTGGCGCGGAATATCGCACGCTCCTCCGCAGAAAACAGAAAATCGCACGCCAAACCAGCGAAGCGCCGGCCAAACACCGTCGCCTTGTGGCCAGCACAATATACGCTGTAGCCGCCAAAGTTAGCGAACCCATCGGCTGCGTCACTTCCGTCGACCGGCAAACCAACACGTCACACACGCAATGTTGCCAATAATTGTGGGAAGCCGGGTGGGCGTCTGCAGACAATCTTTAAAATTCATTTGCATAAAATCAGCGCATCTCTCAAGCTTGAAATTTGGCATAAATGACGAAAATGTGCAAAGGAACGTACCCAGCGAATTTCATTGAGATCCATTGACCTCGAAAAATCGCCGGAGTTGGCCTTTAACACGCAGCCTGCTACTGCGTCGACTGGTGGGATCCCTCTTCATGTGTAAGGCTGTCCCATTCATACATTACGAGTGAAAAACAGCGCTAAAAACACGGGACAAGAAAGAACATGGGACCACGGTGCTGACTAACAACCATATGTGTTTATTAGATGTGAAGCATCTTATGGCGAAGCTTAATCCGGTGGTGGTGGTGTGCCGCGTGACCACCCTTACTGCGCATGCGCAAACCCCTTTCAAAAAATACAAAACCTCCTCTCCCACTTTGGGCATCCCTCCCAGCGGCAACCACACCCTCACTGCGCATGCGCCTCCCCTCCTCTCTATCCTCCTACTCTCCCCCCTCTCTCGTCTAGGCATACCTGCCCGTGGCGTCCACTCTCCCACTGCGCATGCGCGTCCCCTCTCTCTTTCCTCTCCTACGCTCCCCCCTCTCTCGCCTCGCGACACCGACGCAGGCAGCGTCTGCTAGCGAGTTTCTTGGTTGAAAAAACCAATTGCTCGCGCTGCACAACCGTTCACTGGCCACCCCGTATATATGGCACTGGATCTTGACCTGCAAGGTGTTGCCGGTGGGAGATTTCTCCTGTGCGTTGTCGAACGATGAAAATTCGCAGCGTGCGCGTTAACTAAAAGCAGACTGCGGGTCTCTGTGTCAAGTCGGAGTCTTCTGTCTCTCATTGGCCCATTAGCAGTGATTGGCATGTTGCAGTAGGAAACACCGCTCCATCACTGCGTGCTTTGTGCCTCCCCAGTTTTCTCTCCTGCGCAACGCTGCGATGAGCGCCAGCGTCAGCGCCGCCGCCAGTGTAAGCGTTAGCGTCCGCTGGTTCACATCTACACATGGTTCCCTTTAGCGGGAGATGGTGTAATTTATTTCTTCAGTCAGCATATATATACTTCACCACTATCACAATGAAATGACAAAAAGTTTAATACTCAGCCTGCGCAGAGGCTATGAGGCGATCAATCGGACATGAATTTTATCTTTTTCGGAAGGAGGGAGATTGAGGGGAGGCTAACACATGCCTCGCCGCTGATGTGGATGTGATAAGCCTCTGAAATGAGACGCGCTCGTTCGTCATAGTATTTTGTCAGGTAAGTGGTATCTTGAAAAGATGGGGGGGGCACCCGCAATTGTTACAGTGAATAGATGACTGACAATCAGCAGCTTGTTTGTGAACCTTGTTCGAATGCTCACGCATGGGGTCATTCACGCACCGCCCAGTTTGCCCAATATAATAACGCCCGCACGAAAGAGGAATTTTGTACACAACACCTTGGCGACATTCAACAAACTTCTGCTTATGCTTCTTAGGGCATCCTCTCCCTCTCGATTCACTTTTTGGCACAGCGTACCAAGCTTATTTTGGGCAGAAAACAATAGCGTAACGCCTGCCCTGCCGACAACCTTTTTGAGATTGTGCGCCACCTTGTGCACATACGGGATGAGAGCTACAGTTAGGTGCGAGTTTGTCGCTGATTGTATGGCACTTGGGCGTTTGTTCTTAAAACCTGCTATGACGCTTTCAGAAATGTTAGCCAAAAGTGTTGCTGGAAAACCTGCAAGCTTCAGGCGTGCTACTTGCGAAAGAAAACTTTCCTCAACTTGGTGGTCACAGGACCTGCTTAGCGCTTTTAAGTAGCCGGAATTTTTGTAACCTGCTAAGTTCAGGAAAACTACCAGTCTCGATTTAAAAAAAAAAATTGGTTAAGGCAGAAACCTCAGGTGTGCACCGTTTGAGAAAAAGGGACTTCGCTGCTCGTCAGCTGGACTCGAAAACATGGTCTTTTTGGCTCAATCTAAGCGCGCAAAAATGTGTGAGGCACTTGATATTGTTAAGAAAGGCTTTATCATTGTAAACAAGCAAAAAAAAACGAAACTTTCCTTTTTAAAACATATTACACTACCTTGAGTCCTTAAAAGGGCAGCACGTAGCTCTCCACAGTTGGCACTGAAGACCTTGCTCCGAGCACACGCGTTTAAAATCGAGGAGTGTTAAAGGACTCTGCTACTACTAAAAATAGGATATGGCTGTCGGTCAGTTACAGCTTACTGACCGCTATCACGGGAAAATTGTTCATACGCCTCAACAACCTCCACGGTGCGGTCAGCATGAGGGATCTTTGTGTACAGTGATGATACGTCGAGCGTTACAAGAAAGCAACCATTAGGCACCGTGAGACCACTAGTTACCGACAAAATGAGGTTAATATCCCTCACGAAAGCCCGAAATGAGGCCGGTACGTTATGAATTAGCGAATCGGCATAACGAGACAGCTTTTGTGTCACCGTTCCATTACCTGAAGTAATGGCGTGACCGGCATTTATCAGCTTATCACTTTTGATAGCGTGGATGGACTTGGGGGGCCCAGCATTGTGGCTGCCTCATGAAATATTTTTTCACAAAATTTCAGTTATCTTTTCTTCCAAATGCTTCTAAAGTTATTTATGGCATCTGCATCAAGTCGCCTGGAAAATGAACAATCGTTAAAGGGGCCGAGCAACGCTTTTCTAAGTACCCATGCAACTGCTTCACTAAAGTAGCTTATTGCCTCAGGAATTCACCGCCGCAAAATTTTGTAGAATCCGTCCAGTACGAGCGGAGTTACAAAGCTTTGTCGCATGCTAGTACGGGACTTGGTCTCTCTTCTCTCGTCCCGACGAAAGCGCTGGAAGGTAAGCAGGGAGCGACGGCACTGGAGAAGTAGGTACGTCACGCGCGCGTCGTGATATTGAGCGCTTTTTTTTTGCTCGAAGGCACAAAGCTTCTAAGTGCAATCACGCGCACGCGCGCGGACACGTGGCGGCCTCCCGCGGCGGCCGCAGTAAGTCTTGAGGGCGCATTCCTCAATTGAGCTAATGGCGTGGAACTTGAGTCTATGACGTGATGATTTTTGAGTATATGGCATCATTTGTCGAGAGAAGAGAAAGCGATATTTAGCTGACTTTGAGAATTCATTGTAATTTCCAGGCCGCGCGCTGCGCTATAACATTCGGCTCACGTGTTCTCGGGAGCCTGGACTACCGGTCGGCAGCGTATTCTGGCCATGCTCAAAAAGTGTTGCAGGACCGCTTTAAGCTGCCTAAGAGGCTCCTCAAAGAGTCTGCTGTGTTCATAAACACAATGGCAGCACCCTTTACAGCTGGCTTTATAGTGGTCTCGGCAAGCTTCCATAGTGTTTCTACGGTCTTCAGTTCTTGCGCAAGTTGTGTTGGAACGCAGTTTTCTGCTTATATTGCGACGTAGCAGTTAACGCGACCTTTATTAGGCCCCGAAGACACGGCGAAGGGACCACACCCAAGAGCAAAGGTCACAGTTCAGCCGAGTTCCCACAACCGAAGAAGAAGAGGCACACACACGATGATGAGCATGTACGAAGAACGGGAATGTGTCTGATGTACGCCCACACTAATATCCCCCCTCACGCAAGAGCGGCCATCCTGGCCGCAGCTTAAATCGCAGAAGAACGTCTTGCAAAAGGCTTCATTCGAGATACGTGAACAATCTCGGTAGCGCGGCAGCGGCGGTCCGTTGGAAGAATAACAGGTGCTACGCGATAGTTCACGGGTGATGTTTGCTCCAACACAGTGTAGGGACCAATGAAGCGGAGTTGAAATTTGTCGCACAGGCCAGGAGTGCGCATAGGAGTGCAAAGCAGCACTTCATCACCAGGGCTGAAAGAAACGACGCGATGAGATGCGTCATATTCAAGCTTACGGTCCTGTTGCCTTGCTTCGGTGTTGAGGCGGGCGAGCTGGCGACAATGATGAAGACGAGACACGTATTCTTCACTGGAGGATGGAAATGATTTAACGGGCGCAGAGAGGAAAGAGACTTCAAGGAATGAAGAGGGGAAACGACCATGAACGAGGTAGAATGGCGAGTAACCGGTTGTGCGCTGTACGGAGGTGTTGTACGCAAAAGTGACGAATGGCAATATTGCGTCCCAGTTTCTGTGGTCGGGATGGATGTACATGGCGATCATGTCTGACAGCGTGCGATGAAACCGCTGAGTCAGCCCGTTCGTTTGAGGATGGTAACTGGAGGTTGTTTTGTGGGTGGTGCCGGATGCTTTGAGCACTTCGTCGGCGACTTGTGACAGAAATGCCTTGCCACGGTCGCTTATGATGACACGAGGAGCGCCGTGACGAAGGATTAGGGCTCGGAGAAGAAAGTCAGCAACTTCAGTAGCTGAGGCAGAAGTCACGCAAGCTGTTTCGGCGTAGCGTGTCAGATGGCCGATGCCTTTAAGTAGATGGCGAACCCTGTCTGCTTCGGTCATGGTGGTGTTTACACGGCGACAAAGGGCAAGCACATCCTCTATGTATGAGGTGTAAGACTCGCCTGGTTGTTGCTTGCGAGCGTCCAGTGTCTTCTTTGCGAGGGCTGACCGAACAGCTGGAGTGCCGAAAATTTGGCGAAGCTGCTGCTTGAAACTGGTCCAGTCCATGAAATCAGTCTCATGATTGAAAAACCATGTTTTCGCGACGCCGGTGAGATAGAACGAGACACCGCGAAGTTTGGCCGAATCGTCCCAGTTGCTAGTCAAACTCACTCGGTTGTAGTTGTCGAGCCAATCCTCCACATCTTCGCCTCGAAGTTTAGCGAACATGGGGGGGATCGCGCTGGTGCCCACTAATAATCCAGGGCGGATGGGCCGCGGCAGTCGGGGCTGTTGAGGTAGACGCAGAAGCGCCGGTGGGGTCGTCCTGCGGCATGTCACTGGACACCTGGCGTAGACGGCGACCTGAGCGGAGCTCCAGGGGGTAGAGCGGGCGGGGAGAGGACGGATGATCGTTGAGCAACCTCCACCACTTGCGACGTAGCAGTTAACGCGACCTTTATTAGGCCCCGAAGACACGGCGAAGAGACCACACCCAAGAGCAAAGATCACAGTTCAGCCGAGTTCCCACAACCGAAGAAGAAGAGGCACACACACGATGATGAGCATGCACGAAGAACGGGAATGTGTCTGATGTACGCCCACAATATGCTTGAATGACATCGCCATGAATAGCATCAATATAGAGGTAAAGGACTGTTCAGCGCCATGCCATTCAGTAGACCGCAATCTTTTTATGTGTGGAGCACATTCAGGGCGCCGCGTAGTCGTAAGCTGTGTGTGCTGTCGCCGTCGCTTGTCGCAAGGCTCCGTGTGTAGCAAATTCAGCGCGCGCTTACTCCAAAGAGGTCTTCTTCCTCTTGTTCTTTGGAACCTTGACGATGAAAAATGATCGCGCACTCGCGCCAGGGAGAAGTCTTCTAGAATGTGCGTTATTTCTTTCGGTATGTTCATAGTGCCTACGACCCTGTAGCGCAATGTGACAACTTACCATAAGCTGCTGCCCGGCGTCCGTAGTTCCTGTTGGGCCCGCTAGGCAAGCTCCCCCCTGGCTGCTCTCTCCTCCTCACCCTTACGCGACTTTCCGCAGACTTTTAATGAGATCATGAAACACTTTGCACTGTCGCGTAGGTCCTTTCCTCCTCCGCATCCTAAGATTAATCGGGCTCAGGCCGTGTCCCTCCGTCTTTTACAGACGGAGTCGTACCCTAACCCCGTCTTCCTCAACCAGATATACCCCAACGTTTACTCGAACAAGAGATGCCCCGCATGCGATGAACCCGCCACGCTACAACACATCATGGTCGACTGCCAAGATTCTACTCCAAGCATCACAAGGGGGGGAGTGGTCAGAACTCCTCACCAGCTCCAACTTCGACTCTCAACTCACGGCCGTCCGGCGGGCCCGCGAGGTGGCAGATAGGCTGAGCCTGTCTGCCCCGACGTGGGACTAAGCCGCGTGCGCGACATCGTCGCGTCCTGCTGGACCAAATAATTGTTGTTTTCATTCATTCATTGATTCATTCATTCAAAGCGCATTGATAACTCGTAGCCTTGACATCAAGGTAACAAGGCTTTCGAGTGCTCACGAGCCGCTCAATTACACCTCGCATCTTTCCGCCTCCTGTGACAAGTGTCCGCTCCAAGGGCGACCACGTGCTTTGCGGAGAAGTGGCAGCTGAAAGAAACGCAGGGTGCATTTGGGGTGCGAAATTGAAAATTATATTTGATCTTAAAAGAAAAATGAATTGATTAGACTTTCCGTAGTATTTAGCAATGAAGCGTTCTATCAGACGCTGCATCTTTAGAATTTTTACTTGAAGTTCGTCAGTACAAAAGATAGGGTCAAGTATCCGACAAGTCCCGTGTTTTCTTCGATTTCGCAATATTTTTGAGAAGATTTCAATTCTATTTCATCCCTGAACACTTTTGTGCAAAAATATAGTTTCTAAAAAACCACACCAATATTAGGATTGCTAAGGGAAAGCTTGAGTAAGCGTATAAAAAATTCGCGAACTTTGAATATTTTGTTATTTTTGAAAATAGGTAGCTGGCAAAGAAACACAAAGATTCTGGATTTGTTAAATAGAAGCACTAAACAGAACCTCTGTAGTAGCGCTAGCGAAATTCTTGCGAATGAAGATCTACACAGTTAACAAACATAATCTACTGATAATTAACAACAACTTCTGGGACTTAAGACCCCAGATATTATTATTATTATTATTATTATTATTATTATTATTATTATTATTTTTATTATTAGTAATCTTATTATTATTGATAATTTATAACTACCGTTGTGGCCGGCGCACCGACCTTCGTCAGAAGACCGATCCATTTCATCGGCCGCAATGTTAGTTCATAAATTATGAGTTGTTTGTGTTTGTTAAACGCGGCTGTCTTCGTTTCCATGTATATAGAAAGCCAGTGAAAGTATGGGGGGATGTTATCTGTAGTAATTGTGATGTAAATGCGAAGAAAGCGAAGTGGACGATAAGATAACTTTCCCGCTGGCTGGGGCCGAAACTGCGACTTCCGCATAGCGCGTCCGATGCTCTACCAACTGAGCTATGGCGGCGGTCATCCCCACGTCCACTTTATGGAGTATATATGTGCATTTAAACCTGGGAGTGTTAGTCAGCGCCGCTAGTAGCCATGATGGCGAGTGTGGAACACTCTTTTTCTGCGTGCTGGCGTCACGACGCAAGCGATCTTTTAACAAGCTGGCAGCTGAACAATGAACCCTCGCATACTACCTGGAGGCATCCAGCCTGTCAGAACGAGACTCTCACTATGAGTGAACGAAAGCGGGACTTTTAAGGACTTTGTTAGACACAACATTAATGAGAACTAACAGACAAGAAAGCCAAGGAATGTATAGGGGATGTTATTTGTAGAAATTATTACGTAAATGTGAACAAACATTAGTGGACGAAAAGATAACTTGCCGCTGGCAGGAACCAAACCTGCTTGGTGATGCCAGCAGGCAGAAAAAAGAGTGTTCCACACTGGCGGTCATGTCTAATCGCGGCGCTGACTAACAATCCCGGGTTTAAATGCACATCTATACGCCATGAAGTAGACGGAGGATGACCGCCGCAGTAGCTGAGTTGGTAGAGCATTTGGCGCGTTATTCGGAGGTCGCAGGTTCGGTCCCAACCAGCGGCAAGTTATCTTTTCCTCCGCTTTAATTTCTTCACATTTCCATTTGAATTACTACAAATAGCATTCCATATACTTTCCTAGGCATTCTTGTCTGCTAGTTCTACTTAATGTTATATATATATATATATATATATATAAAGTCGAAAAAAGAGGACGACAACCGTACGAAACGCAAATTTTACTAACGTTTCGGCAGGAGGGCCTGCCTTCGTCAGAGTAAATTCAACAGGCCACGCAGGGAACGCATATATAAGCGGCTGGCTTCGGTATCGCCAGAATGAATGATTTTACAGATCTTGACATACGATTGCAGATGAACAATTGCAAATCAATAAGTGCACGTGGCTATATACAATGCACGTGACATTGCGCACTATTGAGATGGCACATCTTAGATACAAGGTAACTTCTACGCATCGAACCAGGTTTACAAGAACAAGATAGCATGAAATAAAACCGCAAACTTCGCAAAACCAGATAGAACAGCAATCTACGCGCAGTCGTTCATGTGTACACAAAGGTAGCAGGATACACTTTAAAAAAATAGGTAATCATAATAATAAAAAAAATATATATAAAATCCTTAAGTGCATAAATGATACAATATAAAAACCGCTCAAAGACTACGTTCAAAATCATAAGAGACACAGGCGACAGGCATAAAGGACGCAATAATAGGCAAATAGTTAAACTAGCTCAACCAACCTAGTGCTCCCGAGCTTTCGTTCATTCCGTTAGACAGAGTTTTAAATTTATGAATAAGGAATGATTCCCTAACCACGCGTTCATGATGTGATTTAAAACCCGATTCTAGGATTGTGGCTCGGATGTTATATATATATATATATATATATATATATATATATATATATATATATAGTAAAAGTTCGTTAATTCGACCTGGAGCCCCTGGTTTTCTACGCTTCTCGCACAAGTCGGCCCACAGAGATCACAATATGTTACAAAACCGAACCAAGCCATATTTACCAGAGATGTAAAACAACGAAATAACAGCATTTCTCAGCAGGTGAGAATTCGGACGCTGCGCTGGAACTCTTGGGCAAGCTGCAAACGATGCTCCAGCAGTCGTGACCGAAGAAGCGCAAGCAAATGCAAATTATTGATTACTTTTAATTTTGATTGCGTTAACATTGCCACGTAAATAAACGTGTTTTGGGGCATACAAAGCGTCATATATTTCGACTCTCAGCTCACACAAATGCCTTTTCGCTGCTTGTTTCTGGGGTATCACTGGCTGATCAATTAATTATATTCGCAGTTTAAGCGCCATGTACTTAATTTACGAATTCACCTGCCACAAACGTGTAGTAGCGCCTCATTCGCGAAAACAAGTCCGGAGGTGGCTTCTTTTGGTTCTGCCGGCCCAATCGCCCGATGTTCGTTCATTCTAGAACCGCCCGCTAATTTGAACTATGCTTACTTCGAACAATCTTATAGTACCCTTTCGAGTTCGAATTAACGAACTTTTACTGTATATATATATATATATATATATATATATATATATATATATATATATATATATATATATATATATATATATATATATATATGTGTGTGTGTGTGTGTGCTCGCGCAACTGAGCCAGGGCAGCATGGAAACCACGATGCAACATTGGGAAACCACTTTATCTGTGCCTGTTACAGATCCATTGGAAACAGCGATTGCTCTACGGACAGCCACTGATATCTTATGGTCCTGCCGGAAGGAAGCTGTTAAGTTGAACCTGCACCCAGATTTTGTTCAGGTAAGTAGTGCTAGAAACAAGGTCCGTGCATGTATAGCGTGAGGCTGTGCACTGCAAGTGGTAACGTGAAGCGAGAAATGAATACGTCTACTTAGTGACCGCAGACTCGAAGCATTGCAAAGAAGTACCTAGAAGAAGAATGATTAGGCGAAACGCATTTGGCAAGTATTCTCAAACTGTGAATGCATGTTTACCCTATTTCTTAAGATAGAAGTATACAGCAGTTGCATCTTACGGGTATACTTACTTTTGGGGCAGAAATATAGACGCTTACGAAAAGGGTTCAACTTAAATTGAGGATGGTACGGCAAGCCATCAAAAAAAAGTACAGTGAACTCTGACTTGAGCGAACTTCAAGGCACTCAAAAAAATAGTTAACTGAAAGATCACTAAACTGATTATTCCCTAGAATACGGAACTGCACTGGACACAGCGGTTATCAGGTGAAAAGTGCGAAATGCAATTTATTCTGAAAAGAATTCTGTAATTTTCATTTGAACTGGCGCCCTCAAAGCGCAAGAAAAGATAAAGTTGTCCAGAGAGTGTACTTTTGTATGCACTGCCTCTGGCACAGCTCGCTGCTGTGTCATGAAGTCTCGAAAGTTTCTGTTAGATCCTACAGCCTCGGCTAGAGATACAGGATTTTAACGTGCCTCAGTGATTAGGGGTTGAAAACTCGACTTTCTGCGCAAGCAGAAGGAAAAAAGAGGGAGACAGGAAAGAGCGCTCTTCTAGTCTGCAAAGAAGTATTCCTGCAACAGATTATGACTTGTTTATCGCACTCTTCTTCATGTGGTTGCGCACGAGCACCGGAAACAATTTCTAAATCTGATAGTTCTGCGCAGGTACTGAAGCGCACGTGGCTCGATTTCGTCAGCCGCACGGCCGCTTTGCCTCGGCGGCGCTGTATGCAAAAGCGATGTTGCACCACCGCCGTTGGACAGGAGATCTGGGGGCGGCACGCATCGGCTAGCCAATGCTGAAGAGTGCAAACTTCACTTAATTGATCTGCAGAGTAAGCCCGGGTCCGCAGATCAAGTTCGTTCAACTGAAATATTCACTATTCAGAAATTCGCTTGACTGAAATATTTTTGCATAGAGTGCACAAGAAACCCGTCGGGGATTTTCCAAAAGTTCGTTATTCTGAAATATTCGTTAAACGGATGTTCGTCCAACTGAGTTGACAGTAACACGCACTTTTGTTTGGCTAAGACGAATCCGAGGGGAAATCCATTTGCTTTTTCTTCTATGGCATTTGGAATTAGGTAGTGGGCAGAGTTCGGCGACGATAGGTGCCGACCTCGATAGGTCGATAGGCCGGCGAACTTATGTGCCGGGCGTTTTGCCCACTGCACTGTCGACGCAACATGTGCGAGGCTTCACAATCGCGCCTGATATCTTTGTCATGTGGTGCGTGTAGGAACGGAAGAAAAATTGACAAACGGCTGCAACGAAAGAAGAAGAAAGCTGCTGTGACACCGGTATATTAACAACGGTAAGAGAAAAAAAGAAGGGTGACGCGAGAGACCCTCATGTCGCGATCATCTAGGGAAGAAAAAAAACATGGCTGATCCCTCCGTCATAGGAATCGGTATAACACGATAGTGGAAAGTGTCTTCAAAGAAGTAGTGCTTATTGTGTAGTGATAATGAGAGTTCGTACAACGTCTATTGCTGTTTTACACCTATAGCACCGTTTGACGTGGGTGCACCCACGTCAACGCCTAGTGGCACATCCCCATCACGACGACTAACGCCCATGATCATGATTTAACCGCTCTGATAGTTAAACTTTTGAAGCTATACCTGCACACAGCGTATCACGAATCGCGAGTAAAGATGACATCAACAAGCACGTAATAAACACTGGTACTGTGCACTTCTTCAAAGCGTCGTCACTGAAGGAGAGAAACGGCACGGCGTGCACTCCTGAGGGATGCGGTAACCTACGCCTGTGCTCCTGCATACACTACCATACTGCGCTTCATCAACACGGGAGGCAGAGCTTCAGCCGCGAACGCGCGCAGGCGTTCGGCGTCCCGCTTGCCTCCGTCTCGCTCCACCAAGGCACCACATCCGTACGTCGACATCATTGCCCTTCTGCACCGCTTACTGCAGCAGTTTAATTGGTCGGTGCTATCGAACTTGAAGTAGTCGGCTGCGAAACACCGTTGGTGCATGTGGAAGCGCACTACTCCGACAACGAGCCGTCAAACACGCTAACACGAAGCAAAAGGCTAGAGTGACACATAACTGCGTCTAGGCGACTCCCGATGCTAGCTCGGGCAGCGTTTGTTGCTGCTATTGCTGCTATCGAGACGCTTTCACCACGGCCGCCTGGATCATCGGCGCGCGCGGACCTCCGAGATTGATCGCCGGCACGCAATCTCGGACGCCATGATATAACTGCGTCGTCGACGAACCGTTCTCTATCGGTGCTAGTGTGGTGCCGCATTACTTCTCTTCATCGCTCACAGACGGCGGCACCGCCCACCGCCGCCAACAGAGAGCACCGAGCGAGAGAGATTGCGTGGGAGATATAAGGCGCGTTGGTAACATGTTCTCCGTCTGCTTCTTTAGCTCAGTGGGTAGAGCGTCGGGCGCGTTACCGTTGCCGGCGAAGGAGTCAGAGGTTCGATTCCCGGCGGGGGGAACATTTTCACAATAATTTTTCTTTCTCATTTGGTGGCGTTAATTATATCAACGTCATATCCGTAACGGATATGCTTGGTGGACCCCGGCATAAAACACTTTCGTGTTAAAAAGAAAAAGCCGGTGCGTGAGAAGGAAAACAACAGCGGAAGAAGCAACCATGCGGAGAAGAAATCCTGGCTCCTGGCGATGCCTTATGTCCTTGACCTTATGGCTGTAAACGGTGGACACGAGTCCTTAACCTGTCCAACAGTGCGCCTTCACTTCTTCGGTCCTGCGGTGAACTTCGTAACGCCCCACCTGACTGCCAGTGGAACTTCGAGCGCCAAGCGAACCACTTCGAAGCAACGCTTCTGGGACGCTCCTGAAATATGCAGCAGTGCTAACGGGGGATGTGTGCTGTCTAACTTTTTTTCTCTTCATATACGCAAACTATGGGCTGTACATAGCAATTCCTTGGTTTTCCGACAGTGTATAACGCGAACTATTTCTGCGTTTATTAAATGCGGTTATGTGTGTATGTTCGGCAGAGAACGCTTGCTTCGTCCTGATTTCTTACGTGAAATTCACGTCTGTTAAGCTGCTATTGTGGCACTGTACACTCCGACAGTCGCTCACTTATTCTCTTTCGCATGGTGTTCTTTGTTGGCGGGGCGGTGTTACCATCTGGGGGAGCGGTGAAGTGAAGTACTGCGTCATGACACACACGACTGCCGATAAGGAGTGATTTGGGGACGACGCAGTTAAAAGGGCCCCTCACCAGGTGTGACCATATCGAACTCACAACAGCACGTGACACTTGGAGAATTAATCGTGGCGAGATGTGCAATTTGTGGAATATGTTTCTAAATACATGGAATATGTTCATGGAATACATGAATTGAAGTATGCCTCTATTTATTTATCTTTTATTTCTTTTTTTTGTGATTCGAATTGCAATGAGACGCTAGAAGTGCCTCCATTTCGCATGCCTTCGTGTTCTCAACAGTTCTCGTCGCTCCTGCTTCGTGCAAGCGCTAGCCCTGACTTCGAAACTCTGTAATTTTCCACCTTGTTCTGCAGCGCTCCGTTGGGGCTCATTTGTCCTCTCACGTCTACTTCAATGTTCATGCGGCACTGGTTTACGATACCTTTTTACATGGGGACAATTTTCTGGGGCAGCACAGCCAAAGTTACGCGGTCAGAGCTTCTGCAAATGTGTTTCTCCGCCAAGCACTTCGTTCGCAGGCGGTGTCGAGTTTGATTTTGCAAGCGTATTCAACATGTGCGTTTTCGTACACATACCAACCGCTTATGATATTATCTACAAAATAGCCTTATGAAATATAGTTCATGTATAGCTTTGATTGAAAGCTATCTCAAGCCTTCGTATACTTATGGATGCAGCTCTGAAGGAACAAATATCTGTAATCCTAAGCTCCTCGGAGATCTACGTCCGTAAATGGTGTATATAAATAGCCTCCATGCCGGCGCAAGCATGGCGCGTCGTATAGTAGTTTAAGGCAGCGCGCTGTGGAGTGAGGGGTCACTGGTTCGAATCCCCGGTCGGGTGCTTGAAAATTTTTTTCTGCTGATTAATTATTCTTTGTGCCTTTATATATATATATATATATATATATATATATATATATATATATATATATATATATATATATATATATATACACACAATGGCGCAGTCGTCGAAACCCAACTCCTAGCTTGAGACAACGCGTCTTCCCGGGGAACGCCGTCACGCTTCCTCAGCGATGGAACCCGCAAGTCGACCACCGCCGCAAGTATCAATTCCACCACCAGTGGACGGCGTCCAGGCCTCCATTGCGCTTCCGAGGAATTACTTGACCGGCAGCAGGCTCCTTCGCGCCGACGATGTGCACGGGCTCGTCTCGCCTGGTGACGTCGCTCCTTGTTCCCATGGCGAGTATCTCATGACCGAGACTCTGCCATCATCTGAGCCGCCAAGGGACGCCGTCCACGCTTCCTTGGCCATGAACCTCGCCGCCGTGAGCGCTGCGACCACCGCATACTCCACGGCCGCAACTCCTGGCTCACTGGGAATTTCACCCTACAGCGAAACGGAGCTTTTCCGTTTCCTCACACAACTGACAGAACGTCTCGACCATTTGGCGCCGCTGAACTCCGAGTTCTCGCCTGCCGTTTCACTATCAGCGGCAACTATTCGGGCAGTACCGGAGTTCCATGGCTTCCAAGATGACGTCTTCGGGTGGATTGAGACCGTCAACGTACTCGGCACCCTCCATGCCTGGCCGGAAGACCGAAAATGGCTATTTGCCATCGACCGCCTTCGCGGTGCAGCCAAGGCATGGCACGGCTACGAAGGCGTCAAACAAAAATCCTGGTCCGAATGGTGTGCAAAGTTGACGAGCCTCTTTCGCCCACTTTTTGATTCCTGCGACACCAATCCTACCAACGGAGTCTCTACTCCGCATGACATTTGCGAACCACACCACCTCGACGGTGCAGCTCGGGCCCTTACGATCCGACCCTCCATCGGTGGCCAAGATCAAGGGAACAGTCCCGACGGTGTACCTGCGCCCTCCACCAACGTCCCTACCCTCAGATTTCAAGCTCCTGAGAACCTGCCACCAGATGGTACAGCTGTCTCCTGCAGCTCCTTCACGGCAAACATCGCGGAACGCGCCGCGACAGACACCGACAAAGACCAGGTGGACTTCGCGGTTGAGAACTCAAACTCATTGTCGCGACCCACCTCACGACCTTCCTTTCTCGTGAACCAGGCTGCCTCTAAGACACAGAAGCCGATCACGCGGGTCCCAAGCTTATCTTCACCTTGGCACGTGGAGAAGCCGACACCTCTATTTGTCACCACGCCACCAGTTCACAAGCTGGGCGAGCCTATGCCAGCAATCGATATTAATGTGCTCTCAGACACCCCAGAGCTACCCACGCCAAGTTCAGCGCAGTCATTGGCAGATTGCGCAGATGAACAAAGTGCCCTGAGTGACAGCCAAGTTTCTGGTACAAGAGACCTGCCAATACAGCCCACGTGCGCCGATGGCTTGATTGATGACCTCCGCAGCGATGTTGTCACATCCATGACCCCGCAGTCGACGACGTTCCATCCCGTTCCATCCATCCCGTTCAACGACGTCTCTCAGATGGAGGCCGGAAGGACCAGCAAGGCTGTCGACATCAATGACATGCCACTTCGATCCAAGTGCCGCTCTCTGACGACCAAAGAAGGGGAAGTTTTGCGGCAGACACAGCATCCAATTGTGTGCGGCTCCGCTAAAGTAGTGGGTACTGATGACACGGCATTGCGGAAGCTTCTTTCGAGGTTGCAGAAAAAGTGTAAGCTGCTAGCGTCGTCCTCTGCCGCTCGCCACGTTAGACCACAACGCAACGGAGACATTCAGCGACCACCCCGACACAGCCAGTGCCGCCCCCCAGAATGTTCGACAGATCGGCAAGACATGTCGCGGCGTAAAAAGGACAGACCACTGCGGCACAGTCAATGCCGCCCGCCAGAGACGATTTCGGCAGCTGGTCATACTTCGTTGCAGTCGCGGCCGAGTGTAAGGATGACAGCGCCACTGAGGCGCGGGCGCGCGCTAAGCTACTGGAGAAAGAGGAGAACGAAGTGGAGAATAAGAACAGCCTGCCCGCAGCAAGGGCGTTGTCTCTTGTGTCTCTCCTTGACAATATATATATATATATATATATATATATATATATATATATATATATATATATATATATATATATATATATATATATATATATATATATATATATATATATATATATTGTCACCAGGCAGTAGTGGGTTTAGGGCATAAAGCAGTAGAGGGTCCTGGTCTGGGAGAGACAACTACGAAGTGTGAAGAGACAGGCTTCAGCCCGCCATTGTGTTAGTGATTGTCTCCGCCTGTAAGAATCTTTAAATATACATTTCCCCGTAACATTATTGGTGGAGGTGCTGGGTACGCCTTCCTGCGTTTCCGCGGCAAACCAACACGGAACTTCGGAGCGGTCGTCGCGTCCCTTTGACTGCAATGGCGCAACAGGGATTAACTGCCCAGCAACAGCAGCAGCAGCAGCAGCTGCCCCATGTGGTTCTCCTGCCTCCACGAGACCCCGGAACCTTCTCGGGCACCGACAAAGACAAGGTGAATGTAGAAGACTGGATCACTATGTACGAGCGCGTCAGCGAATATTATCGGTGGGACCCCACGTTGATGCTAGCCAACGTTGTCTTTTACCTGAGGGATACGGCACACGTCTGGTATGAGACGCATGAGTCCGAGTTGACCAGCTGGGACATTTGCAAGTCGAATCTCATCGAGTTGTTCAGCAGGCCATTTGGGCGACAGCAGGCCGCGAGAAAAGACCTGGAATCCCGCGTGCAGACGTCGACGGAATCGTACGTTTCCTACATTCAGGACGTATTGGGCCTTTGTCGAAAGCGAAACCGACAAGATCGCATCTATATTTAAGGGGATTGCCGACGACGCCTTCAATCTATTGATTGTTAAGGATTGCGCCACCGTCGACGCAGTTGTCAAGGAATGTCAGCGTTTCGAGCACGCCAAGAGCCGTCGCATCAGCCGCCAGTTTGCGCGTCTGCCTAATACTGCAGCCACATCGACCTGCGAAGACTCCCCCCATATTCACGCCAGCCACTTCGTCCGAAAATGTCACTCGTATCGTCCGCCGCGAACTCGAAGCAATGGTTCCTGCAGCCGTCCCTTCCGACGTCCCTCAAGCTAACGCATCCACCGTCTCGCTCATACAAGCAGTCGTCCGCCAGGAGATTGCGAATCTCGGCTTCCCACCTGTTTGCAGTATTCGCACTCCCGATAGTTCTCCTGCGGCGGTCAACCAGATCCCGGTGCACCCTCCACGCTACCGAAACCCAGCTGACTGGAGGACGACAGATGATCGACCGATTTGCTTTCACTGCTCTCGCGTGGGACACATTGCGCGTTACTGTCGCAATCGTTGGTCGTCGACTTCATCCTGGAACACTGGGACATGGCGTCGCTTTGAAGGCAACTCTCACAGGTTTCCTCCTCGGTCCGATCTCCAGCCTGCTGATACCAACGTCCCGCGCCGAAGCTTTAGCCGATCACCGTCACCCCAAGGGCGTCGATCTCTGTCGCCGCTGGTTTCTCGATCCACGTCCCCTGCACGGCCTGGACCCTCGACCTCGGGAAACTAGACCATGCAGCTCCCGGAGGTGACGCTGCATCAACGACCCGGTCTGAAAATCCTCTCTTGACGATTACTACACGCCGAAACATTTTGGACATTTTGGTGGACGACGTTACCGTTACAGCCCTCATAGACACTGGTGCACAAATTTCAGTCATGAGCGCTGCTCTCCGTAAAAAACTGCGCAAAGTGATCACGCCCTCTCTTAAGTGTGCTGTAGTAGTTGCTGATGGGAGCACCTCTAGTGTTCTTGGCATGTGCACCTCTCGTGTGTGTATTGCTGGCCGTCAGACCATCGTATTGTTCGCCGTACTTCAGCAGTGCCCGCATGACGTGATACTGGGCCTCGACTTTCTCTCGGCGCACTCCGCCCTTATCGACTGCTCGACGGGCCTTCTTCACCTGGAACTGCCTATTGACGCCGCCGTTGCCCATGATGCTCCAAGCCGCTTATGTGCAACCGAGTTCCTCCATCTTCCGCCACAAGCCACGACGTACGTACAGCTCATGTCTGATCCGCCTGTGCCCGATGGTGAATATGTTGTTTCACCTATTACCGACGTCGTGTTGAAGCATTCCGTTGCTGTCCCGCACACTGTTGTGAGAGTACGCCGCAACCAGACCTCTTTGCCTCTTTTGAACTTTGGTTTGACCGCACACGTGTTACCTGCCGGTATTACGCTAGGCGTCGTGTCATCAATGCAAGAATGCGATATCTGTGAATTGCCAGCTGACGGACCTAGTTCGCATGTCAACTTGCTCACTGCGCCCAGCCTTCCACGCATTGACATTGAGAAAATGATAGCGCCAGATCTTTCGCCCTCTGAAGCACAAGATCTCCGCCGTCTCTTGACATCCTATGCGGATATATTCGATCTTGACAACCGCCCTCTAGGCCAAATATCGGTTGTGACCCACCACATCAACACCGGCGATGTCAACCCAATTCATCGGCGCCCCTACCGTGTATCTGCTACCGAACGCACTGCTATCCAGAAAGAGGTCGAAAAGATGCTCGCCAAAGGTGTTGTCGAACACTCATCTAGTCCGTGGGCATCCCCGATCGTGCTTGTCAAGAAGAAGGATAATGCATGGAGGTTTTGCGTTGATTACAGACATCTCAACAAGGTCACTAAGAAGGACGTATACCCCTTACCACGAATAGATGACGCACTCGATTGCCTTCATGGCGCCAAGTTTTTCTCGTCCATTGACCTTCGATCTGGTTATTGGCAGATCGCCGTTGACCCACTAGACCGTGAAAAAAACGCATTTGTGACCCCCCGATGGGTTATATCAATTTACAGTCATGCCGTTTGGGCTTTGCAATGCGCCCGCCACCTTTGAGCGCATGATGGATTCCCTCCTGCGCGGCTTCAAGTGGACTACTTGCTTGTGCTACCTCGATGATGTAATCGTTTTTTCGCCGACATTTTCAAGCCATCTTGAGCGACTCTCCAGTATTCTCGAGGTATTCCGCAACGCTGGTCTACAGCTGAACTCCTCCAAATGCCGTTTCGGCCGACGCGAAATAACTGTACTTGGTCACCTTGTTAACGCCGCTGGTGTCCAACCCGATCCCGAAAAAATTCGCGCAGTGACACAATTTCCCGTACCCTCTTCTGCTAAGGATGTCCGGAGCTTCCTGGGTTTGTGCTCCTATTTCCGCCGCTTCATCCGGAATTTTGCCGATATTGCGCGTCCTCTCACAGAGCTACTCAAAAAGGACGTCGCCTTTACTTGGAATTCGCCTCAAAGTGCTGCATTTTCGGCGCTTATTGCTGCCCTCACAACTTCGCCAATATTAGCCCACTTTGATCAGACCGCACCGACAGAAGTTCCGCACTGACGCCAGTGGCCACGGGATTGGTGCTGTTTTAGCTCAGCGTCAACATGTACGTGACTGCGTCATCGCCTACGCCAGCCGCCTTTTGTCCACTGCAGAGAAGAACTATTCAATCACCGAAAGAGAGTGTCTTGCTCTTGTTTGGGCTGTTGCTAAATTTCGCCCGTACCTGTTCGGCCGCAGTTTTACTGTTGTAACTGACCATCATGCCCTTTGTTGGCTTTCTTCGCTCAAGGATCCCACGGGCCGACTCGGTCGTTGGTCTCTCCGCCTCCAAGAATACACCTTCGCGGTCGTGTACAAATCCGGACACCTCCATCAGGACGCCGACTGTCTGTCACGCTATCCAGTGGATCCGCCAGACGCCGCAGACGGAGCCACTGAGCCGTGCGTCTTATCAATATCAGACTTTCTCGATATAGCTTATGAGCAACGCCGCGACTCGGCTTTACGTCCCATCATAGAAAGTCTGAGTTCCGCTACGCCAAGCACCTCACTGAACTTGTACTTTCTCCACGACGGGGTTCTCTACCGCCACAACATGCACCCCAACGGCCCTGACCGCCTTCTCGTCGTGCCTTCCCATTTGCGAGTAGATGTTCTCCGCCAGCTTCACGATGAACCTACCGCCGGTCACCTGGGAGTCACACGCACTTACGATCGCGTCCGACGCCGTTTTTTCTGGCCCCGCCTATATCACTCTGTGCAAAAGTACGTCGGCAGCTGCGACCTCTGTCAACGTCGAAAAAGACGAACATCGCTTCCAGCTGGCCTCCTTCACCCTATTGAAATCCCTGCTGAACCATTCTACCGCGTAGCGCTCGACCTTCTCGGGCCATTTCCCACGTCTGCATCTGGGAACAAGTGGGTTGCCGTAGCGACCGACTACGCGACACGTTACGCGATCACCCGCGCTCTTCCAACCAGCTGCGCTACCGATGTCGCTGACTTTCTACTGCATGACATCATATTGCATCACGGTGCTCCTCGACAGCTCCTCACCGACCAAGGCCGATACTTCTTATCCCGCGTCATCCAGGATATCGTTCGTTCCTGTTCTACAAACCATAAATTCACGACGGCATACCATCCACAAACTAATGGACTTACGGAGCGCCTGAACCGCACTATCACCGACATGTTGTCGATGTATGTTTCTGCAGATCACCGCTACTGGGACGCAACGTTACCCTACGTCACGTTCGCTTATAACTCGTCCAGGCATGACACCACAGGCTATTCCCCGTTCTATCTCCTTTATGGACGTGAACCATCTCTGCCCCTCGACCCACTGCTTCCCGCTGATTCAAGCTCACCGGTCACATACGTTCGCGACGCCATAGCACGAGCCGACGCAGTACGACAGATCGCCCGAGAACGGCTCATTGTATCTCAAGCCTCACAGAAAGCCCTGTACGATCGCCGCCACCGGGACGTTTCGTATAAAACCGGTTCACTAGTCCTCTTGTGGAGCCCATGTCGTCGCATCGGCCTCTCCGAAAAGTTGTTATTTCGCTATGACGGACCATACAAAGTCCTGCGCCAGGTCACTGATCTCACTTACGAGATCCAGAGAGTCGTCGATTCAGTGGACTCAACGCCACCACCATCTACTTTTGTGCACGTTGTACGACTGAAGCCGTATGTGCCTTCTAACTCTCCACTTCCGTGACAAGCGCCGGGTCGCCGCTTTTACGCCGCGGGGTAGTGTCACGAGGCAGTAGTGGGTTTAGGGCATAAAGCAGTAGAGGGTCCTGGTCTGGGAGGGACAACTACGAAGTGTGAAGAGACAGGCTTCAGCCCGCCATTGTGTTAGTGATTGTCTCCGCCTGTAAGAATCTTTAAATATACCTTTCCCCGTAACAATATATATATATATATATATATATATATATATATATTTTTTCCCAAATACAGGTGCTATGCGCATGTAGCAGTACGCGCACGTGGTCGTGTGACCACTTATCAGTATGTACGCTTCTTCTCACTTTTTCTTTTTTTCTCTCTTTCTCTCGGCACGGCGATGTTATAAAAACGCATCGGCGCCTGGTAAATTTTGTCTTGATGAAGATCGGTCTCCGATCGAAACGTCACCAATAAACAGTTTTTTAGAAGCGTATATATATTTTTCCTATCTTGTTCTACGGCAACCGAAGCCAGACTCTTCATAATCTATATATATATATATATATATATATATATATATACATATCCTGGGACATGACGGTGACGGCAAATTCCGCCGAGAGTGTCCATATAATTCCTATCGCAATAAAACATTCGCAAAAGGGATTACACTACTCAGATAAAACGGAAAAAAAAGTCATTTGTTCTTCGTGGCATGCAAGGAAACTAAGAGGAAAAACATCACACATTACTTCCAGAAAGCATTCTAGAGAGGTGAACGCATTAACGTTTTAAATTCTGGCAATGTCAAGTGCTCTAAATTATAACCTGCTCTCTTGTATGAGTTAAGAAGTCTAGGTGGATGATTACAATGAATTTGATAGGCATAATTCGTTCCAAACGCCGACCCTTCCATACTTCTGGTGTGTGAGTGATATAATGGTATAAATTGACAGATAGGTTGGCAAGTTCACCTAGTAAGATATTGTTACGTTTAGCACTAAAACAGTACTCGCTAGGAGTCTAGTTTTATATATGTTATGGACTTTAGTTATGTTGCATTCCTCAAACAGGTCTTCACGATGAGCCACATACGGTACATTAGCGACGACATTCCTTAATTTTCTGAGAATACGAAATTTATTTAGGTTAAATGGAGTCGTGGTGCTCCATACAAGATGCCTATAATATGTGGCTGTGTGGAAAATTCTGTATATACTAACTAATAAATTTCATTCGATCTCTGCAGGAGTTCGACAAGGTTTGCATTGCAATCAAGCTGTGCTACAGATATGCCGGAAATCCTAAGAAGGTAAATATTGTGTTGCAAAGCAAGCGTTCAAAAAAAATCCCATTTTCGGCAAAAAAGGAGGCTAAAATTCTTTGATCTTTCTCAGCCTTCCAGCGGAACGAATAATTTCAAATAATGTATAAACACGTCAAATTAGAAACACGAGATATATAATAAATAGCCTAGTGTTTCACATGCGGAAGCAAAGTGTGTGGACAGCTGCATGTGATTTTATTTTGTAATTAAACAGCTCTCTATTCTATTCTTCATTACGTATGAGTTGCAGCGGTCTGTGTTCGGATTGCGAGATCTGGTTTCAGTGCGTATAACAACATGTCATGTCTTCGTGAGTAAATTTGCTTGAGAAGAGTGAATTTTTCAATTAGGAATACTGTTACAAGGTCGTGAATTAGGGCAAGTGGGAGCCGGCAGAAAAGGTGTTCTGCCGTTCTACCTGCGAAGTGGCGTCCTGTACAAAACAAAAAGTTGCAGTCTTGCCTCTAGGGCGAAGCAATGAATGCAATAGCAAGAAATTAGAATGTCACACGAAGAACGACAAGCGGCTGGATACGTGCAGCGCACCTCTGTATCACAAAGAAGGACGCTCGAAAAGAACACTTAGCTATACACAGGACAAGCGTGAACTAACAATTGTCACAGTTGTTACGTCTTTGTGTTTGAGCGACGCGCTGCATGTGTCGACAATGCGGAACCCGACGCTCTGAGATATTTCTTTTTCTCCCCTCTGTGTCTTCTGCCACGCGGTGGCGTCTGACGCCAAGTGTGCCCGGTGTTCATTTTTTTCCCTTAGAAATCATCAGTGGGTAGAGAAGGGGACCACTTATTCGTGCGCGTCTCAACAGCAGTTTTCAGTTTGAAAGAAAATGTAGGAGCGTTGCGTGATGGAAAACGCGCTCAAGCTCCTCCGAGATCTGCGTACCGCGAGCGATAAATGTTGCATATAAATAGCTCGCCGTTATATCGCCGGCACACACATTGCGCGAGGCTGTGTTTGCTAGCGCAGCGAGCTGCGGAGCGAGGGGTCGCTGGTTCTAATCCCCGGTCAGGTGTTTTGGGATTTTTAAGTGCCAAGCATATCTTAGCGAACTTTGGCGACTCTGAGCGTATCTATCTATCTATCTATCTATCTATCTATCTATCTATCTATCTATCTATCTATCTATCTATCTATCTATCTATCTATCTATCTATCTATCTATCTATCTATCTATCTATCTATCTATCTATATGGCCGCCTACGACTTTGTGCTCTCCAGACCGTATCGTTAATGGGATTTATACCAAAATTGGCGTGGCATAACATGACTGTATGACGAACATGAATGACTGGTCCTATCATGAAAATCACGACCAACTTGCCATGAACGCTATGATTTACACGCCATGGCCCTGGTGTTCCTGCGACCGTTTCCTTAACTTGATATATCCAAACACTTGTATGACGAGACATTTCTGCATGACCAACATAAATGACAGGTGGTAATATGAAAATCATGACGTGCACGTCATGTACGACATGATTTACATGACACGCTCATGGTGTGCTGACGGCCGTTTCGCTAGCTTGATGTAGACCAAGTTTGGTATTGCATGACGTGACTGTATAACGTAATCATGACATGTCTTGTGTAACATGACTTGCATGCCACACTCATGCCAGGCTCGCGGCCGTATTGATAGCTTTATATACATCAAATTTCGTATTCCGTGACGTGACAGCATGATGAACATAAATGACAAGTGGTAATATGGAAATCATGACGTGTGCAACATGACTCCCATGCCACGCTCATGGCGCGCTCGTGGCCGTTTCGCTAGCTTGATACACACCAAGTTTGGTATTGCGTGACGTGACCGTAACGAACATAAATGACAAGTGGTCATATGGAAATCATGACATCTCATATGCAATATGACTTGCATGCCACGCTCATAACACGCTGGCGGTATTTCGTTAGCTTGATATAGACCACATTTGGTATTGCGTGATGTGACTGTATGACGAGCATAAATGACAAGTGGTAATATGAAAACCATGACATGTCCCGTGCAACATGACTTGCATGCCATGCTCATGGCATGCTCGGCAGCCGTTTCGCTAGCTTAATACACACCAAATTTGGTATAGGGTGACGTGACTGTATGACGAACATTAGTGGCAGGTGGTAACATGAAAATCACGGCACGCATGTCATGTACAACGCATTTTACATGCCACGCTCATGGTGCGCTTGCGTCCAGTTCGCTAGCTTGATATACTCCGAAATTGGTAATGCGTGACTTGAATGCATGACGAACATAACTGCCAGGTGGTAACATAAAAATCACGACACGCATGTCATATACAAGGTGATTTACATGTGACGTTCACGCTGCACTTGCGTCCAGTTCGCTAGCTTGATATAGACGAAAATTTGTATTGCACGACGTGACTGTATAAGAGCACTGCACTGGCCGGGAATTTCAGCCCGATCCCGGCCCGGGCGCGGAATTTGTTTAAACTTACCCGCCCGAACCCGACCCGGTGACTCACAGCGAAACCCGGGCCCGACCCCTACCGGAAGAAAAAATTCGCCTACCCGGCCCGGCCCGGTCCGGCAAGCCGATAATATGGGTGGTGTCGCCCGAACACGGAATCGACAACAAGGTGTTTTAAGGGGCAGATATCTACGCTTTGGTGGGGATGCCTCGCTAACAATTGTACTTTAACCCTACGATAATTTCTTGTGAAAAGGAGATCCCGGTATAAACAGCTGAGCTATATACTGAGTGCATTGAATGTTTGCTTGGCAGTGGTACAATGTGCCTACTTTTTCTGCTCGTACTATGGGGATGCATTCAAGGCTTAGACAGACACCTGTCTGGCCGGGAAGCCTCATTAAATAAAAAGACGAGGGCACCCACCACAAGAGAATAAAAATTTGTTGACGATGCGGGACCCTGAATGGGGGGCCTTGTTCTGAATGATTGTGAGCAAGGTTCCCGTTCTGGGTGGCGAAACATCGACGATGTGGATCATCAAGCGGGTTTTGCAGCAGGTAATGTAGCAAGAGAAGTGATTTGCAGCATGAAATCAGCTTCACCACAAAGCACAATAAAAACACAGGACACAAGGAACACAACGCCCTCTTCCCTTTGTTTCCATGGCGGTCTATAAAAATTTAAAGCATGCTGTAACGAAGAAGAAGAAGATGTTTAATTGGAAGAAGGAGGAGAGGTCGGCCTGGAAAGCGGGTTTCTGGCCTGCTACTCCTCACGGGGTTAAGGGGAAAAGGGAAAGAGACAAAGGGAGACATGATGACAGGTGACTATGGTATGGCACAATGAGCACACACTGTCCTGTGCGGGGTAGGAGAAGCACGAAAGTCTCTGTGCATTAGTTACGCTATAGCACACGCTCTGAAGACGAGCATCTAAGCCTGTCTCGCTGTGAAAAAGCCAATGGCGCACCCTTCTGTATATGCAGCCCCTGTCTTCAGCTATGTAGCACCTTTCCATAGCAAGAGAAATAGAGAAAGAAAGCCAGGTTTATTACGTTGTTGTAACAACACTAACCTAGACAAAAATCACAGCATATCCACGGAGTGAATGATGATGAGTGAGTGAAGCTCCGGAGGTTCATCGGGAAACTGTGATTCTTCCGTGAAATTCGCCCAGTACATCATCAAAGACGTGACAAACAGTGTGTGTATATTGCCACGCGCGATTCTTTTACTGTACTCGGTTTCCGCCCTCACAAAGACTATCAGCAGTACTCGGCGCAGACCGCGCCTTAATGTTCCAGAAGCTTCTCGGTTGTAGCAGATCGTTTTGTTAAGATTGCCCGCACGACGCTAACACTCAAGATTATTCCAGAGCTTGCATGACGACTAGTAATAAGGCTAGAATGTTCGACGCGTGATTTATAAAAGCCGGCGCGTTCCAACGAAGTTCAGTTGATCGACGGCCGACGCTCGGTTCGCCGCTATCAGTGCCAGCGTGTATTGCTGTAATCTTACTTTCCGTTTACCGGCCACAAGTTCGGCCTAATAAACAGTTTCATCCCGGACACGTGGCCTGCTGCCTTCGTCGACGTCACGACCACGTGACATCTGGTGGAGGTGCTGTTCCTTCATGTTCCGGACGCCCCCGTCAAGCCGTGAACCCAGCCACACCGAAGCCCCCGTGAAGCAACGAGCTAGCCGCAGGCTGCAAGGCTTGCAGCCAGAGCACGGACTCCTGCCGGAAAACACCAGGCAAACCAAGACTTCGACATCAACTGCAGCGACGATGACAGCCCCTGTGCCGCCTGCGCCCGTCCCTGCTCCGGCAGCAGAAAGAGCCGCCGACTTTTCGCGGTTCACCATGTGAGGATCCAGAAAGCTGGCTGGAGGAATACGAGCGGGTCGCCACGTTCAACAACTGGGACTGCGGCGAGAAGCTCCGCCACGTCTACTTCGACCTTCAAGACGGTGCAAGGACCTGGTATGAGAATCGAGAGTCCTCGCTAACATCATGGGACCTCTTCCGCTCCGGATTTCAGAACACCTTCAGTAGCATCGTCCAGAAAGAAAGGGCTGAAACACTTTTGGAAACCCGTGTACAGCTCCCCAACGAGAATATCGGAATGTACACTGAAGAAATGACTCGCCTGTTCCGTCATGCAGACCCCGCTATGCCCGAGGAGAAGAAGATCCGCTTCCTGATGCGGGGCTATCAAGCAGGAACTATTTGCCGGCCTTGTACGCAAGCCGCCCACGACGGTCATGGAATTCGTCTCAGAGGCCACGACGATCGAAAAGGCCCTTGAAATGCGTACGACGCAGTACAACCGGCGGATTCCCCTAACGACCTACGGAGAGAGTCACGCGCTGCAATCCGACGACCTGCGCCAGACCATCAGGGCCATAGTTAGGGAAGAGCTGCGTAAGCTGTTGCCATCCTCCCAAAATCAAGTGGATTCTCTCGCTGACGTCGTGCGCCAGGAGATCCAGCAATGCCTGGGCGTTCCTCAGCTAGCAGAGCAACAACCGCAGGCTATGAGCTACGCTGCTGCAGCGCGTCGTAACGCTCCTACACCGCGCCCACGTGAAGGCTTCACACAACCGCAGTTCCGCCGCCAGACGCCGCCGCCGCCACCACCACCGACGCCATACCGTCTACCCACCGGCCAGCGCAACGCTCCGAGAAAGACCGACGTTTGGCGCACCCCTGACCGCCGCCCACTGTGCTATCGCTGCGGAGAAGCTGGCCACACCTACCGCCGCTGCCAGTACCGCCAGATGGGACTGCGTGGTTTCGCCATCGACGCGCCGCGTCCACAGCGGCGGGGTGAAAGGCCACGCGACATCGCCGACTACCTCGCAGGAGCTCAGTGAACACCCCGACGACCATCCCGCTCGCCGTCGCCTGGCCGCTACATGTCGCCGCACCGCCGGCAGTACGCTGGCCCAAACCGGGGCCCATCTCCTAGCCCTTACTCGGAAAACTAAGGGCAGCAATCGATGGAGGTGCGGTTGCTGTACGACGAACAACCGAAGATCATCCGGCGCCGACGACGACGATGTCGCAACGAAATCTAAAGAACCCGTCGCAAGACAAACGAGGCCCTGGCGTGGAAACTTCACAGCCCGAAGAAGACATCACTACGCAACGTGGAATCGGCGGAACAAGCCGACGCAGCCATGACCCGACGCCGCGACCTAACCGCAACGCGAGACGAGGAACTAGCGACCTCGAAGTTCTTATCGACGGCCACGGCGTGACCGCTCTCGTCGACAGTGGGGCCGACTATTCCGTCGCCAGTGGGCCATTCGCCGCCAAGCTGAAGAAAGTAAAGACCGCTTGGAGTGGACCCGAAATTCCGGACAGCTGGAGGCCTACTGATAACGCCGATTGGTGTCTGCACGGCAAGAGTCACCTTCAGTAACCGGACTTTTCCTGCGAGCTTTGTAATCCTGCAAAACTGGTCCAGGGATGTGATACTTGGAATGGACTTCCTAAGTGACCACGGCGCCGTCATCGACCTAAGGTCTGAGTCGATAACACTAACCCCAGACAAAGCGCTCCCACCCCTCGCTACGCCAGGGAACTATGCATTGAATGTGATAGAAGAGCAGGTGACCGTTCCGCCGCTCTCCAGCGTCATTATTTCCGTCGGCACCGAAAACCCTGCGAACCTTGAAGGCGTCATCGAGGGCGATCAGCACCTACTCCTGAACCGTCAAATTTGCGTCGCAAGAGGCATAGCCGAGCTGCGTGACGGTAAGCAAAGGTAGTGCTGACAAAATTCAGCCACGAATATAGGCACCTCAACATTGGTACGACGGTCGCCTACATCGACAAATGCGTGGTCGCCAACAATGCTTTCGTCCCTCTTCGATGCTGCCGAACCTGTTTCGACGAATCGAGGTCCCGAACCTGATTTCGACGTCAACCCGAGCCTCCCGAAGAGCAATCAAGACCAGCTCAAAAGTCTGCTCTTGCAATTCAAGGAGTGCTTCTCGTCGTCGTCAAGAATTCGACAGACCCCAGTCGCAAAACATCGCATCATAGCATAGGAAAATGCGAGACCACTCCGCCAGAGCCCGTACCGAGTTTCAACGCGAGAACGCGAGGCCGTAAAGCAGCAAGTCGACGAAATGCTGCGCGACATCATTCAGCCTTCGAAGAGTGCTTGGGCGTCACCCGTGGTGTTAGTGAAGAACGACGGAACCCTCCGTTTTTGCGTCGATTATCGCCGCCTGAACAAAATCGCAAAGAAGGACGTGTATCCTCTCCCACGTATCGACGACTTCTGGACCGACTCCACAACGCGAAGTATTTTTCGTCGATGGACCTCAAGACCGGCTATTGGCAAATCGAGGTCGATGAGAGAGACCGAGAGAAGACTGCATTTATCACAATAGATGGCCTCTTCGAGTTCAAGGTCATGCCCTTCAGTCTTTGCTCGGCACCTGCGACGTTCCACCGTGTTATGGACACTGTACTGGCCGGCTTGAAGTGGCAGACCTGTTTCGTGTACTTGGACGACGTCGTTGTGTTTTCTTCAAACTTCGACGAACATCTCCGGCGCCTTGAAGCTGTACTTCAAGCAGTCAAGGCCTCTGGACTCACCCTGAAGCCAGAAAAGTGCCGCTTCGCATATGAGCAACTTCTGTTCTTGGGTCACGCCATCAGCAAGTCTGGAGTTTGCCCCGACCCGCGAAAAACAGCTGCAATCGCTGCCTACCCGCCGCCCAAACGACAAGAAGGCCGTTCGCCGATTTCTCGGCTTGTGCGCCTATTATAGACGCTTCGTCAAACAATTTTCACGCATCGCCGAGCCACTAACTCAGCTCACGAAAAACTACGTGGAATTCAAGAGGGGAGCGGCACAAGTCGAAGCATTTCAAGAATTGAAACGACGCCTGCAGACGCATCCAATACTTGCGCATTTCGACGAACACGCCGACACGGAAATCCACACCGAGGCAAGCAGCGTAGGACTCGGCGCTGTTCTTGTCCAGAGAACTGCCGGCGTGGAAAGGGTTATCAGTTATGCTAGCCGGTCGCTATCCAAGGCGGAAGCCAACTATTCCACAACAAAAAAGGAGTGCCTTGCCATCATCTGGGCAACGTCAAAGCTTCGCCCCTATCTCTACGGCAGGCCCTTCAAAGTTGTGAGCGACCACCACGCCTTGTGTTGGCTAGCTAACCTGAAGGACCCTTCCGGTCGTCTCGCAAGATGGAGTCTGAGACTTCAAGAATTCGACATTATCGTCGTTTACAACTCCGGACGAAAACACTCTGACGCCGACTGCTTGTCTCGCGCCCCCCGTCGACCCGCCGCCGCTGGATGACCAGGAGGATGACTTCTTCTTGGCAACCATAAGTGCCGACGACTTCGCCGAACGACAGCGAGCCGACCCGGAACTCAGGGGCCTTGTGGAGTACCTCGAAGGCAAGACCGCCATTGTTCCAAAGGCATTCAAGCGAGCACTCGCGTCGTTTTTCTTGCGAAACGGCGTTCTCATAAAGGAGAATTTCTCGCCACTTCGAGCCGACTACCTTATCGCAGTGCCTGCAGCAATGCGACCAGAAGTCATCCAGGCACTACATGACGACCCGACGGCTGGACACCTCGGACTTTCCCGCACACTCGAAGAGTACAGGAAAAGTACTACTGGCCGCGCCTTGCCACCGACGTCGCCCGCTACGTAAGGACGTGCCGAGACTGTCAGCGACGGAAGACACCGCCCGCAAGACCAGCAGGCTTCCTTCAGCCGATCGAGCCTCCTCGGCAACCATTCCAGCAGATCGGGATGGACCTCCTGGGGCCGTTACCAACGTCGACTTGCGGAAATAAATCGATCGTCGTGGCTACCGACTACCTCACCCTCTACGCCGAAACAAAGGCCCTGCCTAAAGGCAGTGCCGCCGAGGTAGCCAAGTTCTTCGTTGAGAACATCGTCCTGCGACATGGCGCCCCAGAGGTTCTCATCACCGACAGAGGTACGGCGTTTACTGCTGACCTAACTCAGGCGATCTTGAGATACAGCCAGACAAGCCACCGCCGGACCACCGCCTACCACCCTCAGACCAATGGCCTCACCGAGCGTCTCAACAAGACCATCGCCGACATGCTGGCCATGTACGCCGACGTCGAGCACAAGACGTGGGACGCTATCCTTCCGTACGTGACATTCGCGTACAACACGGCCGTACAAGGAACGACGCAGATGACGCCATACAAGTTCGTCTGCGGACGGAGCCCGGCAACGACGCTTGACGCCATGTTACCAAACGTCACCGACGAGGAAAAGATCGACGTCACCGCCTACCTACATCGCGCCGAAGAAGCCCGACAACTCGCCCGCCTGCGAATCAAGAATCAGCACACGACCGACAGCCGCCGCTACAATCTTCGGCGACGCTTCGTGGAATACCAGCCCGGTGACCGCGTTTGGGTGTGGACGCCGATACGACGACGTGGACTTAGTGAAAAACTTATGCGACGATACTTCCGTACCGTATAGGGTGCTTCGACGTCTCGGCACACTCGACTACGAGGTTGTCCCCGACGGCATTTCGAACCCTCAACGGCGCCGTGCGCGACCTGAAGTCGTCCGTGTCGTGCGCTTCAAGCCGTTTTACGCGCGGTAGTGACCCTGAGGACTGTGCTTTTTTGTCATTGGACTTTCGTGCTTGTGCGTATTGTTCATTGAACTTTCTTGATTTATTGTCTTTATTTATTGCTGCACGTATTTTTCCCATGTGTTCTGTTCTAAGCATCGGGACGATGCCTTTTCAGAGGGGGGGCAATGCCTCGCGCGATTCTTTTACTGTACTCGGCTTCCGCCCACAAAGACTATTAGCAGTACTCGGCGCAGACCGCGCTTTAATGTTCCAGAAGCTTCTCGGTTGTAGTAGATCGTTTTGTTAAGATTTCACGCACGACGCTAACACTCAAGATTATTCCAGAGCTTGCGCGACGACTAGTGATAAGGCTAGAATGTTCGATGCGTGATTTATAAAAGCCGGCGCGTTCCAACGAAGTTCAGTTGATCGACGGCCGACGCTCTGTTCAGCAAAAGGGAGCGTTGGGCTAGTTGGTTGGGGTTCATAGTGAACAGCGCAAAAAACACGACAAAAAGAAGAGACTGCACAACACGAGCGCTGACTGACAACTAAATGCTTTATTCAAGCACAAAGAAAAAGGAAGGGAAGAACAAAAATGCGCGCGCACCCTGAGCACATGACGAAAGATAGCAGGCATTCAGCAATTTAAGTATTACTAAGTACTCTGTTCGCCGCTATCAGTGCCAGCGTGTATTGCTGTAATCTTACTTTCCGTTTACCGGCCACAAGTTCGGCCTAATAAACAGTTTCATCCCGGACACGTAGCCTGCTGCCTTCGTCGACGTCACGACCACGTGACTATATATACAAGAAATTTATATTTTGTTCTGGAGCCGTGATTTTCCGTTTTGTTTTCGTTTCTTCGTTGGTCGTGGTTACCGTTTACAGAAACCGTGGCTTCCGTTCCCCCTTCATTATAACGGCTTTATGGTCGGTGAAATGGAGAAAGAGCGGTTCCTGGATGGGTCGCAGTGGAAAGTTTGTAAATACGAGATCGATGCAGGTTTCCTCGGATGGTGGTTGGTTGCATGTGGTCAAACGATATGCATGTGAGACCATATCGATATGCATGTGAGACGATGCCATGTGTTGTATGAACCAACTGTTTTCAGTGATGTCAACGTTAAAGTCACCCACCAGTATGGTAACGGGACACGCTTATTCTTCATCGTCATCGTCATCGTCACTATGCGTCATCGTTATGACGCATAGTGACGATGACGATTGCGTGTGCTGTGCCGTGATGGCAGCGTCATCGTCATCGCACAGGGGTGGCTACGACAACGACACGGGACAAGCCTATGCCCTAAGGAGCTTCGCCCCTAAAATTATAATGCACCACGCGCACCACGTTTACTTTTAGAAATACATAGAAGCAAACGAAAGGAACAAAAAAATGTTTTTTTTTCATTGCATTGTTTTCATCTATCACACCACTGCTAGTATAGAGACTCTAGCAGTTTGTTGTGGCATATTTTACAGCTTGTTCCTTCACGTGTCATTGTGCAAAAAAACCAAATTCTCCAGAGATTCCGGATTTAAGCAGGCCGTGCGCTGTTGCATCACATATCCTGCCACGCTAAAGTTTCTCGCAATGCTTGCGTTAGCCGCAGGTGCGTAAATCTGCCTCGCGAATTGTGAAGGTGTCGCCAGTCGTTGCTTTTAACTTGCACCCCTGGAGGAAATTTAGGATGTCTCTGCGGACTTCTGCACAATTAACATAGTTGTCCAGCTCATGCCTTCATTTATGTCGTTCCCGAATGTTGTCCCACTCTTCAATGTCATCTACAAAACTCCTCTTTGAGTGCTCCTCCTTGCAGTTTTCAGCAGTGTATGCCATGCATGTTTTGCACCGCGCTCTTTCTTTTTATATGCATATATACATTAGCCAACGCCTTCCCAGTGATGTTGTACTGTGAGAAGGTGGTCATTGGACAACGAGGGCATACGACTGACAGGAGATGGACGAAGAGATCTCGATCTATTTTCGGAATTTGTTCCAGTTTAGTAATCAAGGAGCGCATAAGATTTTAGCCGCTTACGCATTAGATGCATAATGCATCTAATGCGTAAAGCATCTCGCCTCATACTTTTTCACAAGATATTCAATCATCCACTTTTGAAAGCTCAGTTCATTACAACTCCATCCTATCGCTCAGCTCGTTTAGATCATCAACATAAGGTACACGTCATTAGCTGCCACACTAACACTTTCCATCATTCCTTCGTCCCACGCACATCCAAAGACTGGAACCTACTTCCCTCGGACATAGTTTCTATTTCAAATCATGACTTGTTTTCTTCTACCATACAGAATTACTTACGGGATGACGCGTGAAGTGTATATTGTATATATATATTTTTTTGTACTTTTTTGCCTTATGTTCCTTTTTGTACTTTTTTGCCTTATACTAACACTTGCATTTAGTGTATTGCCTAACATAAAATATTGATATGCATTGTAATCTATTCATATGTATTCATATGTATTGTATTCATATGTATTGTACCCCACTCCCCTCTGTAAAGCTATTGCGATTGAGGGTAAAATAAATGAAATGAAATGAAATCTGGTTCGAGGTAAAGGGACATCATATGGCACGGAATTCGTAATGGTCTTTTTTCAAGCCAGACATTTCGTAAGCCAATATACCTTGTCCGACGCACGCCTCGTTTAATGGACCTATGTTATTCCTGCACATTCCTACGCTGTTGCGGCAGTATCATGTATGTCTCGCACTATATTGTGCAGGGGTCTCAAACACCCGCGGCCCGCAGCCCGCACACGACTGCCTTCGTCCCATTTTTTTTTATTTTCTTTATGAGCGCGTCGTTAAGCTACAGAGGCATGACAGGTCTAAAGCATTTTCTTGTGAGGCACCCCGTGCGTCCAACATGCGTTTATACATAACCGTGAAAGAAAAGCCTGTATTTTTCAGAATCGGCGTCCAGTTTTTAGTAATTTTGGAGATAGGTATAGATATGTTGTTTGAATGTGGCTACCAAATACCCTTCGGAAATAACCGATATATGAGTTATGGGAAAGGTTGTTCAAATGACAAAATTAGGTGACATTTGGTACAACCTATTCCTCACCACACCCGCTCCTACCCACTGTCCTGCCCCTTGCGGGAGTAAATTTTCATAAATGTAGACTATTAGCTGATGCAAGTTGGAGATTCCTGCTATAGCGGAACAAGATGAAAGCTCAGACGCTAACATTGTGGCCGCACAAAGCAGGCTGTGCAAGTCCATCTCACGTGACATGACCACTGGGAGCCGTGACGGAGCCACGGAAAACAAATGTCTTTATAGGGATTTATGTAACGAGACTCCGTGCAGTCCTTTTGTTATAGCGGAGGGCTGAAATATTCAATAACGTTTTTCAGGTTTAGAGGCTGTTGTGAAGATAGGTTATAAATTTATTATATTAGTTTAATTACTGTGATCACAGAATATTATTTGGGATATAAAATAATAAAGAATGCGAACAACTCCCAGAATAGCCAGATGTTAACTATATAAGCGCCTGGTCTATTTACTTTTAGTTCACCCGTTTCAGATAAATAAAATAATCCCGTATGCAAGAAGCAAAAGAACTTCAATATTTGTACAACATAGAACTCCATATAGCTTGCCCGACATAAAAGATTCATTTTTTCGAGATAAAATGTGAAACATATAATATGTATGCCCAACGTCTTTGTAACAAACTTAAAGGGACACTAAAGAGAAGAATAATTTGTCTATTATAACTAAATTACTGTTTTACATTTCCAAAATAACCACATTCGCCGTGACAAGACCCTTGGTAAGCGCGAAAATACGCGAAAAAAATGCGGTTGGTGACGCCACCTTGAAATTCACACAGCAGAAGTCGTCACGTCATATATGCTGACGGCGTGTACTGGGCCTACGAAGATTGTAATCGGTAAATATGAAGTAAATTGACCTCTGAGTGTCCCATAGACTTTACATGCCAAGTTACAGGAAATTTTGAAGAACCAGTGCCCCTAAAGTACGACGAATACAGCTTGAAAACCGTGACGCCACATGCGGAAATTTCAGCGCGAAATTATAAAATGGAACTTTGATTTTCTCCTCTATCAATAAAGTTATGGTGGTGAAATGAATGACATTCGAATTCTCAGAGAACACTTTGTCAGTCCAAACCGAGTCAGTGTTTCACTTTAAGTGTCCTTTTATGAACTCAGCAAAGTCCAACCCGGGCCCTGCCCTAAGCACGGAGCTTGAGGCCCGAGCCCGGCCCGGGCTCGCCGTGAAACCTACCTTACCCGGCCAGGCCCGGGTTCGCGGGTAGGCCCGAGCCCGTGCAGTGCTCTAGACTGTCTACGAAGATAAATAACAGGCCCTAACATGTAAATCGTGACATGCATGTTACTTACAGCATCATTTGCTCCTTGCTGTCTGCTTCGCATTGCATTGATTCCCACACTGCGTGGTCTCTGCCGGTTTTTTAAGTTAAACAGTCTTCAAGTGCCTTGACTAGACACTCAGCGCAAGAAACAACAGCGCGTAGCAGACGACCCTCGCTTTCCCCGCCCTTCCCGAACGCAGAAAGCACACGGATCCGGCGCAGCAGCGGCGCGGCGCGGCAGTTCACCGCAAAAAAGCCCACGTGGTAGTCGGCGCTTTGGGTAATCTCTCTGTATTCTCAGTCACTCTTAACAGAGTTAATGAGAAATAACAGACAATGATTCCAAGGAAAGTATAAGGGATGTTATTTGTAGTTGTACTGTAAAATGTCAAGAAGAAAAAGTGCACGAAAAGATAACTTGCCGCCGGCAGGGACCGTACCTACGACGGTCGAATATCATTTTGTCCACTTTTCTTTCTTCACATTTTACATTACAATTACTACTAATAACATCCCCTATACATTCCCTGGCATCCTTGTCTGGTAGTGCTCATCAATAGAGGCCGGATTTTTAGGCACTAAAAAATCTCGTTTTAGGCGCAAAAACAGGCAGGCAAAACACAGTTTTAGGCCCCCAAAATCGTAAATACAGGCACAATAAATATTTGCAAAAACTGACATTTTCGCAAGAAAGACGTGTGCGACCTGTGTCTACGACAGGAAAGCAAACAAATTTTATAGTTTATGATGATACAAAGGCGTCAATGGTTTAACATAGGCATGCTATATAGTTATTTGAAATACGTGGCGCCAGGTTACTACTGAGAAGAGACAAGAAGAGACAGAAAGAACGCCTCTTCTCAGTAGTAACCTTGCGCCACGTATTTCAAATAACGATGCACCAACTGGCCCAACATAACGTACTGTTATGCTATATAGTATATTGTCCGTTTTCCCGCACGGTTTCCAGAACACGGTCGCTTCTTTTATTGTCCAGCATTGGTGAGTTAAGTGTCTGCCGTCGAATAAACACGCTCCTGGGTCTCTTTCTTTTCGGCATGGCTGAGAAGGACAGCCCAGGAGCAACAAGTCAGACCGCTAAAAGGCAAGAAGGGTCTTTTAGCCTAGTATTGGCCGGGTCTAATCGCGCAGGGTCATTTTATCCTCTGTCTGTGAACACCTTAAAGGGCCCCTTACCAGGTTTGAGCATTTCGAGCTGGCAAGTGTAATGCATGCACTGGGCGCTAACGATCACGTCTACCAAGATTTGCAACGCTACGCGCCCCGGAAAGAGGTGAAATGTCACACTAAACGCCGCTTGTCCTTGATCTCACGGGCGCGCGCACCAACATGGAGGAGGTGACGTACAACAAGGAATGGTCCTTGGTACGTCAGAGTAGTAAGTGACACTGCGAGAATTATTTGAGGCGACGTGTGTAATTTGTGCAATCTGTTGCTTGAATAGAAGAATGAAAGTTGTAGAAATATTAAGACATACAAACGGAATGTGTGTGGGTTTTTTTATTTCTTTTTTTACCTCGAATTGAGCCGTGATGCGAGACTAAGCTGCCTGCATTTCGTTTGCGTCCGTGTTCTCGCCGTTGCCGCGTCGTGCCGGCATAAGCCCTGACAACGCTTGGCGTATTTTTGATGCATCATCCCTTACAGCAGTTCCAGCAGTGCGACGCGCTGTGTCGTGGTAAGGATACATCATCCATGCCAGCCTCTCCAAGGGCACAGAGGGATCCATCCCACAGAAACAGGCAGTACAATAGAGAGAACACCGAAACGATACAACACCGCTTGTGTGTACGACCGGGCTTGGCATGTCATGCGCACACAGTGTAACCTTGCGTGCGCATGACGTGTCGATGCGCCTGCGTGGTGTGATCTTCACGCTCCGAGTTGCTCCGATACCGAAGAGGGCAGGGAAGAAATTTGGCTTGCGAGTGGCAAAGGTTTCAAGCTCACGTACCAGCATCATGCTTTCGCGGCTCGTAATGAACCAATTAAAAAGTTCTTGCGGTACAAAGCTCTTCATTGGGCACGCAACAACTTCCAGTGTCTAAAATTTTTTATGTGACCTGGTGAAGCGCCCTTTAAGAAGTAAACCACAAACAAAACAAAAGCGAAGTGCACATCTGATTTTTTTACATGCATTCTACATTCCCCTGACGGCATTCCATGCATTGTTTCGCATTCTTTCTCCATCTTCCTGCTGCTTCACAGAGGCACCTCCTGTTTTCTGCCCCCCCCACCACACCCAGGTCTTCAAGGAGGTGCTTCAATTCCTTGGGAATACTTGACTGGAAAACCGGCTGTAAGAGCCGCCCGCCACGTCCTCGGCCACGGACGCCACTCTCCTTTTTCTCCTTTCCTCTTGCCACCTTTATTTTCCTCTCCTCATTGCACTGTATACGCTGGGACGTGCTCCCATTTAGGGTTGCAAAAATAGCGCCTTTTCCTCTCCTCCTCCTCGCCCTGCTCCAACCGCTCGCGCCATGTCATTGCAGTGTGGTAAAGTGGCCGGCGCGTCCCATTTCACTGCTACTAGCCGTTGCTTACCGGAAGTTTGTTGAACTAGGGAAATAGATTGTGGCACCCCCATAGAGTTCCGAAACGTCAATATTGCCCGGTAACATGAATTACGGTCTCAAACTGTACTCGAAAGCAAAACTTTGAGTTCAAGTAGTGCTAATATGGGCGCAGTTTTGGAAAATAGGCATTTATAGGCACTTATAGACATTTAGGCACAAACCCCAAAAATAGAATTTTAAAAGTACAGACTGGTGGGCTAGTTGGTAGTGCATAACTCGGAACAGTAGCGCAAAAAATACACAAGGGACGACAGAGCAGACGGGACACAGCGCTGTGTCCCGTCTGCTCTGTCGTCCCTTGTGTATTTTTTGCGCTACTGTTCCGAGTTACCCAAAAATAGGCATTTATAGGCACTATAAAAACACTATAAAAACCCTCCTTAACCTCTAATTCGTGCTCATATATCAAAGTAGCAAGATAGGAACCCAAGGAACAAAATAGGCATTTGCCTAAAATCCGGTCTCTACTCATCAATATTGAGGAGCGAGAAAAGAACATTTATCTTATACCGACCAGCTACATTTTTAGCGCGTGGGACAGCTTGCCCACATACGGAATTACAACGAATTTTTTTTTATCAACAGACTTCGAATTATCTATGGTGGGCGTTCCTACTTTATGCGTTTTAGGAGATTCTGCACGTTCACTCTGATGCGCTTTCTGGAAAACCTGTCAACCTTAGGCGCTCGATTTGTGTCGCAGAGCTTTCGCCGGCTTTATGAAAACAAGATTTCAACAAAGGACGAAAACAGTAATGAAAAATATGCTACATGTTTCACGACTTTTGAATGCACCGATTTAAAGTTTGGGACTGCTTTTTCGGATCTTGGACTGTAAATCAAACAAACATGATTGTCGGTTAGTGCAAGCTTCATCCAAATACTGTAATTGCTTTTGCTCTGAGGCACGTCATACAAGTGAATTTCAACCCGTAACCACAATTGTGGAAAATGTCTATAACGTTAGTAACAGTCATTCTTAGTTGCAACTGTGTACAGACTAGAAAATCGTCCACGTACCTTAACACCTTGATTATGTTGTCACCGAGATTAGCTTCAATGCATCTGTCCACCCTACCTAGATAAATGTTACTGAGCACTGGGGCAACTCTGGATCCAATGTAAATACCAGGACCTCACCATCACAATTTGCCCTTTCATTCTACAAAGGTGGACCCTTAATAAAAGGAAAGAATCTCAAGAAAAGCGCTCACAGATACACCATACCTACCGGTAAAGGCTACTTCATTGTTGTCCTCAGTTATACACTGTTTCAGCCCAGAGGATAGCCATGGCTAGGAAAATCACCCACAGAGGCACCGAAGAAGAAAATTATGCTTCATAGCTGAGTGCGTCGCTGTGCTCAGTTAATCGGGAGGAAAGAAAGACTTTGGTGAATAGGACTTGTAAGGGATGTGGTGCATTACGCCGTAGTAACGACCTTCATGTTGACATCAGATAAGGCAGGGTTTTTTGTCTTGGCGTCAGAGAGTGTTTTTTGTGAAAAAAGCGAAGGCTGCAATAGACAAAAATTTTAAGTTAGTGGTTCGAAAGCCAGCGAAGGGTCAAGGAACGAGCGCTATCATTGCTTCATAGCCACAATCTGGAACATTTAGCGACAAAAGTAAAGAAGGACCTAAAAGACTTAATTTGGGTATCTTGTTAGCTGCCAAAACCCACAAAATTAACATTCCGTTCCGAGCGATCCTCACTGAGAAGGAAAGAAGAGGATTGGCAGCTGTGCGTGTCTACCTTCTTACAGCAGCATTTGCAACTACTACAAATTAAAGATCCGTTCTTGATAAAGAATTCGAACGACCTTGTTCACTTCCTTGTTAACTCGAATCCTGGTAACTGCAAGGTCTTTAGTGTCGACGTTGAAGACCCTCTATTACAGCATACCTCATGATGCTCTGATGGAAAGTGTGAAACAGTGTATAACTGAGGAATGAAGTGGCCTTTACCGGTAGGTGTGGTGTATCAGTGAGCGCTTTTCTTGAGTTTTTTTCCTTTTATTTAGGCTCAACCTGAGTAGAATGGAAGGGCAAATTGTATCGGCAGAGGTCCGGTATTTGCATTGGATCCAGAGTTGCCCCAGTGCTCAGTAACATTTATCTAGGTAGGGTAGACAGATGCATTGAAGCTAATCTCGGTGACAACATAATCAAGGTGTTTAGTTACGTGGACGATTTTCTAGTCTTTGTACACAGTTGCAACAATGAACAGACTGTTACTAACGTTATAGGCGTTTTCCACAATTGTGGTTACGGGTTCAAATTCACTCATGAGGTACCTCAGAACAAAGAATTACAGTACTTGGATGTGAAGCTTAGACTAACCGACAAACATGTTTGTTGGAATTGCAGTCCGAGATCCGAAAAAGCAGTCCTAAACTTTAAATCGGCGCATTCAAAAGCCGTGAAACATGGCATAGCTTTTTCAATACTGTTTTCGTCCTTGTTCAAATCTTGTTTTCATAAAACCGGCGAAAGCTGCATGAGACAAATTGAGCACCTAAGTTTGGCAGGTTTTCCAGAAAGCGCTATCAGAGTCAACGTGCAGAATCTCCTAAAACGCATAAAAGTAGGAACGCCCACCACAGATAGTTCGAAGTTTGTTGATAAAGAAAAAAATTCGTTGTAATTCCGTATGTGGGCAAGCTGTCCCACGCGCTAAAAATGTAGCTGGTCGGTATAAGATAAATGTTGTTTTCTCGGCTCCTCAAAAAATGAATTGCATTTGTGGTATAGTTGAAAGGAAACTGGCGGAAAAAAGTTCAGGTGTGACAAAAAGAGGCTGTACTGTAAAGCACGCTTCTCCGTTCGTGCCATGCACAATGTGAATTGTATACGAGGTTCCTTTTTCCTGTGGTCATGTCTATAAGGGAAACTGGTCGTTGCCTGAACGTAAGGTTGTCGGAACACAAGCGTTAATTGGAAAGCAACGTGTGCTCGCACGTTCCCGACACTGTGCAGAACATGGATGTACCCCTAATTTTCGTGACACCAAGTGTATTTTCAGGCATCAAAATCAGACTACTAGAGAAATCGTTGAGGCTCGTCATATTAACAAAAAAGGCAATCAATATGTAAGCATGCCTTCAATATCACTGCATGACAATGAAATTTGTTTCCTCAGTCGGTTTATCACATAAAAAAAGCGCATGTGATAAATTTTTCCGGTTTTGCATTTGTTTGGCTATCAATGATGTATGAGCACGTGGCCCTTGGTCATGGGTTAAATAGTATGCGTTCTTTCCGATAAGGTTAGTTGTGAGAAGGCGCTGCTGGTGTGTTGTACTTTTCTTGTGCCCTCGTTTCTTGCGCTGCCTAGTTCAAAGATGCATAACCTAACGTTTATACCGCACAGTGACAGGAAACAACGGCGTCCTTAATGTCCAGTGCACAATGCCACAGTATCGTGTAGCATGCAGTGCTGGGGCGGTGAGAGTGGGTGAGCCCTTGCGAACATGCACTATGCCTATTATAAGATTGTCGCTGCTATCATCTCCAATCAGTCTGGTTTGTCGGTAGTCATCTCATGCTTACATCTAGTATTTGTTATGGCAGAGCCAGCCCTTTTTACATATGAGTGTTAAAGCATCTACTCAACATGAAGGAAAGGCGATGTAGCTCGACCTAATGAAAATGTGCTCGTAAATAATCTCGTATGAAACTATATGCCGAATACCTGCTTATGCCCGACGCATGGACAATACTAACACGTTTCTTTTTTCCTTGCTACTTGCGTAGGATGTCCGGCAGTTTCGTAGTAGGTTGATGGAGTGCGCCACAAAAGGCAGCATGCTTGTTGAAAAATTATTTCCCGTAAGTACCAGTTCCGTACTTCTCTTCACCTCGTAATCAAACCTCGAAAGAATACAGCTGCCTAGAATAATTATGCTCAGACCAACAGGCAATTTGCGCGAAGAATAAAAGATCTGCCAAGACTATAATGATATTGTGACGTCGCAGTTAACGCGACCTTTATTAGGCCCCGAAGACACGGCGAAGAGATCACACCCAAGAGCAAAGATCACAGTTCAGCCGAGTTCCCACAACCGAAGAAGAAGAGGCACACACACGATGATCAACATGCACGAAGAACGGGAATGTGTCTGATGAACGCCCACACTAATATCCCCTCACGCAAGAGCGGTCATCCTGGCCGCAGCTTAAAGCGCAGAAGAACGTCTTGCAAAAGGCTTCCTTAGAGATACGTGAACAATCTCGGCAGCGCGGCAGCGGCGGTCCGTTGGATGAAGTGCTGCTTTGCAATATTTTGGAAAGTAAATATATAAAGGCTGCCTTGGGCGGGGTTATCGTAGATGTCTTACTGATAATAATGGGGTTCAACGTCCCAAAACAACGAAATGATTACGAGAGACGTCGTAGTGGAGGGCTCCGGAAATTTCGACCACTAGGGGTTCTTTAACGTCCACCTCGAGCATTTTCGCCTCCATCGAAAATGCGGCAGGCGCGACCGAGATCCGATCCCGCTACAGTCGAGCTGCACATAGCTCGGCACACTCACTCATGAGTGCACTCAGCTCACACTCACTCACACTCATTTGAACGTGGTGAGTTGAGTATGAGTGAGTACTCACGCGTGTGAGTGGACGTGAGTGTGAACGTGAGTGAGAACTCATGAGTGTGAGTGGTCGTGAGTGTGAACGTGAGTGAGTACTCATGAGTGTGAGTGGACGTGAGTGTGAACGTGAGTGAGTTTGAGTGAGTACTCCCTTAAAGTGCTGACCTATGGAGCTCGGCACACTCACTCATGAGTGCACTCAACTCACACTCACTCACACTCAATTGAACGTGGTGAGTTGAGTATGAGTGAGTACTCATGAGTGTGAGTGGACGTGAGTGTGAACGTGAGTGAGTACTCATGAGTGTGAGCGGAGGTGAGTGTGAACGTGAGTGAGTACTCATGAGCATAGGTCGGCGAACTCACTCTTGAGTCGACTCACTCGGACTCACTCAGACTCACATTGAGCCGTGAGTCTGAGTGTGAGTGAGTGCAGGTCAGTAATATTTTGGTGAGTTTGAGTCCGAGTGAGTCCGGTTGAAGAAAATTTTCGTGAGTGTGAGTCCGAGTGAGTTCGGCTCAGGAAAATTTTGGTGAGTCCGAGTCCGAGTGAGTCAAAAGCGTAAGATATATTTCTTGAGTGAGTCCGAGTGAGTTCCCCTTTTTTTGCCGACCTATGGTAATATCTACTCATCCTCAACATTACTATCAGCCTTGCCTGGATTCACGTTTATACTCACGTCTACTCACACGTATTCCAAAGCAGTGTCTTTCATACGCAATTTTAAATATTTATTGATCAGAGGCGCGAATTACGTATGGGAGTGCCATGACAACCCCGCCCCCCACCCCTGCCAACCTTCCAAGCAGGTTCTTGATAAATATATCTTACTTTGTCATCTTTTTTTCAAAAAAAATGACCTTACAGCACTCATAACTCGTAATCGAAGGTACTATATAAAAAGGCGCCAAGAAGAGCACCGATTACGTGAGATATTGGTGTTATACAGCATTGAAACCATGGTCGAAAAACATACTTCTAAGCTAACAGACTCATGAGTCGACTCACTCGGACTCAGACTCAGATCGAGCCGTGAGTCTGAGTCTGAGTGAGTCCGGGTAAGTAATCTTTTGGTGAGTTTGAGTCTGGAGTGAGTCCGATTGACGAAAATTATAGTGAGTCTGTGTCCGAGTGAGTCCGGCTCAGGAAAATTTTGGTGAGTGTGAGTCCGAGTGAGCCCTAAGAGCAAAATATATTTCATGAGTGAGTCTGAGTGAGCTCCACAAGTTTTGCCGACCTATGCTCATGAGTGTGAGTGGACGTGAGTGTGAACGTGAGTGAGTGCGAAGGCTGAAAAAATTGTGGTGAGTGAGTTTGAGTGAGTCCTCCCTTAAAGTGCCGACCTATGGTCGAGCACCATAACTACTAGACCACCGTGGCGGGTTAGATGTCTTACATAGGATAAAGTCTTTTGCATTTTCGTCAAGGGCTTAACACTGTGTTGAAGAGACCTTAAAGGGCCCCCGACAGCGAAATTTTTCTATGTGACAAAGCGTTTCCGCACTGCGATCGTGCTGCTCTAAAGAGTGCAGCCGGTGAACATGGTCACTAGCAGCTAATTGGGGCCACAGAGAAGTGGCAGAGTTTTACTTTTTTTAATGCGAATTATTTCTTACCGATCTTTGACGGTATCTATCTATCTATCTATCTATCTATCTATCTATCTATCTATCTATCTATCTATCTATCTATCTCGTCGCCTACTACTTTGTGCTTTCTTGGCCGTTTCGTTTGTTGCGACATCACTTCATGCGGAACATAAATTACAAGTTGTAACTGAAAAATCACGACATGCTTGTTAGTAACGGCATGATCTACATGTCACAGTCTTGGTGCTCTGGCAGCCTGTTTTTTTGCAAATTGATATTTATCAAAATTGGAATGTTGTGTCATCCCTGTATGATGAACACACTTGGCAGATCGTAACATGATATTCATGATATGCCTGTAATATACGGCATGATTTACATGACACAGTCTTGGGGCGCTCACGGCCATTTCATTCAGTGGATATATGTCGAAATTGGTACTGCGTCGCAAGAGTTTATGTCGAACCTAAACGAAGATCGTAACATGCAAATCATGACGTATCCATCTCATGTACGGCACTATTTCCATGACACTGTCCTAGTGCGCTCGCAGCCGTTTCGGAACCGTGATGTATATCAAAACTGGTATGGCGTGACGTGACTGTATTAAGTGGATAATATGGCAGGTCATAACAGAAATATAATGAAACGCATGTCATCTACGCCATGATTTACATGCCACGCTGGCGACCGCTTCGCTAGGTTGATATATAGCATAATTGTTGTGGCGCTACATGACTGCATGATGAATTTAAATGACAGGTCATGTATTGCATAAACGATGTTTCTTTTTTAGATAATAAACATTTTTTATGAAATCTATGAAGTAAGGCTCCTGTAATTTTCGAACACGAACTGCACGTAGAGGGGAAAATTTTTTTTGCCGTATTTGAAATGACACTATTGCGGCTAATTAACAAAAACTCCTGAATTAAATTTTTCATTATTGACTTAAAATCAGTTGTTTATATTATAAAGTCGGAGTGCGTGCCGATTTATGGAATACCCATTTTTTTATAAATCACGAAAGTTGCACGTAGATCGAGATATTCGTCATCGAATTTTATGGACGAAATCGAAACTGATTGCGCACCAAGCGCAACCGTTCTCTTACGTCAGATTGGAACTACCCGTGACAAGGAACTGACGAAATTTGTGTGAAGTGCACCCCGGCCGTGTCTATTCGTTAAAAGCTGCTACTAAGCTCGCTTGTGCCAGCGAACTTCTATTTTCTTTTTTTTTTCTTTTTTGTCTAGGAAGCATAAAACTCAGGCGCAACCAGTGCGGCGCTTCTTCTTGCCGACAGACAAAATAGTTGTTCACGCCTCTTTACAGTTTAGGAAGAAAAAGACAAACACTACACATGGCATGCAAAGAACACGCTGTCCGTTTGTGTGTTTCAAAATGCTTGCCGATTTTTCTGACCAGATTCTGCTTCGCTCCGCGTTGATTCAAATTACGTCTCTTCGCTGTCACGAGTAACAGAGAGGTCGCCCTTCGGGCGCGCCGTGCACGATCAGTTTCGATGGCGCCCTTGAAGTTCGAGAATGGATATTTGGAACTGCGTGCAATGTTTGTGATTTCTAAAAAAAATTGGGTGTGCAATAGATTATGATGCACTACAACTTTCTTAATTAATTATTGGATTTGCCGTTGTCTGTGTTTTGATCTGTGGTCAAAACACGGACAACGGGAAATAAAACAAGATAGTCCAATCCACAACTCGCATGCATCCTCGTTTGATTATGTTCAGGGGCAGGGGGGGGGGGGGGACTGCTTTAGTTTGCCTACCTTGTCCTTGGTAGTCGAGGATTTTTCGTGGCATGCCATATGTTGGGGTGTCTTTCCGGCGATGTGGCCAGCGGCTCAACTTGTCATGCCCATTCGTTCCGTTCTACCCATTCCCGCCCTCTGTAAGCGGCAGACATAATCTGGTTAAGCCTACTGGAAAACCCAAGGGCGCTGTCCCAGTGCCTTATATCATTATTGGACCCGGGTGGCGCTGGGTACTGGGATAGTGGCCCGCTGCACAAGGCACTCAGGATGCTGGTGCGCGCCACACTGGGACACCCGTTACGGGACGAAATCGGAACAGTGGCGGCCGCGCCGAGCTGGTGTTTGGGTCGGCGACGCTGCCTCGCGTACAAGATTTTGCCTTCGCTGGGTTACGACCGTGTCCCGTGTGACTTCACGACTAGATTAGTTTACCGGCTTGGTGGGTTGAATCACTTTCCGATGACAACAGATCAAAATATAAGAGCGCTACCCACAGCCAAAACCGAAACCGAAGAAGACGACGGAGTGCTCGCGAGACAGACGAACGTGAGCGCGTGAGCTGGAGAACATCGACGGGCGGAGGAAGAACGTGGCCAGCTTGCTAGCGAGCAGTTCGTTCGGCCTGCGGGACCAAAAGCGACCGAGCTGGTGCTACCAGACCAGCCGGGACGAGCTTGGCGTGTCCCGGGGACGAGCGAGTGTTCCGGACCGGGCCTAGCAACGCTGTTCCTGTGGTGAACGAGCGTGCAGCCAGGGCGAGCAGCTGAATCCGTTCCACTGGTGGAGATCGTGGCCTCGGTGCCACGTCCGAGCGGGTCCGGCACAACCAGTGGCTGAAGGCGTGGCCTCGGTGCTACGTCGGGCGACGCGTGGGCCTGCGTGTTCCCGTACCACCGGACAGCACATCTTCCCGTGGCGAGGTGGCGTCTTCTCCAGCATCGTCTGCACCAGTACCGTGAGTGGCGCCCGACAGACTTGATAGACTTTCAAATAGTCAGGACGCGCCGAGTACTCGCGTGAGCAGCGGTGTGGAACTGTAAAGACTCGTCGTATCCTGGCATAGGCTCGTCAATTGTAGTGGTTCTTGGGCCCTCAGACGCAGAAACCCAAGACAAGAACAAGAAACATTGATCGACTTGACACACACAAACAATTAGTGCACATTCTCAATGTCCAAACAATACGACGAGTCTTTACAGTTCCACACCGCTGCTCACGCGAGTACTCGGCGCGTCTGACTATTTGAAAGTCTATCAAGTCCGTCGGGCGCCACTCACGGTACTGGTGCAGACGATGCTGGAGAAGACGCCACCTCGCCACGGGAAGATGTGCTGTCCGGTGGTACGGGAACACGCAGGCCCACGCGTCGCCCGACGTAGCACCGAGGCCACGCCTTCAGCCACTGGTTGTGCCGGACCCGCTCGGACGTGGCACCGAGGCCACGATCTCCACCAGTGGAACGGATTCAGCTGCTCGCCCTGGCTGCACGCTCGTTCACCACAGGAACAGCGCTGCTAGGCCCGGTCCGGAACACTCGCTCGTCCCCGGGACACGCCAAGCTCGTCCCGGCTGGTCTGGTAGCACCAGCTCGGTCGCTTTTGGTCCCGCAGGCCGAACGAACTGCTCGCTAGCAAGCTGGCCACGTTCTTCCTCCGCCCGTCGATGTTCTCCAGCTCACGCGCTCACGTTCGTCTGTCTCGCGAGCACTCCGTCGTCTTCTTCGGTTTCGGTTTTGGCTGTGGGTAGCGCTCTTACTACAATAGCGCTAAGCAAGGAACACTGCTCTGATGAGCGCTCCCTAGCGTCTCCCCTGTCAAAGATAATCACATAATTTCTTACCATTACTTCGCTCCGGAAATTGAAGGGTTTAAAGTGAGGCATGAGGTAATGAGGATGTTCACAAGCTACCAGGGAAACCATTATATTTCACCGTCTTGCAGACACAAAATAAAACATGCAAAATACAGCGGACATTCGTCCATTTACACGTCTTAAGTTATACTGTTGTATACATCACCAGCAATGAAATGAGGATGCAGAGAGCACACGAATCCTCGCTGTGTTTTCGTCTTTAACCGTGACACCCTGTTATGGAAACGAACACTTGCCAGTTCTCATAATCGTCAGTCCTACTAGGCGTATTTACACACGTACATTTTCTTTTTCAGGAACTAATGAGCAGATACACCAAGGAATACAAGTTCAGTGACGCCATCGTTGCATTTCAGGTAAAAACCGGGAATTCGTGTGTTGCATGCGTGCATAAATGCTGAATGTACTTAAAATGCTGTTTCACAAATATATACGGAAAGTCAAGCGCGCAACGCAAGTCTTAAGTCGTGCAACGCCTCGCACATCGTACGTGCTTGTCATAGCTGCTGAATGATCACCGCATATATTAATTTTCGGGAGAAACTGTCAGTTTCCAATGCCATGGCTGGCGGGATGATCTTAAACGCCAGATAATGAAAAAAAAAAAAAAACATGGCTGATCCCTCTGTCATAGGAATCGGTCATACCCAGCATTTCGGGACATCGCTTTTAGTTCACCGTTTTTCACACCACGTGGCGTACAGACCTCCTTCAACTTTCAAAACTGGCGCGATAACGCATGGCGCGCGGCAGACAAAGTGGCCATACACAAAAAAAAAAAAAAACGAAGCAGCTCGATGTCGACTATCGCCACCGAGAGCGAACCGTGATCGCTGACTGATAAGCGCAAGTCGTGTACGACGAGCGGTCGGTTGGTTGCTCGATCGTGAATCAAGTTTTTTTTTGTTGTTGTTTTTTTTTTTAGTTAATCCGCGCGCACAAGTCACTTGGCTGCGCTTGACAAACTCGTATTTCGAAAGGGCGTGCTGCCCTTCCTCTCGTCCTTTTCAATATATTTCGTGCGGTTGTATAGTTGTCGGCCCCACTGGTTTCTTGAAGAAAGTTAGGACGTCCTTTTGTCGTGGCCGTTTTTGTAATTTGTGAAAGCTAATTTCGAGAAAATAATATCAGCCTACGAGATGGCGATGACGCTTTGAGCATATGTAGAGACAGGCTTCACGTAGCTAATATTTGTTGGTGTCACTTAACAAGTGAATTTTTTCGCGCTATAGAGTGAAGGCAACGTGCCGTGCCGTATTCGCTGCCAGTGATAATCTTTTTTAAGAGCTCAAAACGTAGCAGAAATAAAGGCCTAAATTCATTACAGGGACGAAATTGCTGAATTATTTTCCAAATTTAAGCATTTTAAGAAAGACGCCTTAATTTAAACAACGCTCTTAACGTTTCTAGAGCACATAATAAAAGACGTCCGAAATGTATTTCATTGTACATGACATGCTATACAGCTCGTCTTCCCCTCTTTGCTGACTGTTCGTGAAAGCGTAATGAAACCAATTATATTCACATATGCGACCGTCGGCTGTGGTGATGTAGCGGTTACAGTGCTCGGGTTCTGACCCGAAAGCCGCGTGTTCGACCCCGTCCGCAGAGGTCACATTTCGATGGAGGCGAAATGGAGGAAGCGCGTATACTGTGCGATGTCAGAGCACGTTAAAGAACACCACATGTTCGAAATTTCCGGAGCCCTCCACGATGGCGTCCTTCATAACCATATCGTGGTTTTGTGACGTAAAACCCCCCGATGATATTTGGATGTACGTACATAACCGCAAAGCACACCTCTTTGTTTTACTGGCTATGCGGTCTGCACAACGGCATCAGGTCTTGGTTAGAGACCCGATTATTTCGGCCAGTTTTATTTAGAACGAAGAACGCGTACAAGCGAGTTTGAAGATAGCTCTCGTCTGGTTTCCTTGCTGCTACTATAGTGTAATTGTTTCTTTGCACGTATTGCTCAAGAACAGCGTGGTAATATTTTTACATGGTGATGTTTCTTAAAAGGTCCCTCGGTAGGACCTATTTATTAGTTGCTTGACGCGCTTATTGGCGAGTTTTTAAATCAACCACTCATTGGTGCAATTAAATGTTTGACGCTAGTGCCATTCTACGCTTCTGGGACGCAACACAGCACACGTTAAGGGGCCTTCTCACACTACATGACATTATCATAGTTTCTTTTTTTTTTTTCGAACAGTTTCAAGCACCGGCGTGGCTGTGTTGCAGAACACCTGTTTTCCGTGCAGAAGTACTGGGTTCAATTTACGCGCGAGCTATTAATATTGTTCATTTATTTGCAGCTACCTCGACCTCTCGCCCACGGGCAATGCTTTTTTTTCAGTCACAACGAAGACGCCGACACCAGCGTCGGCACCGGATTTTTCGCTACAGATAACTTTTTTGTGGAATACTTAGCCACCAATGAAATCACGCGCTGCTCCAAAAACGCGGGGTTGGTGTAATATCAGTATACTATAGCATGCCTCGTTCACATTAGGGACGCCTCTGATAAGACAACTACTCAATTTTTTCAAAGAAAATTTGTGCCTCACATAATAATAATAATAATAATAATAATAATAATAATAATAATAATAATAATAATAATAATAATAATAATAATAATAATAATGATAATAACAATAATAACATTAATAATAATAATAATAATAATAATAATAATAATAATAATAACAACAACAAATATATTATTCTCATATGAGTATTGTGTTACTGTTGTTGTTGTTGTTGAAGAGTTTATTGTTTCACATTTGTTTTCACGGATGGAGCTACAATGGATGAAAGCTCGTCTGCGGCTTTTCATATACCCGTATATAAAATAGAAAGAGATTTCCGACTTTCTCGAAAGACATCGTCTACAGCAGCGGAGCTTGTTGCAATATTACAAGCTTCAAAATTCATTGTTGAAAGCCAGCAAAGGCAAAACTGGGTAATATATTCTGACTCCAAAGGAGCGCTACAAATGATTAAGGATTTTTATTTTCATATAGATGATAGCACAATATATGAAATCTTAAAAACAATTACCATCGGTTATCTGGACGGCCATGAGATATGTTTTCAGTGGCTTCCAAGTCACGTAGGAGTGATGGGAAACGAAAATGCTGACAAATTAGCCACTGCAGCACACAAAGTTCACTTGACACCAGTGCCCGTTTATTTCTCAGAAAGCAAGAAGGTTCTTTCCGAACTGCGCCACAAATTGTGCAAAAACGCTTGATTTGACGAAAATACAAAGTCTTCCCTCTTATATCAAATAGATCCGTCTCTCCGATTTACACCTAATCAAAAGATTGATAGACCATTTGACACACTACTGCACCGTCTACGATTAGGTGTTGCATACACACCTTAGTTCTTATGCCGCATAAAAACAAGAACGTCCCCGCACTGCGACCACTGTGATCATGTCGATGCGTCAGAGGAGCATATCATTATTGAATGTGCGCGAATTGACGAACAACGCGCTCAACTGAGTGATCGATTGAACCGCCTCGACAGACGACCATTTACGATTGGAAAAGTACTTGGACCATGACCACATCCCGATAATCAAAGGCGCGCAGTGAGCGCCCTCCGTGATTTTTTAATGGACAGAAATTTAATTAACTGTCTTTAGTTCTTATTATACCTTGCCACTATTTGTTCGGACTCTATCCGCGATGTGGTCACGATGTATGAACTGGACTACGCTCATATATACTGTGCTCATTCATTCGTTATAAGCCCTATAGTGTATATATGTACCAAGTGACTCTGATTATTTTTTCCTTCTTTTATTCTTAATTTTTTGTATTTTTATGTTTATCTTGTACATTACTGTCATGATGTTGGGATAGCCTGCTCCAACGTAGCCTACCTTCCCATATTTTGTCAGATATATATAAAAAAAAAGTTTATTGAACTCTGCCGTAGGGATCGGCCGGTAGCTTGACCAACGACTCAAATCAACGGGTCTTGCGGGCGAACGAGAAGCGCCATCGAGCAATGCGCGGTATACAGACAGACCTGCGATGTCGGAGGAGATGATGACCCACTATAACGTTCGTTGTTCTTCACTCTATTATTATTATTATTATTATTATTATTATTATTATTATTATTATATAAACGACAAACAGTGAGTAGTTGTCTTATAAAGGGCGTTACTAACGTAAACGAGGCATGTTACTATTGATATTACACCAAGCGCACGTTTTCGAACAGCGCGTGATTTCATTGTTGGCTAAGTATTGTTAGCGAAAATAAACGTCTTCCGGGGGGCCAGAATTTGAGATAGATGCAAATAAATAGACAATATGAATATTCGGCTCGAGAGGAAATCTAATCCAAGACTTCGCACGAAAAACAGGTGTTCTACACTGTTTCGATAAAAAAGCACTATAATAATGTCTTGTAGTTCGAGGATCCCCCCTTCACACATGTAATATTGCGTGGCAGAAGTGTAGCATCGCACCAGCGTCGTACATTTGAATTGCACAGTGAGTGGCTGCTGTGACAACCGACCGATTCCCAAGTGCACAGGAATAAGTAATCAAACCGGCAGACGGCTGGAGGCGACGGGCCATGCCTGACGTTACTGACTGACTTTTTAAATAAAGTTTTCTCTCTCTCTCTTTCTTATTATCAGCAACACCATCAACAAAGAGTGCAGCTACGCATTTGCGCTTGTAGCCTTCCGGATCGAAGAAAAAAGAATTATGTCCTAGCGAGCATTTTGCATGCTGTACTTACAAAAGGCACTGTAGGACAGTTTGAAACAATATATATGTTACGAGCACAGACGTACCTTTCCTTGCGGCAGGGTGGATGTGTCCGCCGAGAAATTAAGCGAGGCTAGCGACTGTGAAGGTGAAGTGAACGAAGCTCGATTGCGCTAACGCGTTCTCCTCTTAAATTCTTTAACTGGTTTATGCGCGCTTCGAAACTTTCCTTACAGGTTATACGCGGAGGATAAAATGTTCTGTCAGTGCACGGATATATGAATGTTGCTCAATGTCTTGAATAATAAATAGCGCAGGAACTAACGAATTATGTTGAGCGATAACGGTGGTTTAGCGAAATTAGGTTCAGTAGCCTTGCGTCATCTCTAAAGGGAATCGAGTGCCCGAGCCTCCGTGTCCCGAGCTTATCAGGGGACGCCCTTGTACTTTGCAAAAGAATAACTCTTGTGTGTATATAGTGTACATAGTCTCTGTGAGCGTCTTATGCTGTGAGCTCACGCGCTAGCTGGGTAAGGGGCTGGGTAAGGCGGTGTGGCCTCTCCCCCTTACACTCTCTCTGCAATCATGTGATGACGTCGGGGAACGAGATTCTGCAGACGCATGCTGAACCAACGCGTTGTATCCTAGTCAGAACGCGCTGGCACGCGCTACCACGTTCGGGTCTGCGTTCGGGTCTACGTTAACAACAACATAAGAGCATAAACACAACACAAAAACTATAACACTCAATACGCAACATGAACGGAAACAGCTAGTCGAACCGATGCAAACGTGGTGTGCTTCGCATCGCCTCATGCTCCCCTTTGGCGGGAGATGGTGTCATTTTTTTTCGCGTACTTTTCGAATAATTACCGCCAAAGGCAAAACGTTGCAGTACCAACACGTGTAAAAAGCGTAGTGTTTTTTTTTAGGGGCGAAGCTCCTAAAGCCGCGGGTCTGTACATCCCTGTCTCTTGGTACGTGACCGCCTAGTTCTATGACAGACAGACAGACAAAGAACTTTAATGATGTCCCGAGGGACTAGCCGGGAAGGACCCGCTGGGGCCCTCGGCTCGCCGCTGGCTGCTCCCATGTCGGAATCGGGAGGCCATGCCTCTCCGCTCTTTCACGGGCCCTCTGGACGGCCGTTGACGGCGTACATGTCACGATTTTTACGGTAATAGTGGTCGTTTATCATTGTAACACAGTAACATTGCGTAATACCAATCTTAATATAGAACTAGTGCATGAAACGGCCGCAAACGCACCATGAGCGGGCATGTAAGCCATGCCGTACATGACATGCGTTCCATAATTTGCATGTAAGGACCTACATTTAGGAGCTAAGCTATTTAGGGTGTGGGTCGTTCCCTCCTCCTCCACCGTAGTAGTATGTATGTAGCCAGCCACCTCTAGTTCATGAATTGCTCAACAGATGGCGTTGTGTGTATACGTCCGTTCAGACAATGTAGCTGGTCTACGAGGAGACATTGTACGGCTGTCGCGAACAGGTTAATTCACCTCAGCGTGTGTGTGTGTGTATCTACCTAGGCTGTGGGACAAAGGTTTTTTATTTTTTATTTATTTTTTTTCCTTCTCTAAGGCACCTGAGAGTTGCCCACCCGCTACAAAGGGCATAGCCACAATTCATCGTCATCATCATCATCTTGGAAATAATATCACTAGATGGCGTTAATGGTTTTAGTGGGATGGTGCTAGTTTTAGGGACAGACAGACAGACAGACAGACAGACAGACAGACAGACAGACAGACAGACAGACAGACAGACAGACGGACGGACGGACGGACGGACGGACGGACGGACGCACGCTTCGCCCCACTCATCATCATTCACTCCGTGGATATGCTGTAATTTTTTTATGTTCGTCATACAATCATGTCACGTCATATCACATTTGGTATATAGCCAGGAAACGAAACGGCTGCGAGCACGCCATGAGCGTGGCATGTAAGTCATGCCGCACATGACATCCGTGCCATAATTTGCATGTAAGGATCTGTTATTTGTGTTCGTCATACAGTCATGTCACGCCATATCAAATTTGGTATTCGCCTCGTGTGCGACCGATGGCGGCGCTGCGAACGGCGCTCCGGTGACGCAAGGGCGGGGATTCGGCTTTTGTCGTCTGCTACGCTCTAACTAAAACAGCAGCATTTTCGTTATAGTTCGCCTCGCGTCGCACGGCGTTCCTCGACTACTAGCTGCATTTTCTTCTTATGATATTTCTTGAGATGACTGCTAGCATTACATGAGTTTATGAAACGTTAACATTTAACATATCTTCTGTATACCGACAGCCATCGCGGTCAGGTTCATGCCACAGAGTTCGTAGCGTCGCTCACTGGGCTGGATGGCGTTGAAATAGCTTACGTGAAAGCGCGAACGCCCCCGCCAAGTGAGTTAAAGAGAGTCTCCGCTGCTGTGAAATCGCAGCGCGATCAATTTTGCGGCTTATTCGCAAAAATCAGCTTTGTGTAAACAGACTTGAGGTGAATGAAAATTCACGCTCCACTCCCAATTGTAGTCATGTGGACTTGTGCAGACACGACAGCCGACAAAATGAAATCGATAAATTCATCGACCAGCGGGTTATTGCGGGCCACTAGCACAGATTGGGGGGAGCTGGATGCAAATAAGATCGCTCTGAACGAAACGCCAGCAGTGGTGCGCGTGGTACAGTTCGACTCTTATGATTAGAGATAGATACGTTCATGAGCCGCATTCATGTTTTCGATCGCGCAGTGCTGCCTACTCGACTGTGCGAGCCTGCCAATGGTAATGACAGGATGGCGCGCACTATATTTCTAATGCTTGGGCAACGCGATCCGCTGCAGTGTTCGCGTTTCACTTTACACCGATAGTACAGCTTCGTAAACATTAGGAAAAATCGGCGAATGTGTCCAGGAAGAGGCGAAAGAGAGCTCTTTCCCCCCCATTCTTTTGGCCCCTGTGGCTGATTATTGTGATTCTTTACCGTGCTGTTACAAGATTGAATATTTTAAGGTGGGAGCCTTAGATTCCACATAAATTGCGAAAATTGACCGTCGGCGTCCCGCGTCGCCAGCGTCAACACGAGTGATGCGAAAATTCATCACATGATCACGTCATCATGACATCCCAGACCGACAAAATTTGTGACGTCATAACGTCATGTCACATGATTACGTCATCACATGACATCGTCGCTTTGCATTGCCTCCGTGATTGGTGGGCCGATCTCGGAGGCGATGAAAAACCAGGTGATGTGTAGAAAGCTTCAATGCAAAACCACGTTACGTCCAGAAAGCATTCGGAGGGGGGACGGCGAAGGAACAATACATCGACTCAAGAAAAAGATGGCTTTCGCCTTCGAGTCAACTTAGGCAAATGCATAAGGAACTCCAGTCTCTTTAGTACAGTGATCGCACCAAGCCACATCAGGAGTCGACCGTTGAGACTGATTTACAGTATTTAATTGCAAATACATCTTTCGATGCGAAAGCTTCATATTTATCAACGTTAGTATGATTACACTAATTCTGTTCAGCATATTTTCAGATCACCGTGAACGAGTGAACAAACGTCGATTTATTAACGTAAGGGTTAAAATATGTTGGAAAAAAAATAGAACAAAAACAAAAGAAAATCACTCCGGACAACCTATCGATATTTCATATCCCCGTCGTGCATCCCCTTTAGACTCACCCTGTTTATTTCGTGTTTCAATTTAAAATACTTACGACGCGCTTACACAGCAGCTGCTAAAAATGTGTATTTAATCAAACGTTGTTGCCGGTAACGCCACTTAATTTATTTGAATGACATCACACGTCGTTTGCCGGTCAAAACCTATCCACCAAGAGACCGCTCAATCTAGAGGGCTCCTGTTGAACACTGGTTTAATTGCACTGTCACTCGTGTGCCATACTCATCTGTTATGACGGCAATCTCAGCAGGGGGGCCAGAAATTGTAGTAATGGAACCCACCCAGTGCAACGAATAAATCATGCTCACGTATTCTAAATTTCTTTTTCTTTCAGAAATGCGGTGGGCACCTCGTTCCAACAGATCATCGCTATTTGATGCGATCCGTAATGTTTCTAAAGGATTTCGTTACAGGATAAAATCCGGTCTACCCAAGTACTCCGCTTTCATTCTTATTTGTTTACATGCAGAGACCTTTGTATCAAGATACGGTAATTAATGAACCATACGTGTGCGCCTTTATAGCGCTCACAATTTGCATTACATTTATTGCGACGCTGTTTGAATTGAAACGAAAATATATACACAGTTCCGATCGTCACCCTCCAACTGAAGGTCCAGAACAAGTGTCATGTGCCAGCATTCCTCTGCGCTACACTTCAAGAAAAAAAAAGTCCCTTGACTCTTTCTTGGGAGTTCTGGCTTGCCACGTATATGACTGTTTGTAAAGACACTCGTCACCTCTCATTGAGAGTTATTACGCTGTCTTCTGGGAGTCGTGCGACCCACAAGAGAGTTAACGTGCCTCCTTAAAGCCAGTCATATGCGTGGCTAGTCAGGGCTGCCGGAAAGGAGTCACGCATACTCTTTTAACGCGATAGCATTAAAGAGCTCCTTTCGCAAAAATTCCGTCGTCGGCGGCGGCATCGTCGGTTGTGAGCGAAAAATCATCATCTTGTCCATGACCGAAAAATCAAGATGCAAATAAAATAAATAATAAAAATTCCGGGTCCGAGTGATGATCGAACCAAGGCCGCCTGCGCGGCAAGCAGGCTGTTCTACCACACAGCCACGCTTCTGCTTGGAATTACATTGAAAATTACTTCCTCTGCTTGGAGATGCAGTGAAAATAACTTTCATGCTTTACAAACACACGCGTCCTGTATACAGGCGTCGCAGTACAACATGTAATATCGCAGTAATATTGCGTGGTTATAAGCGTACACTGCCCTCGGGCGTCAGAACATGTGAATATCATAATGACATCGTGGATCAAAGCCGGCCACCCATTACAAAAGGCACACACGTTACTGCGCGTATTCCTTTAACACCACGTAATTGGTGCATAGCAAGTTCGAAAACATTTCCAGCTCATAACTGCTCGTGGTTTAAAGCATGCTACCCATTACATAGTATGCACTAAGTGATTGAAATACGCACTAGGGACAGGATATCGCTATCGCATTCAACTCTTAAAGGCGAAGCTTAAGGGTTCCCCAGTTTTTTTACAGCTAAAGCTGTAATGAGAACAAGGGCACCGCAGTTGTCTGCCGCCGGTGTCCGTAACCGCTATTGCGCGAAAAAAAAAAGCTATATAAGAAAAAAAATTGCCAGGATTCAACGGGGTTCGAACCTGGGTCCTCTCCATGACAGCCCAATAATCTACCACAGAACCAGGCCGGTGCTTTTTTTTTCTTTCATGGTATTTTTTGCCTATTCTATGACGTAGTGATGCATTTACTAAGCGACAATAATCTCACAAGCACTGCAGAAGCATTCGAAGGCTTGCGTACATATATACTGCGCAAGTCCAGAAAAACAGAATAAGTGCTTCAAAACTTATCGCACAGGGAGGCTGGTAAGGACGAGCACCTCATCAAGATGGGGTGCCAGTCTAGTCTGATGTCACATTCTTCGTAAATGTCCTTTAGAGGAAGAGCCATACGCATGAAATGCATACTTGAAGCCCTGGTTGGTTCAGCATTACGGTCTTGCATGAGCGTTTTCCCCAGACTGTGCAGTCCCATAAGGAAAAACATGTCAAAGGGCACTTCATCAACAGACGTTAGGAGAAGGTAACGTATAATATGTGAGCTAATGTTAAAATCTTTTTTAACATTTCGTTAAAGGACGTCCCACAACAAAATGGCATCTTTGCAGCTAATAATACCGTGTTCTGTTGTCTCTGGTACATCGCAGAGACGGCACTTAACTGAAGAAACGAAAATACTTTTCCTTTGCAGCCATGATTTCACCGGCATTGTGTCAGTATGGAGTTTGTAGAAGAAGGTTTATGTACGAGGAGAAATATACATTTTCCGAACTCGTTTTAGTAAATCATGTCCTGGAAGGTCGGAATATATAATGAGCGGTAAAGTGGTGGTGGAAAAAGCATGGATAACCATTCATTGTAGAGTCTCCTCCGTCATACTGTGTATAGTTTTTCTGTGGAAAAACCGGACTTTGAGGAACCGGACCACGATGAGGACTTCCTGCATAAATCCCCACAAACACGGGCGTACTAGAAACCTGAAGGAAGCAAGTCAGGTAAGGCATTAACAAATGTAATCTGCAAGAATAATCGAATTATGGGATGGAACTGTCGCAAAAAAAAGTGGAACCGTGAAACTATTTGCCATATATATAAATGGACTAATCCCAGCCCTCCCTCCCTACTGGCCTGAATAGGTTGTCCCGTCTCGTTGGTTGAAAAGTCGAAGACCACACGAAAGCTGCGAAATTCCGATGAAAACGCTGTATTCGCAATGCCCACGAACTATAGGTGGCGCGCTGTACGATTCAAGATGGCGCCCGATGGAGGGTCAATCTGTTTGTTAGCATAGGAACAGGTAGGACGTGCGGACGTACGGCCCGTGCCACTTTCACCGGATGAAGTCATGAGCTGCACTGAAATGGATATGAGACCGAAATGATTTCTCAAACCATGGAAGCTCGCCACCTAATTATTTGCCGCGGTGTGAAAGGTTATATTTCAGCTCCGTTACCGTGCATAAGCGATGCTGTGTGAAATCCTGTGCGTGCTGCAGAAAACTTAATGAACTAGAATTGACGTGTGACCTGAACGGCACTCCGAGATACTGTGTACCGAGCCTGCCTGACGGATTTGCCGCAGTGGTAGGCCGCTAGCGAGTAGCGTCATCGCTGCTGCACGGGACCGGATGTTTAACGTGGCGATGGTTTGCAAACACACGCCGTCGTCATTACTTGCGCAGTCAGGAACGCGGAGTTGCTTCTTCAACGGAACACAAGCATTTAACATCCTATTTCGTAGCGCTTGTATCACAGCCATGCTCAGACTCAAGCCGTGCGCAATTCACTGCACTCGGATGCCGCAGGTTCGATCAGCACGATCGAAACATGAATATCGAAAAGAACACGCACGTATGCTTTTCGCAACGACGAATTCTTCGACGTTGCGAAAATGCGTCGAACAACTATGCCGATCGGAAGGTATCGGTGAAGTACAGGAGAAGTGAGCCGATAGGCGTGGATTGTGGCCGTGACTGCACGTTTAATCGCTCTAACCATTTCGCTTCCCTGTTCCGAACTCGAGTGTTCTGGCGGAATGCGGCGCTCGATAATATCCACAATAATTGCGCTACGTGCAATGTACAAGAAAAACTATGTTTTTATTTTGATCTCGCTGAAGGATACTATACATTAAATACAATCAAAGTGACTTACGAGCGTGAAAAAACATTAGCGCGCGAGGGGACGTGAAGTGCAACTCGCTCCTCGTGAGTTAGCAGCTGATTGTTCATCGTCGCTGTCACACACCTTCTCACACACACACACACGCTTTCACAGCCTTCTCCGTCCAGTGAAAAATCCTCGTCGTCAAGGTGGTTCCTCTTAACATCATTGCTGAAAGCAATCTGAAGAATTTCCTCCGCCGAACGACTTCGATTAGTCCTCGTCACAACGTTATCTGGGCGCGCAGAACTTGTTGCTCTCACACCGGTCAACAAACAAATCGTTTGCAGAGTGCTGCCATCTATCAACAAAAGTACAAAAACAAGTGGCGCAGCGCTGGCCAATTTGAGATTACTCAGTCGTACATCGCTAGCTCGCGCGACTTCCCGCCTGCAATGTTATAAATTGATGCACTACAAAAGCACTGACGAATGCTATATGCAAGTAAAACAAGGTGAGTTTCAACTGAGAAGGTCAGACGACAGCGTTTAACTGACCTACGTGGCTACACAAAACCTCGCGAAGCTGATATTTGTACGATGTGGGTCATCGTTGAACGCGCAAGTTGGCACGTATTTTCACGAAAACTTCGCGTCTCGCAAGAACGAGTCAGATTTATCGTGTCACGGAGGGCCCGGTTTGTTCACTGAAGCAGGAAACATGCAAACTCGTAGTGTTTCTTTCCTGCTAACACAGCCGAACAAGTGCGCTACTGCTTAGGGCTGCCATGGTGTCGTCTACTGATCATCCATGAGAGGACGCTCCTAAATTCCGCTAGGGGCGCGACAGTCTATGGGCATTGCGAATAGGATCGAGCGCAATGAATAAGTTGCAATACATAGTAAAGCTTTGTAGCTAAAAATGTATTGCAAGCTTCAGCTCTGCCAGAGATGGAAAGGCGATGTCGAACGAAAGTCTGGGCCTGTAGTTCAATCTCAGGGACGCGTTCTTTCCAGTAAGGTGCACTAAATCTGTACGCATCTAGCGGCGCGCCGAGATACTTTGGTGGAATACGAGTACACTTCATTCCTGCGAACTTGTGCGGCGCACTACCCCACGATCCAAACCATACTCCTAAACTGGAAACTCCTGCTCACAAAAACCCTATGCAAGCATTATGTCTTGAAGGAACCGCGTAAACATACGCAATATAGCGTGGCAGAAAAGTAAAATAACAACCAGGTGTCACAGAATGCGAATTGTCTAACCAGGTGTGACACAATATATATAGCGTAACGAGTGGGTCGTTGAATGCTTCGCACCCATTACAAAGGGCTTCATCGTCATCAGCCACCGAATCAATTAATGGAGCCGTGGGTACCTTCCAAGCGTACTTGTAATAGTAGCCCCAAGAGAGTTTGCAACGGGTTCTAGAATAACAGAGAGCTGAGCTTGTTGGAACGTGTTCATTCTAAAGGACAGGGCGTGCAAACACCGACACAAGAAGGAAGTCAAGACACCACAACCGCCGGCTTCTAGAAATGGCGCTCTTCCAGCTGTCGCTGTGACTGTGCTGCGCCTTCCACGCAGGCCTGGCGTGTTCCACGCAGGCCTGGCGTGCCGTCCTAACTTTATAGACTATGTCACGGATGGGCTTAGGTGCCGCTATATTGGGATGTTACCACCGCGATTTTTTTTTTTTTGAGCAACTAAACGAACAGCGCTCCGGCGGGCGTATGCGCATCCAAATGGCTGGGCTGGTGCATTCAGCATATTCTGACATTATTAGTTCACTTCACGAGATACAAAAACAGGAAAACATTCCTATAACAGCCCAAGGTGGCGGAGCCCACATGACTTACGTAAAATAGTCTGTAGGTGGTTATTCTGTGCTACAGCCACCACAAAACATGTAGTCATAAGTCGAGGAAAGACATCGCGAATTTACTGCATCTCAGTGCCTACTCCGGAACTGTGATCTTGGTCAAGAGTGATAAAATAATATTATCTTGCTCCCACAAAAGCTATCCAACGTCGCGGTTACAATCGTACACAAACTGAAAACCCGAGCAAGCTTGATATATTTGTAAAAACTGCTTGTTTTCTGCAAAACTTTGCCAGCTTCTGCATCCTTTTGAACACCTGAAATAGGTAATCTGGCGTTCTTGATATAATCAGACGTCAGCGCTGCCATGCTTTCCCTGTCAAGCAAAAAGTTCATGACTGTTTTCCGCAAACCACACAACTTTATTTGAACACTTTTTGAAACAACAGCCCGACAGTGCATTAGAACATCTTCAAGTTTATGCTCTCACTGCATTCCGATACACGCCCGGAACTGTTCGATGCCTTCCACATTGATTTCATTCACCGTAGACAGTCTGGCTTCCATCCACTCGTACCACGCCTTAACGCTTGGAAAAGGCGAGAGGTCGTAATTCATCGTCTGCAAGGAAAGGGTAAGCACAAACAATTACATCTCCCAGAGACCATCCAGGGCAAGTGTTTCAGTAAGTACAGAAATTGTAGTCCCGCGTGCCGAGCGACAGTTAGATTGGCGAAACGGGGTAATAATAGCGTTATGAGCCAGATATACGTCGGTATTTGGTTTTATTTTCCAAAGTTCGGGACTTTAAAAGTTGATTTAACGTAAATAATGTATACAGTATAAAACTAGATATAGGAACTCGCCAAAGAAGCCTAAGGACCAGCCAGCAACCTATAGTGTTACCTTCCTGGGCAACGGTCAACGACTTCACATTGATGCACCAAGTGGCCAAAATTCAACGATTTTGTATGTAAGTATGTAAACGCTCGTGTCCCTGTCCGGCAGTGAATACGGCAATTAGGTAGTTGGCGCTTTTCCTCTCTACAGTGCTGTCGTCCTTCGCCTTCTTCGCGCCTCAACGTTTTCGGTCAAGGGAGCACGATTTAAAGGGACACTAAAGAGAAACAATGACTTGATTTAGATTGTCAAGCTGCACTCTGAGAACTGTAATGCCATACGTTTCTCTCTCATGAGTTCATTATTCAAGGAGGAAATCAAGGTTGCAGTTTTATTTTCAAATTTCGCGCCGAAATCTCCGCGCGTGACGTCAAAAATTTCAAAATGTATTTTTCGTGTTTTCGCGACTTTGGCTCGATAGATTTTCTGAAACTTCGTATGTTAGGTCTATGACCCCCCACACATGACAATCTACCTCAATTTTATCGATTAGAAGCTACGTAGGACCCCGTAGACGCCTTCAAAACCTATGACGTCACGGCGTTTGGTGTGGGAATCTCAAGGTGGCGTCTCCACCCGCATTTTCTTTCCGCGCGTTTTCTCGCTTACCAAGCGTCATGTCGTGGTAAGAGTGGTGTTTTCGGGATTGTGAAATTGTACTTTACTAATGCGTGAAAAATCGTTTTCCTCTTTAGTGTCCCTTTAAATGTAAACAACAGTCTCTTGGATGACCACTTGCCTGTTCGCTGTAAAGAATGCTGCTGCACTCCGTTTGCTTTCAGCGTTGTTTCAGCAAAGCACAAAGGAAAAGATGTGCTACAGATCGTTCAGCAGACGCTATGTAATAAACTGTTAAATCAGTGTGAGCGCGCAGTCGATAGATTTGTTAGACAAGGAAACAATCTTTTTGGAGAGCTCTGTGTAACATGTCAGTCGGCCTAGCCCCACTGTGCATGATGTAACAGAGGATCGTTTGCTAGGAATATAATCCGGGTTTCCGCATTGCGTTGTCAACGTCTTCATTCTAAGCCCGACCGCTGGCGCTATTTGATCTGAGTCCAGTACAGCTGCACGCCACGCGCACCGCACCGCGACAATAGTTAATTTCGTTCGTATAGGTAGATACGGTAATTATAGGTCTACCGAATAAAACTGATAAAGCGATACGATTGATTTCGAACAGATAATACCATTGATGTTTAATAAATCTGAGATTCCAAGAGTATAAGTGACCATCCCTCCACTCTGGTTCGCTATCGGGTCAGGACTGAAGATCGAGGCGGCCGCCGCCGTTTAAAAGCTTGGCTTCACTTTCCTTCTCGTCAACTCCTCGGTTTCCGCGTTCGGGTGTAGTGCGTGTTGGCGCAAACATGACTGAATAGTTATTTTGGGCTCCACTTGACAGATCCCACTATCCTTCCCCTTGAGGTTAAAACGCAGAAGCGTTTTACAGACCATATTTCTCAGGAGTGTCCCGAACTCTTGCGGATGTTCGCAACTCGATTCGCGGAGACGCGTTTGGATGCTTTGCTGCTTGCTTCTGCGCACCACCGCAACTTTCCTTTTCTGGTGCAGTTGTTTTCCACTGGAGGCGCACTTCCACTTTCCTTTCACGTGCTCCCGCCTGGCGGACGCAACTGGTGGGTCCTGTTTCCGAGTGCGCAGCCTACGGTTGCCTATTGCTCAGTTTGTGTTGAATATTGGTAATTCCATGCGTAGGTTGAGACGTCTTCCGTACGCATCAGAATCTTTAGAGGAGCTTGCAGGATGTCTGCATCTTTTTTTTTTCTCTCACAAGTTCTTGCACTGAGGATCGTAGGAGGCCGAATGTTGTGCGGACTTTTGTGTTAAATATGTTAGCTAGGCCTTAGCTAGGTGATTCAGGTACTAAGTTGCCCCTAGGTTGTTGGTAGGCTTCAGCTAGGTAATGCCAGGTTATTTTTACGTTGGTTCTCAGCGTAGACAGGTTCGAGTTAAATTACTGACAGTCACAGACACGACACGGTTGTTCAAACTTCACAGAGAAGCTCGCGCTGACACCAAGCATTCGCACCTGTCGCAGATCCACGGGGACGTCGTCGTTGGCATGTGCTTTCCATCGCCTTCGGGTTCTTCTCGCATCCGCCGTTGCCTTCCCGTTCCCTAATATTCTCTCGTTGCTCGTCCTCGGGGTCTTCAGCTCACCACCGTCGCTTAGCAGCCATTTGTGAGGCTGAACTGTTGCCTTCTTCATTTTTCGTGGACCAGTGGTCAGTAGTGAGATTTACCCAATTTTTGTGGCACATACCCGTTTATCATGATGATAGTTTTCTGGATCAACTAACAAAAAATGGATTTCCTGAACAGCATCGCTGTTCAAATGTATACAATCATTGGCTCATACTCTCTTACGCAATATAATAATGCAGATACTTGGCTACTCAGAGATCAATTCCTGTAATATCACACAGACAAAATTTCCGAGCTTCGTAATCTGTTGGTTGGTTAGTTGATGTTTAATGGCGCAAAAGCAGCTCAGGCTATGCTGCGCCAGTCTTCGTAATCTGTCTGACATGATACGACAAGCTACTGACCTCAGGAACTGTGAGAGACTCCATGAGCGCCACATCGGCCAGCGTCATCTGTGGTCCAGTGAGGAAACGCCGGGGCTTGTCTCCGAGAAGGGAGTCCATAGACCGTAGGCTGTTGCGGAGGGCCTCTTCCTTTTGCTCACTCTTGGGTTCGCCTTTGAGGAGGTACGAGTACTGAAACGTGATTACAAATTCATCAGTTGCGCCGCTTCGTTGCATACGACTCGGAGAAAGTTAAAGGTGAGGGCAAATCAGGGAAGGTTAACCAAATGAAAATTTCGACTTGGGTATCATGCGAGCGCGCGGAAAACTAGTTAATCTCACAACGGGATGCTATTTTTGCTGTGCTCCCAAGTATCATTTTATTTACGCACCAAAGCGGTTTATGGAAAAAGGATAGCTGTAGTCTAGGCATCAATTGATAGGTCGAGACACGACCAGAGAACAGAAAAATCGCGTCAACTTTACACCATATACCATAGTCGCTGAGTTCACCTGTGCAAGTGACAATTGACAAATGTTATGGTTTTCATACCTGTAAGAATGAATCTTGAAGTCAGATAAACTAGTTGGCTACGTGCACCGCTGTATAGAACGACGCGCGCTATCCCTGCCCTGATCGCAACCATAAGAGATGGAGTGCGTGTCCGTTTTAGGGGGCGAAGCTCCTTAGGGCCTAACCTTTTCGTCGTCCGCGTCCGTCACGGGGGGGAATCGCGGATGTGAGACGCACAAAAAAGTTTAACAATAGACTAATATCAATCAGAATTGTGACAGAGCAATATAAAACATTTACGAGCACAAACCCTTTATACTAGTCGGCGACTTCAACGTAGACATTATGCACCTTAGGGCCTAGCTTCGCCCACTCATCATTCATTTCGTGGAGATGCGAGCATTTTTCTGTGCCTACTCTGTATTAAACGAAACACTCGTCGGTGCGCAATTTTAAAGGCGAAAGCCTTTGATGCCTCATCAAAGACGAAAATCGACCGTCCCGCCTCGAACTGTCGTGCCGCGGTGTCCGCGTCAACGCGAGTGATGCAAAAACAATCAGCGTCACGTGAGGACGTCACCATATTAAGTCATCATTACCTGAACAGACCGCCAAAACTTTTTGACGCCGCCATGTCGTCACTATAACCTTTGATAACTTGACCTCACATGATGCGCCGTCACTTGGCATCGACACTAGGTCAATACTGGGCCGATCACGGAGGCAGTGCAAAATCGGGTGAGGGGCAGGAAACTCTTATTATAATAATAATTGTTGAAATTTTACGTCCGGAAACCGCGATAATATTGTTACAGAAAATGAGACGAGACGTGACTATTTGCGAATGTATTTACAATGATGGATCAAGGATGGAGGACAGCACGCACAGCCGACAGGCCAGTCCTCCTTGTCGTCTTCTGCACACAGAATGTCTGACCATTGATGTGCTAGCTACGTAGCTTCGTGATGGGTACAGGGAAGAACCAGCACCTCCACCCCAAATATGTTACGTAAAATGAGATGAGACTTTACTATAGACGATACGAGACGAGTGGAAGGATCCCGGGAATTTCGACCATCTGGAGTGCTTCGTCGTGTACCTAAATTCATTATAGCATTTCTAGAATTTCCGGACTCCATCGAAAAGACGGCAACCACGGCCGGTATTCCACCCCGCCACCATTCGGCTCAGCAACCACTCAGCAACATTCGGCTCAGCAACCACTGGACCACTGCCGCGCGTAGGTGCAGAAAGCTTGTAATCTCCATTGCAAGATTTCTCCATTGCAACTGTTCCACTATACGTAGTGCCGGCGTTCGATCTGATTGGATATTTCCAGCCTACGTCACAAAACATTCGGTGGACAGCGAGCGTTGTCTGCTTGTGTGACAACGTGCTCCATGTTGACGTGAGCTGCATGACAGTGTTTATCTCGAGACTTCTTTTCTCGAATACCATGGATTGCCCTAGCTGCGTTGTGTGTAGCAAATCTAGTGAAGTGTTACTGTAAAGCTGCGACCTCTTGTAAGGCATGCAAGGAAACTGGCGGGGAGAGTCGCTTCAGCTCGTCGCTGCAGTGAGCGTCTAGCTCTTGCTATCTGATCAATTGCATAATTCACACATCTTCGGCAGCAACTTCACCACACACAACCGCAATGCCCCAGTTTACGCTTATCGGTGATCGTTTTCAAGTGCTTTTTAACACGAAAGTGTTTTATGCCGGGGTCCACCAAGATTAGAGTGACGTATTTCAGTCACGGAAATGACGTCGGAAAAATACGCATGATCAGAAGACAAGGAAAAAGTTCCGTCAACGGGAGTCGAACCTGCGACCTCTTGGTCCGCGACGAGAGATGCCGGGCACGCTATCCACTGCGCCACGGTCACATACTCCGTAGGCTTTAAAAACAAGCTTTTTATATCTACCACTGTCATCTCGCAGGGCTCTTGCCAAAGTGAAGTAATGCATTTTGACCGGGAAATGCGCGATTAGTTCTTTCAGAGCGTCGTTTCTACGCGTTCGTCCCATTCGGCGCGTTTCGAATAGGAAAAGTGCAATTTTGTCGACGCATTAACACAGTGCCAGGTGGCGACCTTACCCCTAGCATCGTCCTCGCTCATAGCATCCATCTATGCCAAAAATAGCTGTTCGACGCGCGAGGGCTTGATGTGGCCGTAACTCCGCGTTCCTAGCTCACCCCGCGAAAAATCGCAGCCGGCCAACGGGGAAGACACGACGCGCGTTGCGTTTTCCTCTTGTCGGGGAGCGTTGTTCAATAACTCTAACATGCCGCGAGTACGCGACCTTAGCCCAAGTTCGGCGCCCGATCAGTGACGCTGTTCTGGCTGTCACACCGCTTTCTCTAATTCTGCTCTCAACGTACAGCTACCACAAGCATCTATGACCACAGGGGTCTGTTTAATCATCGGTCATGGACGTTTGTCGTCGGGAAACAGATGTACCACCAAGCGTCAACGTGGATGCATCCACGTTAAACAGTGTCCTAACTGTCATAGGCGCGCGCACGGGGGGGGGGGGGGGGGCAAGGGGGGCGCGAAGGGGGGGGGGGGGGCCCAAAGTCAGCCCTATACATTGTAGGGGGGGGGGGCGATAGGGGGGCGCAAAGTCAGCCCCATACATTGACATAATAGGGAGGGGGGGGCGCTGCGACGAACCTTCGTCCCCCCCCCTGAAGGGGAACCCTGCGCACGCTTATGCTAACTGTCAAACAGTAATAGACGTTGTGCACGCTATCTTATATCCATGTACAGTAAACATTCGACTACTTATGTAAGGACACGTTTCACTTTCGTGTTACACCGATTCCTATGACGGAGGGATCAACCATGTTTTCTTTCTCTTTCCGCTGCGGTGGTGTAGCCGTGACGACGCTCGTCTGCTGACCCGAAGGTCGCGGGTTAGGTCCTGGCCACAGCGGCCGCATTTCGAGGGAGGTGAAATGCCAGAGGCCCGTGTACTGTGCGATGTCAGTGCACGTCATAGAACACCAGATGGTCAAAGCATCCGAAGCCCTCAGAAACGGCGCCCCTCATAATCATACCGTGATCTTGGGACGCAAAACTTCAAATGTTACTACTTTTGTATCTCCGAATATTTCTTGGCGATTGAAGATTGTCCGCTTACAGGACAATAACAGCGCCTAGTGGTGCTGCGGTACCTGCCGGAGCAGATGTCAGCCACACCGCGATCCGCTGCCACATTCGAGGATGTTGTGATCTGGACGCTGACAAAACTTGAAAAACAATTTCAGGGTCCCTGTAATGTATGTGTGAGCTTTAAGTTACCCCAGATAGAAATTATGCGGAGTTCGTCGCTATGACTTCCATTGTAATCTTATTATGGTTTTAGCCACGCAGAACCCCAGTATTACTTTTGATTTCAATAATTATTCGGGAGTGTGCAAGTCGTTTAGCGTAAGCGATTATGAAGCTGGTGTACTCAAGTACTTACAGTGCATCGCAAGCATCCCTGACCGTACAACAAACAACTGCGAAATTCACTACGGGAGTTCGTTTTAAAGCAATACCAGAGTCTCTCGTAGTGTACAACTTAAAATGAAAATATAGTTTGCCGAGCTCAGAAAAACTGAATTCACTTCCTCAAGCAAAAATGCATAAATGTTTATCAGATCGCAAAAGGAAGAAGGCGGCAGAGATCGCAAAAGGAAGTGCGATGAAGAGTAATTAACAGCGCAGCTAAGGACAGATTATTAAGTTTATTAGACACAATATTAATGAGAACTGACAGACAATCATGCCAAGAACAGTATCGGGGATGTTAGTTGTAGTAGTTATGGTATAAATGTGAAATAGTAATGGGGACGAAAATATAACTTTCTGCTGGCAGGGACTGAACCTGCAACCCTAGAATTACGCGTTCGACGCCCTAGCACTTGAGCTACAGCCGCGGTCATCTCCCCGTCCACTTCACTGGGTAATGTGTTGGTCGGTTGGAACCTGAAAGACTGGCTCAACCCACTACGGGGGATTGGTCACGAAGCGTGCAGCAGTTGAATTTGTGACGAAAAAAAAAAAAGAATACGCGAAAAACATGTGTGCATTTAAACATGCAAGTCTCATTTTCGTCCACTTTACATTCTTGACATTTCAAGCATAACTACTGCAAATAACATCCCCTATACTTTCCTTGGTATTATTGTCAGAAAGTTGTCATTATTATTGTGTCTAGCAAAGGAAAACAAGCTCTTAAAATTCTTTTCATTCCTTAACAACAAACATGAGAAGTCTTTTTGCTATTCTGATTTTTGTGTTTACTAACTGCCTAGATGGTGCCGGTGCGGCTTCTCTTGGCTTCCCAAACAAAGTTGAGTTGCCTTCAACAAACAAGAACACTTACTTTTACGTAATTTTTTGCGCTCACTGTAATTGAATGCGTCTTCTGAAGCGGAGAAATGCGTGAACTCGATGTAAAATCACCGTCATTGCTCCCTGTCCGAGTTGAAAGCGCGGAACTTCGTAAGGCACCATTGACAAAATTTTTCTCAGAAGAAGAGTAACTCACAAAGTAATCGGCGATGGTGCGATAAAATGTACCGAGGTCGTAATCCAGGAACTGGTCAATAAGGGCCCTCTTGCGGATGTCCTTGGGGTAGAGCGAGTGGTCAGGCGCATACATGTCAACCAGGTAGCGCATGATTGCACGGCTGGAAAAAGTTTCACCATGATTACGTCACGTTATTATACCTAGACACCGTATTTTAGGCAAATGCCTACTTTGTTCCTTGCGTTTCTATCGTGCCACTTAGATATATTATCATGAATTAGAGGTTAACTCTTTCGTTACCGTGTCCATAGGACATGGGTCACCGGTGACCCATACGCGCCACAAGCTATTTTTAAAATATGAGCGCTCCTCTGGACTTGCAGCGGCATCTGTCGTATTCTCTAGGCACCAATCTTTCATTTTTTGCGTAGTTTGTATTTTTCCCATGCGGCGGCGATTTAAGCGGCGGTTCCAATTGTGCGGTTTGCTCCGTCTGTGATGGCAGACGCTTTTGTTGCCGGTCCCTCGCGCGAACGACGCCTTTCTGGCGATTCTGTTGCATCTGGAAGCGATCATTTGGCTGCTTCTAGCAGCAGTGATTCAGATGATGATCCCTTCTTTTTTTTTAATTACACAATTCCACATATTTTTTGTGTAGTGAAGTCATACATAATGATGTTCTGGCGCCGTCTGCGACACTGTACTTTCCCAGTTAAGATTTTTTTCTTGAGCAACCATCGAGCGTAATATGTCCATATATACATGGTTCAATAGCCCATTTCTTTCCCTTTTTATTAATATTTACTGTGCTTCTGTGTGTGAGCGATTTGTGCAATAAAAAGAAAAAACTGTGCAACCTGGCTGAACAAGACACTTTCTACTGGGAAACAAGTAAACAAGTGTAACTCGTGCAGTTGTTGAGCTAGGTCAGTGAAACTTTTCTGTTAGGTAGATTTCTCCTATATAAACAATTTGTATATTTCAGAATATTTTCCAGATTTACTTCTTTTATGTAGTAAACATACAATTGCAAATGTTCTTTCAAATTTGCAAGAAATGTTATCTTTAATGATTTTTTCTGCATATTAGTTTCCAAGTTCAGTTTTTAAAACCTGTACACGTCAAAAGTACATTTACTTAGCTTTCTTTTGATGTATTGCATTACAGTATAACCATTTTATAACTTATTACAAAAAAATACCAACAAAAACCTACGAAAAGTTGCCCATTTTCCCACGGTAACAAAAGAGTTAAGAAGGGCTTTTACAGTATTTGTATAGTACCTATAAATGCCTATTTTTGGCGTTTGTGCCTAAATGCCTATAAGTGCCTATAAATGCCTATATTCCATTTCGGCGTCTGTATCAACACTATTTAAGCTCAAATTTCATTTTCGAGTGCAGTTTGAGACCGTTATTGACGTTACGGGGCCACACTGACCTCTCGGAACTCTATGGGGTTGAACCTGGCGCTCGTCCAACCAACTTCCGGGAAACAACCGCTAGCAGCAGTGAAATGGGAAGCGCTGGCCACCATACACATGACGCGAGAAGTTGGAAGAGTAGAGATTCAGGACAGGAAATGACGTTATTTCTGTAACCCCAAATAGGAGCACGTCTCAGCACCTGCAGGGGAATGGGGAGAGGGAAATAACGATAGGAAGGAGAGAGGAAAAGAGAGTGGCGTTCATGGCCTAAGAACGCGGCGAGCGGCTTTTGCGGCCGGTTGTGGAGTCCAGTGTCCTCAAGGAATTGAAGAACCGCCCTCAATACTTGGGTGTGGCCATGGTGTAGGAAGAAGAGGTGACTCTACGCGGCGAGCGAGCGTTGCGACACTTCGTTCGGGTTCACGCTCGCGTTCGCAGGTGGCGCTACGCGAATGGGGGGCCGCCAACCAATAAGCGCACTCGTACAATTCATACCGATAATCTCGTCATAGTTTCACAAAACACTCACACAGACGTTTCCGCATCAAACGTGGCGTCGCGGACCGAGTGAAGTGGCGCCCAGCAGTTTTACACAAGTCATACCGGCCCCCCATGCGCCAAGCGCCGTCTGATGGAAAGAAGGTGAACGTGAACAACTTTTCGACGCGGCTGCCCCGCTGCGCCTCCGAGCCGATGTGTCACCTCTCCTTCATACACCGTGGGTATGGTGGTGGGAAGGGACCAAGGGGACCCTCTGTGCAGCCTCCGGGAGGTGGAGAACGAATGCGAAACCGTGGAGTGCCCTAAGGTGAAAGGAGAGTGTGGATCGCAGAGCGATGAATTGGGCTAGTTGGTGGTAATTGATGATTTCTTAATGTGGAAATATATTCTCGCCCGTCTGTGTTCAGATTTGCTCAGAATACTCGTGCTGCCAAATTGCGGATTGCACCCACAATCCCTGCAGTGCAGAGACAGGTGCGTGCCACCTGCGAGAACATTCAAGGACGACGCATGCTCTCTAAGTCGATCATTTAGACATCGGCCCGTCTGGCCGATGTACACTTTTCCGCAGCTCAACGGAATTTTGTACACAACCTCAGAGGAACACGGTACAAACTTCGTGGCATGTTTTTTTGTGCAAGCGCTCTTTTTCACCTTTCCCTTTCCACTATTTCCTATCATGGGGCACAGTTTAGCCAGTTTGCAGGGAGCCGTAAGCACAACGTCAACTCCGTGCTTACGGCCAATCCTCATCAGATTGTGCGACACGTTATGTACATAGGGCATGACCTGTTGTTGCGCTGCAGATGATGAGACGAGGACGATACAGGGACTACAGGACAGCTGTTGCGCACCACCTCTCCTGTAGTCCCTGTATCGTCCTCGTCTCGTCATCTGCACCGGAACACGAAATTATGGTGTGTAGATCAAAAGAAAGAAAAATGTGATATGCACGCGGCTTTTGTTTTGTTTGTTTTACTTCTTAATGAACCCCTCACCAGGTCACACAAGATATTGTACTTAGACACTGGATATTGTTGCGTCACAATGAAGAGCGCACGTTGTACAACAATAATTTTTCGAATTGGTCCATTACGAGCAGCGAAACCATGATGCGAGGAGGCGATCTTGAAACCCTTGCCACTCAGCCCGTGTGTGCCTTCGCAAGCTAAATTCCTTCCCTGCCCTCTTCGGTATCGGTGCCGGAGGATCACATGACGCAAGCGCATCAACACGTCATGCGCGCGCAAGGTCACCTGCGCATGAAGTGCCCGAGCCAGCTCGTGCACCCCATCGGTGTTGTTTCGCTTCAGCGTTCTCTGTCATGGAGGAAAGAAAAATTAGAGGGGAGTGCGCCTAGCGTCCAAAGCCAACCTCCTCTGAAGCCGCTTGCTCCTTTCCCATGATGCTCCTGTTTCATCTCCTTTTTGGTGGGCTCGTGAACAAAAACAAAATTGACGAGCGCGCGCTCCTAGCGTCCACAAGCCATCCTCCTCGGACGCCGCTTCCCTCCTCGTTCACCATACGCTGGGCTCATTTCCCAGCATGCTCCTGTTTCATTTTTTTTTTTGGTTGGGCTTCAAAATTTTCACGTGACGCTCGCTCCTACTTTTTTCCCCCCCCTCCATGTTCTGCGTAGTGAACTGCCTGCTTCTGTGGGATGGATCCCTCAGTGCGCCTACGTTTGAAGAGACTGGCACGCATCATGTCCTTACCACGATAAACCGCGTCGCACCGCTGGAACTGCTGTAAGGGGACGATACACCAAAAACATAACCAAACGTTGTCAGGGCTCGCGCCGGTACGACGCGGGAACGGCGTGAAGACGAAAGCGTGCAAAATGGAGGCTGATAGTCTAGCACATCCCTGCGATTCGAAGTAAAAAAAAACACGCAAGCATTCCGTTTGTGTGTCTTATTTCTTTAAGCTTTCATTATCCATTCAAGCAACAGATTACACAACACATGTCGCCTCTAATATTTCTCGCAGTGTCACGTGCTACTGTGAGCGACGTAAGAGCACCAATAACTACTGTGAGTGACGTAAGAGCACAGATCACCATGCAAGATCATTCCTTGTTGTACGTCGCCCCTTTATTCAGGGGCGCGCACCCGCGAGAACGGCAAGCAGCGTTCAGTTTCACGTCTTACCGTGGTGCGTAGCGTTGCAAATCTTTGCAGACGTGATCGTCTGCGAAGATTTGCAAACAATAACATTTCCTGCTTTCCTGTCCTAGATACAGGTCGCGCACGTCTTTGTGTGAAATTATTTGAATTTATGTAAAAATAAGTGTGCCTATATTTACAATTTTGGAGACTAAAACGGTGTTTTACGTGCCTATCTTTGGTGACTAAAACGAGCTTTTCTAGGGCCTAGAAATCCGGCCTCCAATTATAACACACATCACGTGCATGTAGTGAATAGCCACGAGTGGAACACCCTCAATTTAATTGTGAAAATGTCTTAGTTATAGCATAACGTACTTTGGGGAAAGTCTCCCTTGATTTGCAACATCGGCAGGATAATTTCTGCTGTCTGGATGCTTTGTCTTTTCCTTGCCCAGCTGTAGACAACGCTGATGTGTTCAGGAAACCTACTTTTATTCAGGCATTACACTAAAGATCAAAGTGAGGACGATATCTGTTTTGAAGCCTTAAAATATTAGCTACATGTATGTTTTTTTTTTTGTCGTTGCTGTTTAAGAGTACAACCTATGCACGTAACATACACATGACTACTTCGATATTCTTCTCAACGTTAATTTATGTTGAAACTTCTGGCAATTCATTTCCTTTAGTCAATGTATGTTCATTTGCTGTATTTCGGGACATATGCATGCCGCATTATATCTAGGAGGTGTCTGCGCGCACCACACTAAGTCAATAGGCGAAAGGATCATGCCTGACAACCAAAAAGAGTCATTCAATTTGGTTCACAGTTATGTACGGTAGAGATTCACAAGAACATTCTGGTAAGATCCCGTTACCGCGCCGCGGAGTGCATAGGTTTCAGGTGATTTGAATAATTTAAGACATCCCTCATGACACCGTGGATCGTGTATAGTCTATTCAGAGGCCATTGGTAACCTACGATTCTTCTGACATGATATTGGAACTTTAGCAGAATGTTCCTGAGCGTCTAGTTTTTCGGGTACTACAGGTGGAGTATTTGCCAGAACTTATCGCTCGGCGGAAGACGCCACAGGCAGCAGTCGAAAGTTCTGAGAACACGAAAGTGAAAACTTCCATTACAACTCGTCTAGGTATCTCGTCCCTAAAATTAAAACGCATCATATTCGGCCATACATAAAAAAAACCTTTCAGTAATAAAATTGTGGCTGCACATTTGGACGGCATGAGGTCAACACGTGGAGCATGTTCCTAAGAACTTTATTGTTGTAAACTACATAAGTGGTATCACAGTCGTACTGCTGCAACAGGGCTTGAGTGATCATCACTTGAGTGATGTGGTGCTGATTTATCGAATAATGTTCCGCATTCTGTAACCTAGGCGAGCATCAACGGTTAATAGTGAATGTACTATCACTCATGTAGAAATAAACGATGTATTGAGTATAGGTGATCATATTCCACGGCCATGATGATGCCCACTGTTGTCGTTCTGATTTCAAGTGTCGCTTATTTTTTATAAGCACAACCTCATCCAACAAAAAGGTTAGATTCTCAGCCCGCATTATGGGCAAGATGTTGGCTCTTAAACAACACGGTAGTGGAATTCTTCACAGAGCCCAGCTATCACTAGTAGATACAAGAAATCGGACAAGTAATTTGATTAGCTGACAAAGAAAATAGACACTGTGAGCTGCTAGTCCGACCTCGTGTCTTAGTGAAGAGATCTCGCACAGACTCGGTTACTTTCTTTTTTGAATCGTGTAATAAGTTTCACATTTATGATACATTTATAAGCAAAAGTTCCTTCAACCTGGAAGTAGTCATTCGTCATGGGTCGTGACACGGTCCAACGTCACTAATGTACACGAAGTTCTTGAGCATTCGGCTAACTAGCCTTTTTTTTTGCGTTTTTCTCAACTAGGCAATAGTGCTTACACGGTAGTTAAAGTGAAAGAACAACATACAAAAGGTCAGGAAAACTTTCGTGAGTAGAACTATATGACAAATTTTGTAACTCCTATGGCGAGTTTCACTGCATCAATACGTACAGAGGTGGCACACTTGTCTAGAACGCTAAAACGGCACTCTCCTGGCGCCGTGTACACTGGTAACAAATAGTTCGAGATAACCCACACTTCAGCATTCATCCTTAACGACCATGCATGGTATAATTTGGACTCTTTCAAATCAGGTGCAATCGCCAAACGTCGTCAGTGTGGTCCGGAGCGCGCAATTCCCATGTTATAGGCAAGTGTGTTGACGTCAGTACTACATTTGAGCCTACGCAGGTAACGTGCCAGCGATTATTGGCTTGTTTAGCGTGCGCACTACTGACGGCGATTTCAGTTCGATGTGAGATATATATTTTTTTTTAATTTTCGCAGTTTCTATCACACTAGCAACATCAATATAATAACGCCTGCAATGTTGGTTTTTTTTCTGACGCACCCGTCTTCTTCGCTGACCAGATAGCGGACTCAAAAAAATATGATGCACATCCCGGCTGTGCGTCTTTAGAGCGCTACGAAATTACCGCATGTATGCTCAACACGATTGAATAAATGTAAATGAGTTTATTATTAATTAATGAATTTATTTATTTAAACTAAGGTCAGTTTTCTTTTCAACCGGAAGCACTACAATTACTTGGACTATTTTTACCTGTTCTATGCCTCGTAGCAATCAAGAGCAGCGAACTCACCTTTCCCACAGCACAAAGGTGTCATCTTGCAGAGTTGGTATTGTATGCATAGGGTTAAGCTGTTGGAAAAAGAAACTCAGGCAGTCATAAGCTACTAACAGCAAGAACAACACTTCTGGCGAACAAAGAAGCTCAGAGCATGCGGCGTTAATGCGACGTATTCTTCTTCGACCATCCTGAGACTCCGCAATGCCTCACTTTTGCGTTTAACTGCTTTGAAAAGTTCAATTTGGTTAGAATACGGAATGCCTGCTTTTGGGCTTGGCCCACATTTAACACGGAGCGACCTCAAAATAATGGTGTGGGGCCACAGACAATAGCATATTCCACCTTGATTTTGCGCAACCGCTGTCCTACCATAATAACGCCCCTACGTGTAAAGGGCGAAGACAAATGTTGTCTGCGTGCTCTTTTTCATGCCTCACCAATCACCACCAAGTTGATCAGATCACACTCATTGATACAGCGAGGACAAATTGTTAATTAGGGAATGTAGCGGGAAGCCAACGTTTCTACAAGTACACTCGTCTTTGGCTTGGCAAAATGACTGGCAAGTAGCAGTTGGCAATACAAGCAACAGAAAATCCAATTTTTTCCCCGAATCACGTCAACTCGGCTTGCAATGTGGGTTTGTTGGTGAATTACTTGAACAGCTTTGATGTAGCGCGTAAGGACACAGGGACGCGAGAAGAAACATAAGGACACGTCACAGTGTTATGTGGTGTCCTTATGTGCCTCGTAATGGCCGTGTGTCATTTCGCGCTACATCAAAGCACGTCAACTCGCCGCAAAGCAAACAAACTTGAAGCTGTACAGCAGCTGACTTGACGAATGCACTTGTCGAAATGTCGGTGCCGGCGACATTCCCTGTTCAACAGCGACTATAAGCAAAACAATGCAAAATGACGACGGACTGAGAAAGAGTGGACGAGACAACTCGAGCGCTGACTTTAAACTGAGAATTTTATTCAAAGAACACCTTAAAACACGACTATCTGCGCATGTGAAGCCTCCATCCTCCCTTCAACTTCTGCCTTTTTTTACAATACCACAGCGTAGTTCTTTGCGCAACCTTTCTGCTGTTAATTATATTATTCGCCATCCTGGTCATGAACGATATTTATGCTCATGGCATTCACGTGATGATTATTGCGAGGAATGTTACGGTTTCGAAAAGAAGGTCAGTACAGATACAGTTGAAAAGCCATTATGACAAGTAGAAAATGCCAGACGTTCAATTCTGTTACATTGTTGGCCACCACAGCATTGCACAACACCTACCATTGCTCGCGTTCAATAAGTAAAACCTGTAAGTGATCACACAGCTATCTGAAAACGAAGCACCCAGCTTACCTTGAGAAAATCTTCTTTCATCTGTTCTTTGGCAGCAACGTTGACGTCTTTCAGCTCAAGCACAATACCAATCAACCTGGCCACAATGCGAACAGCCCTGCATGGTCAGAAAATCAATCGCAAAAGATATCTCCACTAAACATATGGCAACACAAGCATTCATTTTGGCCGAAATACTTAAAATTCCCCTAAATAGGCAACGTATATCTAATTTAAAGGCTCAATAAAAGCGATATTGAAACGAACGTCATGGGGATCACAGCAAAAGGAGACATTGTATAGCGTCAGTCTGAACTCCCCGAGATGGAAAATGGCACAAAAATGGCACAATGTTCGAAGAAGATCGTCACATGAAGTTACACAACAGCACGTGGTGCGTAATGATCATGCGCCACGACGCACTTTCAGCAGCATGACACTGAAGTTCTGCAGCAAACAACCTTAGACATGCTTAAACATGACGTGGTAGTGGGATTGCCGTGCCCGTAGTACTGGCACACTCATTTGCCAACGCTGTCGCGCGAAGTTTTCAACACAGCACAGCGTGGTACAGGAAGCTGAGGTCTTGATGAAAAATGAATTCTATAATTAAAAATTGTTCTAATGATGTTGAGAAATGGCACAGAAAAAATGCGATCCCGAATCTCGAATCTTATCCAATACTGCTTTAGTGGACCTGTTCTCCTGGACTAGAGACGCCGCCCACCTTCCACGAGTCTACTGCCAGTTAGCATCTACTGAATGACGCTTGTTTCGCCTTCTCAAGTACATGAAAGGAACAGGCAAATAAAAATACATACACACACATGACAAAGATACTTCAGAAGACGCGTGTACAGTTAACTTGAGTACGCCGATAATAAGTGATAAGTCCCAAACCTGTATCTACTATTTACGAGATATCAAATCATGAGGTATACCCAGAACGGATAAATGGAAAGGCACAGACATGACACAATACTTCAAAGAAACGTATATGCATGTACAGCGACCATGTTGGTTGGTTTCCAATTATACACACGCTTTAAACAACTTAACAATCGTATGCATGCTGTATACAATTAAGCCTAATGTCGATACAAAAAGTCACTCTGTGCCTTGCGCATTCGCCTGAGACGACACGAAGGCGAAAGCCATAATCTTTTTCTCAGCCGGTTGTATTAATCCCCTCCCCCTCCCACCCGCGCTTGAAGCTTTACGTACCGCACGTGGTGTTGCCCTTCCTCCGATACTGGCCCACCTTTGACGAAGCGACCATGTCATCAGATGACGTCATCATATGACGTCATGTTAAATGACGTCATGATGGATGGATAAACTTTATTGCGTCCTTCAGAACATCGTTTATGATCACGTGACTTGTGTAACAGCCACCCGTCACGGTGGTCTAATGGTCATGGTGCTTGACCGCTGACCCGAAAGGTCGCGGGATTGACTGCTGACACGTGGCGGCCGCATTTCCTTGCGAGCGAAATACGAGCCCCCCGTGCGTTTACATTCAGGCGCACGTTAAAAAAAAGTCACAGTTTCACCGCAAGGGTGAAGCAATGAATGCGATAGCAATAAATTGTAATGTTATACGAAGTGAGGCTGGCAGCTAAGTCTTTTGGATCGATCTCACGCAACTCTAGAAAACGCTTGTTTAAGAGAATTCTCTTCGCGTTGAGAGCGCAGCACGCAGAAGGGTACACCGGCCGCCCGCTGTCGGCTGCCGAGATGGGGAGATAACGCGCGCGCCCGCGACGACGGCGGTCGTAAAATCGAAGGTCGCTCGAGGGACCCCCCCACCCCCCCTCGCGTCTTTTCACGCTCGCGAACGACGAGCGGGGCCGGTTGAACAGTTGGGGGGATCTTATCGCATGCGCCTCGGAGCGACGGAGATGCCGGCTTGTTTGATCGCCGCTTCAGCCGCTTTCACCGCTCCCGCTCGCCCGCCATTACCCGCTGGTAGAACGTACGATGCGCAGGGGGTTCTTATCAATTTGGACTTCATACGAGACATGACGGCGACGGCAACGGCGACGGCAAAAACCCGTCGAGACTGTCCATATAATTGCTATCGCAATAAAAAAAACCCTAGGTGGTCGGAATTCCCGGAGCTCCACACTGCAGCGTCTGTCATAACCAAATTGTGGTTTTGGGACGTAAAATCCCAACAATTATTTATTTGTATTATTTCGTAATAGTCCTGTTAACGTCAATGTCACCGAAGGCCACTTATCGCGTTATATGATGCTTCTAAGGATATTGCCTTAATAAGGAATTTTATAGGTAATGCGGTTTTTCTGAAAGCAGTTGTAAAGTTGCCTGATTATTTAATGAGTAGAAGGATCTGACATATCGCGGCGTTCGCGAAACGCTGGAGCATGCGGTTCCATTGCGAGAGGTACCGCTTTCGATTCTCGGTCCTGGACGGGAACCGGCTGCTTTTTTTTTTTTTCCTGCAATCGGTAGATGAAAACTCCAACCTCCCGCTCGGTGGTTTGTGGTGCTCACCTCCAATGCTGGTCGCATATAAGATCTCCGTAGAGCTGAGAACTCGCCTTAATCCACCACAACCTTGGTAAAATAGTGGGGCCTCCACGGCCAATGAAGGAAGCAGGAAATTGCTTCCGAGGTTTGCCTTCCGGCAGAATGGGTACGCAGACGGGAATTTCCGAGCACGCGCTCGGTAGAACGTAGTTTTGAGCCACTTTCGGAAACACCATCCTGTGGTAAATTGGCAGTGTAGGACAGCGAGCACGGTTGCCAGCTTCGGCTACTTTGCGCCAATCTAGCTCCTTTTTTAGACTAGGTGCTGCAGAAGAAACGTCTTGGTTACTTGGCTACATTGTGGCTACATTCTTGTTCCCTCTATTTGAATTAGGTTATCTTATCTCGTGACGTGGGGAGCACTGGTGGTCGATTATGTGGTATCCAAACATGGCGGCGAAAGCATGTTTTCAACTGCCAAAATTTAATTTGGCGCTTTCATTAGACAAAAGAAAAGACTTTTAAATATATGTGGGTGGAACCGCCACATGTAGCCCCGACATGCGAACAGGTATTAATTTTTTGCTAAACGTGACAATAAGCCGTAGTTCGAAAGCAAAAGGAAATTGAACAGCGCTCAGCGTCCACAATGTTCCGCACTTGGTGACACTAGCAATCGGGTATCTGACAAAGCGGCTGCGTTATTGTTACGTACAGGCTGCGACTCGGGAATATTCACTCCTTGGACTTCGTTCTCGCGCGAGAAAGGATGGCGAAATGACTATAACTTTTGCTTCAATCTCAGCAACTGCGATTTTGAGCACACTCATGCAATGCTTATTTTCATTGTCGGCAAAAAGCTGTTACTTCTAGTCTTTTACAGCGAAAGCTGTTATGAGATCACAACAAGGGCCGTTTTTGTGCCTTAGTTGTCCGCCGCCGCCGCTGCCGGTGTCCGTAACCACTATCGCGCGAAATAAAAAAAAACACTAAATAAATAAAAATACCTACGACAGAATGGGAATCGAACCCGGGCCCTGCGCAGGGCAGCCCAGCACTCTACCACTGATGTACGCCAGTGCTTGAAACTGCGTTGAAAACTGGCCCTATACAAGCTTCATGTCAGGTAAGGATTCGCGTTAACATGTGTAGTAAAGCGTTTTAGAACAGTAAAGTAACAACCAAACGTCACACAATGCGAATTAAGTAACGAGTGGGTCGTTCAATGCTCCAACCCATTACAAAAGCCTCTGGCATAATTCTTCATCGTCGTCAGCCACAGCATCAACAAAGCGCACATAATGCGTTACAAGTGCGATGCGAGTACCACGCTTTTCCGAGGAATGACGAATAATGGCATAGTGGACGCTCCCCGCTACACAAAAATTATGATGACTTATGGCGTAGTGGGTACCATGCAAGTGAGCGTGTAGTAGTTGCCCCAAAGAGTGTTTTAAAAATGCTCTAGAAAAGCCGCTCTTCCAGCTTTCGCTGGGACTGTGCTGCGCGTTGCGAGCAGGCCTGGCGGTTTTTTAAAGACGATAGTCTTTCTTGGGATACTTACACGCAAAAATTTTGGTCTGGCTGTCCGTCTGTTTGTCTGTCCGTAACCTGATTCAGCTACTCGATCAAAGTTTAACCACTTTCTGAACGCCCATCCATCTTGAACTGGTGTTTGCTTTCATACTTGTGAACATATTCGATCAAAAAGCAAATACTACGCATACCTGAGGCGCAGCATTAATATGTAAGTACCAGGTCGTGTGTTCTTTTATTAGAAAATACATTGACACGTAATTCTAAAGACCCAAGTGTTTTTTAGGCTGCGCTGAAAATGCGACGCTGTACACAAACTGCGACGCTTTGCACGAAAAAGCCTTGTGCCGACCATAAAGTGCTGCAGCTGGCAGTGGCCCTTGGTTCAGCAGAAGCTCATGTTTTTCGATGGTGTCCATATATCGCGCAGCGCCTCCTCTATTGCGATAGCAATTATATGGCCACTCTCGGCTGATTTTCGCCGTCGCCGTCGCCGTCTGTCGACGCCGTCATTCCAGACCACCTAACGGGGGTTCGAACCAGCGATCCCTCGCTCCACAGCCTGCTAGCCAACACAGCCACACGCCATGCTCGTGCCAGCGATATAACGGCGAGCTACTCATATGCACCATTTGCCGCTCGCGGTACGCAGATCTCGGAACAGCTTGAACGTGTTTTCTATCACGCAACGCTTTTACAGTTTCTTTCAAATTGAAAACTGCCCTTTAGATGCGCACGAAAACGTGGCTCCCTTCTGTACCACTCACGATGTAGAATGAAACAAAAGAACACCGGGCACGCGTCGGACGCCAGCGCGTGGCAGGAGACGCAGAGGGGTCATTCCACGTGCCGCAGTGTAAAAGAAAAAGAAGTATCAAACAGCGTCGAAAAGTCATATAATCATATAATCAATCCTTGGCCAATCCCCCCTGAGGGGGTATGAGCCATCTCAGAGGCAACAGCAACAACAGTGTCGGCTTCTACATTGTGGACACTCGCAGCGCGTCGCTCAAATACAAATACGTAACAACTGCGACAGTTGTTAGTTCACGCTTGTCCTGTGTATACATATGCGTCCTTTTCGAGCGTCCTTCGTTGTGCTGCGGCGGCGCGTTGCAAGTATCGAGCTGCTTGTCGTTCTTCGTGTGACAAACTAATTTCTTGCTATCGCATTCACTGCTTCGCACTAGTGGCGAAAACTGACTTTTTATCAATGCCACCCAGATGCAGCCAATTCAACGTAGAGTACGCGCTGTCTGAGGCAAGGCAAAACATCGTAGTACGGCCGGCACAAGACTATCGTCTTTCGACGACATTTGCAGCGAAGCACGCAGATACGCGGCCAATTTTTAAGAAAACTCTCACGAGACACGTGAAGATGGTGTCAGTTCTCCATCATTAAATATAGCGCAAAAAACACGGACACAGAAAAGGAGTACAGGTACACAGCGCTATCAACTCGCCCAGCAAGACATCCTTCTGAAGTTCATTTCTCCAAGAGCGCAAAGAACTTCATCGTCCCGCACGAAAGGGTTTCCAGGATCAAAAACTGCTTTAATCTCCGCAATTAGGACTTTGAAGGATTGCCATGTACTACAGTAGAACCCTGCTGTTGCGTTCCCGGGTGGTCCGTTTTGTTGGCTGTTACGTCGTTTTCGTCCAGCCCCGGCATTGCTCCAATATTATAGCTCCAGCCTGGCATAGCTCCAATAGCCGAGTTCCCAGTAGTATTGGGAACCCCGCTTTTAGATCGCAACTATCACATTATTCATGCATTGCACGTCGCGAAACGGCCATCGGAGACAACCCAGGCGGCCATGATGACTTTTCACGTCGCTTGGCTTGGTCCGCTTGGTGGCTTGAATATCGAGTTGACCGCCAAAAGCAGTGAGGGTGTCTTTAAGGCATCTTTGAGTCCCGCCACCAGAAAGATGGACCAGCGAGATCTGTATTTTTCATCCAAACATGGCGTCGATGACGTGCTTGGGTGCTAAATATTGGTTTGGATGCATTCGACAAAAGCACGGACTTCACGATCAGTATTTGTTGCCCGGAGTCATCTGTTTGCGTGTACTGGGGGCGTGGATGGACTCATAGCTACCGTTATTGTCGGAAATGATTTTCGTGGTATCCTCGCGTTTCCTGTCTCTCTCTCTCGTGGGCTGTCATGTTTGACGTGCGTTCGTGCGGTGTCTTCTTAGTGCTTCCACCGTGACCAGGAATTGGGGACATTGACATAGTTGAGGAAGCTGCCACCAGATGCCGCTACAGAAGCTAAAATTGCGCGTCCGCTGCCCACACTGGTGGCGACGCTGACTCATTGAGGCATTCAAGCGCCTTCTTCGTCTTGCTCTGCCGCACTCGCTTCCAAGCATTGTATTCGAAAACTTAGTCAGCGCCGCGATCTGTTTCGACACACCTCGATACAACGTAGGGGCATATGTGGGCTTTAGAAACAACAAGAATAAGGCCAACGAAAACGACCATGGAAGTTACGTGGCCTTCGGTACACAAAAACGTTACGCAGCTTCGCCCTATGGGTGCCAATTCTGAAAGAAGTGCGGAGCTGCGCAGCCTTCTTCGTTTCTCTTTGGCTTTCTCTTTACTCCCTCCTCTCTTTATTGTGGTCTGTTTCAGTTTTTTGCGTGTTTTCTCGCTTGCTTCCTCTTTCAATTTTGATACGGTGTTTGTGATTTGTTTCCCTACCCATAGTAGTAATGTCTACACTTAATATCGTCGTCAAGGCACTTGAAGATCAAGAGGAAGACTTCTCTTTCGCACGAGCGCGCGCTGAATGTGCTACAGTTGGCTATGCTATATGTAGTTTTGCCTGCGTTAAAATCATCATCAAGACGCTCGAAAAACAAGAGGAAGAAGACTTCTTGGCGTGAGCGCCCGCTCAATATCCTAAAGCGGGCTATGCTATACGGTGAACTCTCACTTCTACTTACGTCGGTTTAACGAATATTTCAGAGTAACGAGCTTTTGGAAAATCCCCGGCAATTTTCCTATGCATACTATGCAAAAATCTTTCAGTTGAACGAACTTCTGAATAGCTTGTGTAGAAGAACTTCTCTAGTTAGATGGTAGTTCGAACAAAATGTCGGCGAATTTTGCCATGTTACAGAAGGCTTTCGCATCTCGTATATGACTCATTTGTAAAGGGGACTTGGTGTCGCGATTAGAGAAACGTATCGACATCGATCTCTAGAACGAATGACGTTTGTGTAGTTTACCTGAGCAAAACATTATTAGTCACGATAGGCGAATAAATAATGCGAGCACTATTTAGCAATGGAACAAACAGTCAGAAATCATTACAAAAATATGGGACAAAGAGTGTCATGTGCGGGCCGCGGGCCACTAGCAAAGAGTCGGCGTGCTGCATTCGGCCCGCGAGCCGCGTGTTTGAAACCCCCTGGTGTATATCGTTTTGCCTGCGTTACGCCAAGCGACGACGACAGCATACGACAGCCTGGCTGCCTAAAGTGCTCCGCTCTTAAAAGTAGCATATCAATTCATAGAGCGCTTTTCAGCCTATCTAAAACCGGGAGTCGTTTTTGAAACCTCTTCTCTAAGCTTTGCAATCGAAGTTGAAACAAGCCAAAATGGGTCTTAATAGAGGCAACTCATGGAACTACACGAACTCATGAAGGCATAGTGCAGTGGGGTCATGCGGGGAGCCTGGCAGCTCGTCAGCGCTCGTCCATTGCACTGTGTTCTTGCATCCTCGTCCTTTTTTGCGCTGTTTTTCCCCAGCTAAGCATGTACCAACTCGCCCAAATCGAAGTCTTGCTCGAGACCCTGGAATGCACGTGCCCGAATCCCATCATAAAATAAACTTCTACCTCCTCCTCCTCTCATAGGCTATGTGGTAAAACGTACAAATGGCGTAATTAGGCGGTTTGTGGCACGTTATTCGATTGACGCCTAAAATGTTCCAGTGGTTCCTTAATATATGAAACCGAGGGCCGTTTTCAACATCATACTTCGTTAGTGAGACATGATTTTGTGTGTGTGTGTGTGTGTGTGTGTGTGTGTGTGTGTGTGTGTGTGTGTGTGTGTGTGTGTGTGTGTGTGTGTGTGTGTGTGTGTGTGTGTGTGTGTGTGTGTGTGTGTGTGTGTGTGTGTGTGTGTGTGTGCGTGCGTGCGTGTGTGTGTGTGTGTGTGTGTGTGTGTGTGTGTGTGTGTGTGCGTGTGCGCGTGTGCGTGTGCGCGCTTCATATTAAGTTATAGGCTTCCCAAGCTCGGCCAGGGGGGCGCTGCGGCGCACGCGTTTCGCCGCCTTTCTTGCAAAAGCCGGTCGCTCGTCCCCCCCGCTCCCGGCTTTCGACTGTGCTTTCTCAGCACGTTCATGGGCCCTGCACGCGCTTTCCTCTGCTCGCCTTGCACGTGCAGCCTCTCGTGTCGCTTGCTCCGAAGGTTTAGAAAGATGTCAGAGATGGAAAAAATTACACCATCTCCCGCTAAAGGGAACCATGTGTAGATGTGAAGCAGCGGGCGCTAACGCTTACACTGGCGGCGGCGTTGACGCTGGCGCTCATCGCAGCGTTGCGCAGGAGAGAAAACCAGGGAGACGCAAAGCAGGCAGTGATGGAGCAGTGTTTCCTTCCGGAACATGCCAATCGCTGCTAATGGGCAATGAGAGACAGACGACTCCGACTGGACACAGAGACCCCCCACTCCGCTTTTAGTTAACGCGCACGCTGCGAATTTTTATTGTTCAACAACGCACAGGAGAAATCTCCCACCGGCACCACCTTGGAGGTCAAGATCCATTGCCATATATACGGGGTGGCCAGTGAACGGTTGTGCAGCGCGAGCAGTCGGTTTTTTCAACGAAGAAACTCGCTAGCAGACGCTGCCTGCGTCGGCGTCGCGAGGCGAGACAGGGGGGGAGCGTAGGAGAGGAGAGAGAGGGGGGTGACACGCATGCGCAGTGTGAGTGTGAACGCCGTGGGCAGGGATGCGTAGAGGAGAGAGGGGGGAGCGTAGGAGAGGAGAGAGAGGGGGGACGCGCATGCGCAGTGGGAGTGCAGACGCCGCGGGCAGGGATGCCTAGAGGAGAGAGGGGGGGGGAGTGTAAGAGGGGAGAGAGGAGGTGAGGCACATGCGCAGTGAGGGTGTGGTTGGCGCGGGGAGGGATGCCTAGAGGAGAGAGAGGGGGGAGAGGAGGTTTTTTTTATTTTTATTTTTTTAAAGGGTTTGCGCATGCGCAGTAAGGGTGGGCACGCGGCACACCACCACCACCACCACCACCGGATTAAGCTTCGCCATAAGATGCTTCCCATCTAAAAATGATTTGCACGGTGTGAATCTCACCAGAGGGGAGCGGATGATCGACAACTTTTGCGAAACTTAGCAGGTCGTCAAGGGTGATGCTGTTTAGCGAGCTCTACGAGCGTGTCGATGGTGAAGGGCCACATTTCTATGACATAATTAGTGAGGTGACTGCGCGAATTGTCTATTTATGTTACCGGTAAAACGCACAATCATTGTGGCAATCGTGTCTGCTGTCAGCAGACAACCACCATACTTTCGCGTGCGTTTGTGTAGCGCTCGGCTTTCGATTGCTTGGACGCCAAGTTTGTCGCGCGGCTTCAAATTTATTATGGGCTCAGTGTGAAAACCATAAATTTAAGTCTGCCCTGTTGAGTCGCTGGCAGCATTGCAATGCGCACTGTTCAGTTTCCACTTTTGCAGAGGTTTGCTTCGGGTGATAACAACGTCGTATCGTAAGTTTAATGCCACTTGGGATTTTTTACAGCTCCCTTTAACAGCATAATGATGCGAGCAAAAAAAAACTGTTATGCGTACTTCGACCATGCATGTTTCCTGCAGCGGCGTGTTTCATTTCGGATAATATCCACGCCAGATCACGCATCATGTTCGCTGATTCGAATGTCGTTTCGGTTGTTTTGACAGCTCACTTGGCCATCGTCATACTATACAATATCCACTGGGATCACGATCACGCATGTTTATGGTTACGCCGAGATTTGCCCCTGATAACCGCGTGTGATTTCGCGAAACCATCGAACATTTTATTGCAGCCTCGGTTTTTCTTTTTTTTTTCAGCATAATATTTTACGTGCCGAAACCACGGTATCATTATGAGGCACACCGTGGTGGGAGACTTCGGATTAATTTTGGCTACCTGGGTTTTTTTAACGTGCACCTAAATCTCAGTACGCCGGTGTTACTGCATCTCGCTCCCATTGAAATGCAGCTGCCGTATGCGGGAATTGATCCCACGAACTCGATCCTTGCAGCGCAATACCTCAGCTTGCTAAGTAATCACCGTGTGTTGCATGCAAGGCCAATATAAACGTGCTGTGCAAACACGCAGCTTAAATCTGTTTACATTGAGCGACGACGGGAAATGTACCGCCGTCAGCTGAATAAAACACTTGTAGTGCTCACGGGACGGTATTTAAACTGTGGTGTATTAAGCTTACATACTCCGCTGCTGTCACATTACAAATGGTTGACTCGGAAAGCCAGCTCACAATCTCGAAATACACAGCAGCTGTCTATTTGCTGTAGCTTCGGTCCACAAAAGCTTTTTGCCTTTCAAATGAACCCCGCCATCGCGCTTCTCCCCGCGTTATTAGTTGGTAATACTGTGTGCGACAAAAAGTTCTTCAAAGTAACAAGACCGTAAAAGCATCGCTTAGTGCGCCGAACTGCCATAATCCACTCCTGACGCCTTTGCTTTCTTCGCCATGTTTGCATTGGAAACGGTGGAACTTGACGCGCCGTTTTCGGCTCACAATGCAGCAGGAGTGTGTCCCTGCTTCCAGGATGACGAAGGAGCGGCGCCCATAGCGTGAACAATGCTAGATAAAACCCCCAGGGACCTTTTTCCGCGCGCGCAATGGAAAAGCAAGCAAGCGCGACCCGTCCTAGCGACCGGAGATTTCCCCTCTCTCCGCTAGGTCAGCGGACGGCGCTGCGCAAACTTGAGCTTGGGTTCCCTATGGCTGGGCGCCCAGCCGCAGCCCAACGATGGCACGACACGTACATGTTCCGAAATTTTGGGTATTGCTTCCAACACGCTGAATAGACGTACATGATGACACCAAGAAAACGAAGGTCGAAGCCACGTCACCCTGCAGGTGCTTGAGAGAAGCCGTGTACTGATCGGGCGTGAGAAAAGCGCCACGCGACGGGACACAATTCCTTCAAGCGGGAGGTTAGAAATTGCATTTTCTACTTCTCGCCACTACACATTTTTTTTCCTTTTTTTCCGTTTCTCGGCCTTTAAGTGTATTTTTTACGGTCTCCTGAAAAACGTATCAGTGGGGTTCTACTGTATATACATTTCCATCAAGAGGCTTCCCTAATCAGTAATTCAAATAAAAAGGCAGCTTCGCACTAGGGGTGCCAAGCCTTAAAGAAGGGCGGATCTGGGCAGCCTTCTCTGTTTCTCTTCGGTTTTCTCTTTATTTCCTCCTTTGTTTCTTTCTTTCTTTTTCTCTTCTTTTTCGTTTTCTTTCTGTCTTTTTTTTCTCTCTTTATTTCTATGTATTTCTTTTTTTTCTTCCTATTTTTGCCTTTCTTTCTCACTGTTTCCATTCTCGCTTGCTTCCTCTTTTGTTCTATCTTTACACGTGGTTTTGCCTGCGTTAAGCCAAGCGACGGCAGCATACGACAGCCTGGGCGCCTAAAGTATACACTCCGTTTGGGACCTATAGACTATTTCACCTAAGGCATATGGGCGCCGCCATCTTGGGCTGTTAAGTCGTCGTTTTCTTGTTTTTGTATATTGCGATGTTAATTTATAAGGCCATGAAACATCGTATGCACCAGCTCAACCGTTTTCATGTGTGTGCGTCTACTGTAACAGTGTTCGTTTAGTTGTTAAAGATGCAAAACATAAAGGTTAACAGCCCAGCATGGCGGCAACCCAACAGCTCCGTAAAATAGTCTATAGGGGGGCGCCTTGAAAACCGCTCGCAGCGCCGCGAGTGGTGCGGCGGGCGTGCAACGTTGAGAATCTTAGCAGACAGCAGCGCCTCATTGCTTTGACAGCTATGGTGGCGCAAGCGCCCGTAGCCGGCGCGTTAGTGGTTCGAGCTGGATTTAAATATATCGTCATTCTGCCGCGATGCCACCATCAATAAAAGGGAAAACCTGCACGAAAGCGGCCACGTTTTCCACGTTAGTGAGCGCCTTGCTGCGCGTCGTCAGTACTGACGGGTAAATGATTGCATCAGGTGTGTGTAATGCAAGATGCTTACTCTATAACCGTCGCGGCAAGTTGTCAATATTTGACACTTAGAATATTGTTGGTGCGTGTCCACTACCCGCGATTTAGAATTATCGATGGCTCCACGGACACTCGCCGTGGAAATCACGGCGAGTGGCCGGACGACGTGCTCCTTTGTTGCGGCTTCGTGCCACGGCGATTTGCAGCCACCGAGTCTCGCAAAGTGCTTTGCCTGAAATTGTCGCGGCATCATCATCGCTCATCATGATCACAGTCTTTACCTCACCACTCGCGCTGCTCATGCTAAGAGCTTGAGGCGCGGGCGAGAAAGAGAACGTGCTACGATTTCGGCCAGACAGGACGCCGAAGCCTGTTTCGTCTTTCGCTTCACCTTGTAAAGTGGCGACGACGACGGCACGGTCACTTCGGCAACCGTCACGTCTGTCATTCACTACAACCTCTTGCGTTGTTTATGTTGCTTTCCGAAACACACTGAATTGCACATCCGTCGCTACAGCATTCGCAAAGCTTAGTTTTTTCGTACAGACCCTGTAGTTCTGCTACTCTGAGTCTTAGCTTGATCCTACCGAGTGCGCATAGCTCTGCTGGGCGGCTAATTGTGTTTACGGTAATATGCTACGTAACTCAGTTCGCCCCTTAACTGATGGTCCTATCAACCCAGCAAAGCACTAATTGACCACGCATTGCATACCCCAGAACTGCGAAGGGTAGACGGCGAGGTAATAAGGTCCATTAAAATGTTCCATCAGTCTTGAGCTGAATTATAATTCAGCTCAGGACTGATGGAACGTATGCAAGACATTTTATAAAATGCCTTGCATACGTTTCTTTTCTCACCAGCTCTATGGCAGCAGGAACATCACGCAAGATCATTGCACCTGTAGAGGTGGTGTCTCAGACCAATTCCAAGCATGCAGCGACGGAGCGCGAGACGGTTGAGGGAGCGGGAACCAAACATTTTTTTTTTCGTCGCACAGCCGTGATCCACTTATGTCACTGCCCAATAAAGCAGGGACGAGTCGAGAAACTGTTAAACGTCGTTCCCGCAGGACACGACGTGTACCTGTTGGTACAGTTGACCACGCAGCAGTTCATTGATTACGATAAACTACGCGCTAGCGGGCGTGGGAGAGCGTTTGGTTCTGCTCGGGATCTCAACGACTGTCTGCTCCGACGGCCACGCGGCGGCGCGCCAGTCGCAGTACACAGAGTGTATACTCCGCACTTATCATCGTCAAGGCACTCGAAGAACAAGAGGAAGAAGACTTCTCCTTGGTGCCAGCGCGCGCTCAATATGCAACAGATGGCTATGCTATATGTGGTTTTGCCTGCGTTACGCCAAGGTACGACAGCATACGATGACAGCATACGACAGCATACAACAGCATACGACAGCCCGGGCTCCTAAAGTGCCGAGCACTTAAAACGTCGCAGTTGTTTTCACACACGTGTGGCTACCTACTGTTGACTAATTTTAATGCCCTTGGCTCAAGTTGTCTACTTTTGGCTAGTTTTCGCAATTTCTTGGCTATTTTCTGTCTTTTCAACCTGGTAAACCCTGACTACCCGACCTCAAGGTTACGTCACCCTGCTTTGTAATACTGGATGATAGTTATTATTTTTTTAAGAACAGAAGCCGTTACCCTATCGAGAAGTTGCGGACAAGCGAAGCTTCGCGTGTGCCCTCCAGGCATATTGTTTTTTCTTTCTTTTATCTATGAAATTGCGGAATGCTCGCTCCTCACTTTTTCTTCCTCCGTGCTGGGAAATGGACCCTTCACCCACGTGCATAGCAGCGCAACGTTTCACAAGCTACGGGCAACAACGACAGTCACGCGTTAAACAGTGAAACCCGTTTGCCTTTATAAACCCGTTTCCTGAATAAAAAGCTTTCAGTTGATAGTCAGCGCTGTATCCTGTCTATATGTGCCTTAGTAAGTTTTCTCGTTCTTTTCGCACTGTAACATGATGAATAAACAGTGAAAGGTAACAATGAAATGTGGCAACGTGAAATGAAAAGTGAGCTACATAAAAGATCAGATAAGACTGCGAAGGAGACATCATCAGTTATTGGAAAACAGCGTTACGCCGGTGACCGGCGCGCTTCTGAGGGCCTATTTGTCTGCACCCGCATATCTGTACGGCCCACCGCGGTGGTGTTGCGGTTGCGGTGCTCAGCTGCTAACCCGAAGGTCGCGGGTTCGATACGGGCCGCGGCGGTCGCATTTCGGTAGAGGGCGAAGTGCGATGTCAGTGCACGTTAAAGGACACCAGATGGTGAAAACTTCTGGAGCCCTACACTACGGCGTCCCTCATAATCTTATCGTGGTTTAAGGACATTAAACCCCAGATATTATTATTTATTATTGTTTCTGTACACTCACCGGCGCTACGTTTTCCCCCAGTTATGAACCGCCGCCGCCAGGGATATCAGTAACTCGCAGAAACTTCGCTTAACAGTAAAGTTAACTCTATTGTTCATAGCAATCCTTCGCAACGCGAAACCGAATTGTGTCTTCATAAGAGTTTTCGCTGCAGTGTTGGAAGCTAAGAAATAAAATTAGCACAATCTTACATACCAGTTTTGGATGTGGATGCAACCATATTGACACCCACTGCAACAACTCCACGGAACTTTTTCGTTCGGCTTGCTGATGTTTATGCCAGCCCAGTACGTTGCGACACACTGGCCTTCAAGAACGCCTGTATCGCAGTTTGGAGCCTCAAAGGCGCCAATGTGGTGCGCTTACCGCTGGCATGTCTCTCACAGTTTTGCGCAGTCGCTTTCGCAAGACTCACCCGTCGATGTTGCTACCTTTCACTCTAAGTCGAGTATTTTGGGAGTATTTCTGCTACACAACATTAATCGTCATCTGGCTTGCTCACGTTTCCTCTCTTGAAAACCCGGCTCTCGGCACATTCCTATCAAGAATGCTATGTCACGCCGATAACGCGCGCGGCGTTCGTGACCGGCAAGTGTCGGAACGGTGGTGATAACGCCAGGAAAGTGCGCGGGGTAGATGACGATTATAGTTGTGTAGCAAAAAGACACCCTTTTAACTCAATTATTTTAATGCAGAGTTCTATATTTTTTTTATCGTGCGGGTATTTATTTGTATTTGGAGCCATCGGAAGCAAAAACAGTAGACGCAGAAAGAATGCTGTTGAGTGTTAGAACTGCTCTTCGAGGCCAGCAAGACGCCCTAGGTTAATCCGACGTCTAACGGAATCCATCGCAAAGTTATCGTTAGCAAAGCAGCAGCGTAACGCCATGATGGAGCTTTTGCAACAGTTTGCTGCACAGCTCTAGTCATGCCTTTGAAGTATGGGCCTAGACAATGAAATTTCCTTCATTTAAAGGCGTTCTCAGACAGTGAAGTGACCAAAATCGTGATACCCTACAAGAGCAGCTGCGCATAAGACGAGCACCGGCAGAAATGACCGCATCTGCTTCGCTAGCATAGCAGAAAACTTTGAAAATGAAATACCTCACCGCACAAAACACAGTAAGACCGAAATAGAAAAATCCTAAGGGTGTCTTATATTGTCGCTTATTTTAGCATACAACTTTAAAGCCTGCGGCATTGCCTTGTCACGGGTGGATGCACACATGCCGGCACCAATGGTTGCGCTCTCCAGATTTATGTAGCAAGCGGGACTGCCGCTGACCGGAGAACGTCGGCTAATGAATGAGCGGAACTCTATATACATAGTCGCGGAGGCACTCGGCTGCCGCTCTTCGGTCAAATGAGCGGAGCCTTGCCGGACTTCTGATGTTGTAACCGACTACAGACGAATCGGCAGCCGAAGCCTAAAGTCTTATTCAGTGCAGAGATTAGCATTGGTCGCGCGACCATTTGCGACTTGCCACCAAAAAGCGACTACCTGCTCACCCCTGCGTTCGACGTATTTCTGCGTTCGACGTTCACGTCGAACGCACTGCCGTCCATGCCAACGCCGCACACAGTACCGCATTTACCCTATTGTAACGCGTGGGGTGACTTTTCATTGGATACAGGAAGAACAAATAGAATTTCGGTATTCGATTGCAACGCGAGGGTCGACTCTAGGTAGAAAAAATCTGGAAAAAAACGGAGATGTGACCTCCTCTTTCTCTGTCACCGATTGGTTCTGAGGTTTGCGGCTGCTGCAGTCGCGCGCCTGAAGAATGGAACGGCGAGCGACTGATCCAAAGCGATTGCTTATCGAACCAAGAAACTAGTGGCCACAATTTGCGACCAGTTGCATTGAGGCTAACTTGAACCACTGCTGATCTCAGGTGTGAAACAATCTTTAGTGGCGACGCATTAAAGACTGAAACGTCACGTAAGACTCCTACGAACCCTATGGGTCGCCTCCTCTTAATTCGTGTTTTCCGAGCTTCCTCTCGCGTTCCGCACTTTCGCGCAGAGCACAAAATGCACGATGTCCTTGCTAATTGTCTGCCATTTGTGTGACCTTACTTCATTGCTCCATAGCCACTACTAGGCCGAACCTTACGAACGCCTCTTTTACAGCGAAAGCTGTTATGTGATCACAACAAGGGTCGTTCCTGCGCCGTAGTTGTCCGCCGCCGCCGGTGTCCGTAACCAATATCGCACGAAATAAGAAAAAAACTAAATAAATAAAAAAACACCTATTACAGAATGGGAATCGAACCCGGGTCTTCTGCGTGGCATCCCAGCATTCTACCACTGAGCTACGCCGCTGCTTGAAACTGCGGTGCAAATTGACCCTATGAAGGGTTCATGTCGGGTAAGGAATCGCATTAACGTGTGTTGTAAAGCGTTTTAGAACCGTAAAGTAAGAACCAGGCGTCACACAATGCGAATTGCGTAACGAGTGGGGCGTTCAATGCCCCAACCCATTACAAAAGCCTTAGGCAAAATTCTTCATCGTCGTCAGCCACAGCATCAACAAAGTGCACACAATGCGTTACAAGACTGTAGCGGGTACCGCGCTTTTCTGAAGAATGACGAATAATGGCATAGCAGACGCTTCCCCACTACACAAAAATTATGATGATTTATGGCGTAGTGGGTACCATGCAAGGGCACTTGTAGAAGTTGCCCCAAGAGTGTTTTAAAAAGGCTCTAAAGGCCGCTCTCCCAGCTTTCGCTGTAGCTGTGCTGCGCGTTCCGTGCAGGCCTGGCGATTTTTTTTTTTTTTTTGGGAGGTCCCGCGTATACGCCGCAACGACGAAGCGAAAGCGCTGCTCTCGCGCCTCGAGCCGCATTTCAGAGGTCACGCAATATATGTTACGCTTTTAGTAAAGCTCCAATTTTAGTTGGTACGGCATTGTAATATAGTTGCTCATTTCGCTCAGCGCAACTACATTACAATATGTTATGCCAAGTACTGCATATTAGGAAAGTTGGTGCATTACAATGTATTGCTGTAGCGCAGGCTCAGTTACAGCATGAACAAAAGAGGCGGAAGTGAAGAAGGGAATGACAGTAAACAGGATGAGCGCTATACTTCCAACTTTTGTTCATTTGGTGACCCTACAGCGCATTACTATATGACCCGCTTACAGCCCACGTGACGCCGCACAGATGACCAAAAAACAATAACTAAACGTGTGGCTTAATAAGCGGTCAAAGGCGGGCTAGCGGTACATGTCGTTGAATGAATGAACGACGTGAACGACAGCGCCCGTCCTTGTGTGCTTCTTTTGCTCCGTGCGGCTTAAACTACGTTTTCTGGTCACGTGTGCTGCGCCACACGTTTAGTTGTTTTTGGTCATGTGTGCGGCATCACGCGTGCTCTAAGGGAGCCTCATATATGCTCTAGGGTCATAGAATAGACAAAAGTTGGAAGTCTAGCGCTCATTCTGTTGCCTGATATACCCCTCTTCGCTTTCGCATCTTTCCTTCATGCTCAAACTGAGCTGCGCTGTAGCAATACGACATTTTCTGTTATGCAATTCCGTGCGCACGTCGCGATTTCGCTCACGGCCGCCTTCGCATGAAACATATGAGGGTTTCGCTTGAATAAGCTTTTATTCGGAAAAGAACGACAATTCTCCCTCGGCTGGTGCTCCGTTGCCCTTCGCGACACTGCGAGCCTGCTGCCCCTGTTGTTGCTTTTCCTCACGGCCTAATGTGAACAACGCGGACTCCCAAAAGGAAAGGCTAGACTTGCGGATGGAAGGAACGCACCGGCGATTAGAGACTTCTCGCAGGACCCATAAGCAAGTCTGAGTTCAGGGTATCTCGCTTAATTTCTTACAATATCGTCGTATTCATATCATTCCTTTAATGCCACTTAGTCCGCCGTGGTGGAGCAGCGGCTATGGTGCTCGGCTGCTGACGCGAAGGTCGCGGATTCGATTCCGGACGCGGTGGTCGCATTTCGACTGAGGAGAAATGCTAGAGGCCCGTGTACAGTGCGATGTCAGTGCAGGTTAAAGAAGACCATATGGTCGAAATTTCCGGAGCCCTCCACTACGGGCTCCCTCGTAATCATATCGTGGTTTGAGGACGTAAAACGCCAGGTATTATTATTTTTATTTAACGCCACTTATTTAAAATAGAGCCTGAAAACAAGCCAAATCAGCATTGAGCACTATTTGGGTCCACGGAGCGACCTCCGCAAATTCCGTGTTGAGTGACCCGCGCGTCGCAACGGATGCTTTCTCTATCCACTCAGTCTACCGCGTCACAGCAACGCTGGCCTAGGCGACGAACTACAAAATTTTCATAAGCGAACACATGGATCATTGTGCTGAGAAGGGACCCGCACGAAAGCGATCTGCATTGATCAAGTACTACGAAATAACGTAGATGGACAGCGCAGCAGTACAGTTACGAAGAGCACCGCGAAGTCAGTCCCGTCCTTGTAGCAGTCCATCTAGCTGTGTTGTACGCCGTAACAGACCCGAGGCGGTGACCTAGTTTTTGAGTTTAGGCAGGCGGCGATGTTGAATATCGCTTCTGTAGTAACTATAGTGCCGAGTGAGGTTTAATGCAGAATGTCTGTCGACTTCTTATTGAACCTGCCTCCCAGAGTTACCGCTCTTCAGGCGTAAGGGACCAATGTTCCACAGGATGGAGTACACTCTCAGTCAGGTCCTGGATAACGAACTGCATATAGGCGGTGCGCCTCTACATACTGAATAAAATCCCGCTTGTAGGGAGCCCAACGAAAAAAAAACAAAAAACCGTGAGGCGTCTCGAACCGCCGCGCAAAGCGGGGCAGGGGGGAGGGTGCTCCCATGGGCTCCCTATTCGCCTCGTGTGCGACCAATGGCGGCGCTGCGAAAGGCGCTCCGGTGAGCGTGTTTCCGTATCATATCCCCTGAGATG